>CP092087.1:70595871-70810871 GCA_029203775.1 Neoneuromus ignobilis | reverse complement strand
GCGCAATCGAATTGCATCGCACGTATTTCCATCCGGCCTTGTCGATTTTTATATTTTAACTTTTCGCAATAGCATTTATATGTTACTTAAGCCGGACGAAGTTAATTATATGGAACTTTCAGCATTAGTGAATTCGTTCGTTCGTTCGTGCCCGTTTCTTTCGTCGTTCACATAATTTTTTATTTTTTAATTTCGTTTTGCAGTCGGTGTCCGCCGCGAATTAATTATGAATAAAAGTGTAACCGATCGATGTAATTTTTTGTAACACGTCTGTGTTATGAATGAACCGTGGAGAGTATAATAGACTTAACCTTGAATCCGTTGACGTAGAACGTCTTTCAGGTAATTAAAACGTGCACCTAATTCGATTGCTACGTTTGAAAATCGGAATCTCGTTTAATTCGAACATAGTGTTTGCTTTTATTTTCGATAAAGTAATTTGTGTTTAAATATACATATATTCAGTAATACCTCACATAATCCGGCTTCGATTAGTCTGATTTGAAATTTCCAAAAAAATGTTGTACTTGAAAAAAATTGTACTGAAAAGTTTTTCTTGAAAAAATCACAAAAAAATATTACATAAAATTATTTTTATACGCAAATTTTCAAGTTTTCCTCTTTATTATGAAAACATAATAAAAAAGAAAACCGAAATCGTATATGCACATTATGCGCAACGCATGCGCAGTTCTAGTTTCGTGGTCTTTTTTCTTTTTCTATTAGTTTTTGATTCACAACTCTAGAATAAAGTCGATTTTTTGATAATTAAATTTTAATAACTCATTTGAAAATAAATTTAAAATGTATTTAGAATGAATGTATAAACCCCTGATTTTATTTTGTTGATACATACAAACATTTGAATATATTACCCTCGTTTTATTTACTGAAAAACAGGGAAAAAAATGTTTGGAACCAATTAACGTTTTTTGTATTTACTTAGTGTTTTGATTAGTCCGGTTTCAAATAGTCCGGTTAATCAGTGGAACCGATTAGCCGGACTATGCGAGGTATTCCTGTATATATATATATATATATATATATATATATATATATATATATATATATATATATATATATATATGGAAATATGATTTTCCAATAATCGTTTGAGAAGTTTAAATTAAAATAAAACAAAAAGTATTTAATTACTTATTTATTTCATTTTTAAGAATATTCAATGGTATTAATGATGAAATATAATTTCACTTATATGACCATCACGACTTCGCTTGACATAGTGCATGTATTAAGTCCAGTTTTAAGTCACTCTTTCACATAATTGTGGTCCAATTTCATGTATTACACTTCAATGTTTTTTTAATGCTTCTATTATTTATGATTTATGAGCATAAATCAATGATTTCATATAACCCCACAAAAAACATTTTCATGGAGTTAGATCACACGATCTTGATGACCAATTAATGGATCCATTTCGTGAAATAATAGAGTCATTAAACTCCTTCTGTTTCAATAAATCTATTGAAGGTTTTACAATTTCTAAACGTTGTTGAAGTGTTAAATTTTCCATGATAATTCGCCAAATTATTGAGATGAAATATTAAAATGTGCTTGAACAAAATTCAAACATGGCTTATTCACTTAAAATAAGACTTTAAACTTCAACTTAAACTGATGATTATATACGAGGGTCGTTTGATGGTAAATTTATTTATTGTTTAAGTTAATTAAATTTTTCAATTTAGTTTTTTTTTAATTTTTTACTATATTATCAAACGACCCTCGTATATATAATCAATTTTTTTTTAAATTTTCCACTTCGACCAATCCAATACCTTTTCCTTCCAGTCCTTTCTAACAAAACCTCTCATTTCCCTGTCCCATCCATTCATGAAACTTTTTGAGGGCCTGTTTATATATCTATGTTTTTTATCAATAATTTCCGTTGTTCATAAGTGATCCTTTCTCTTATTATATGACTGGAATTTTTTTCTTTTGCAATAACATCCCTAATTTTTTCTGTTATATCACACATCAAGAGTCTCCATCAGCCCACTGCTGGACTAGAACCTCGTCGAATATCATTCATTCGATAGTAATTGGTCATACTCACCACACTGACCAGGCGACTTGGTGAGGATTTTTTATCCAGCGTTTACTCCCTTAGACAGGTTGCCTTCACCGTCAACTAAGAGAACCCTTTCTACCCTATTTGGAACATATTTCAGTCTCAAGCCACCTTGACAATTCCAGCTTAATAGAGTTTTTCTTGGCAGAGTTTTTCACCAGTTGTTTTTTTACAAAATAAAGTTGTCAGTCTCATGCACAACCCTCGAAAAATGAGGGACACTCTGACTGGAAATCTAACGCATCTTCCAGATGTAAGCCACTATGTTACCCAGTCAGTATGTATACATATATATATATATATATATATATATATATATATATATATATATATAATGTTAAAAAATCCAGTATTAAATTATCTAAAAAAATATACGAAACAAATTAATGACTTTACGGTAAATCCTCGAATAGAATAATTAATTTATTAAAATATTATTAAATTATACTATAAATTTTATAATAATTCGACATGGTACTATTCTTTTTATTTCTCATAATAAATATAATCAATAAAATTGCATGCAACTAATGATAAATATATGTAAAAAAAATATTGTTCGTATAGATGTTTAGCAAGAAAAAAGTGCAATGAATTATAATCGCCGAAATCGCGATGCCCCGTGCAGTCGACTGTATGGTCATGGGACGATTGTGGTTACATTCATCGGCCATAAATATTCTGGCCGAGATTATAAAAGATACGTTTAAGTACTCGTAAATTCAAAGGTTGAAATTTATATGGAGATGTCAACCGTTAAATCGAACGAAATTATAACATAATATATTACGGTTAGTAACATTTTAATTCTTTTGATACATTTTGTGTTTGTTTATGTTTTTAATTTTTTGCTACTCGTCAAAAATTATCTACATTTTTTTTATTAAAAAAACTTAGTATATATATATATATATATATATATATATATATATATATATATCCGCCTTTTTTTTTTGTACATAGCTGCGAAATTCAAAAGACCAGAAGGCGGAAGGGAGATATTTGCCAACCTAAATATTACAATAGCAACTTTTATCTGTAATGAAATATATATATATATATATATATATATATATATATATATATATATATATATATACATGTTCGAAAATGTCTGCATACACTTATCAATATGGATATATTTCTCAATAAAACAACCTTATTAATGTAAATTTAAAAACAAATGTATTTTCTAATAATTCTATAAACTATTAATTATTTATACATGACAATTCAAAATATTTTAAATTTATAACAAATAAACTAAAAAATAAAACATAAAAATTCATACAAATTAAGCAAAAAATGAAAATCAAAAATAATATAAAGTAAAATAAACTTTTCAAGTGAATTAGTAACTGGCTGGATAGCCTCTTTTTTTAAGAACCTTCTATAATCGTTTTTGCATGGAACGGTCCACTTTTTGTGGTTTCTTTAACACTAATCTTATTCCACTCTTTTTTTACAACTTTCTTCAACATTTCCTTTGCAGTTATGCTATGTTGACGAATTTACATTCGAGAAAATGCCACATATGTTCTATAGGATTTAGGTCTAGAGATTGGACAGGTGCATGCAACTGTTTCAGACGTTTTATAATATCTATAGCTTAACAACTTCTGCCGTGTGTTTCAGATCATTGTCATGCAAAAAATTATAATCGAAACCTAAACTTAATTTTTCAGCACTTTGTTTTATATTTCATTTTAAAATATTTAAGTAAGCATATTTATCCATTGTGGATTCTAAAAACTCCATTTGTCCCACGCCCTTACTTGTTATACACCCCTATACCATTACTCTACCACCACCGAGTTTCACAATAGGAACAAGATTTTTTTATTCAGTGATGTACATACAATTTTGAGTCTTTTTATTCCAAAAATGCAATATTTGATCTCGTCTGAGAAAATAATGTTTTCCCAAAACTGGATTAGTTTATTAATGTGTTCATTTGCATATGCAATCCTTTTTTGTCTATTGATGCGTGAAATAAATGATTTCTTACTCTCAACACGTTCATGATACCCACCCTCTTTTATTATTTTTCGGACAATATCAGCACAGAATTGTTTTTTAAACAGTACTTTAATATATTTTGCAATTTGGAATGCAGTTATTCGGTGATTTTCTTTCACCGAAGCCACAATCTTACGCCTTTATCTAAATGTTAACTTCGACAGCTGGCCAGAAATCGGTTTCAGATGTGGATTTAAAATTGATGACTACCCTTTGAATGAAAGAATGTTATCTACCAACACCCTTTTCTATTTCACGAAAACTTTTTCCTTCTCTTCCTAACTTTAAAATAATTTTACACTCGCTAACAGAAATTTCCTTTTTTGAATTCCATCTTATTTATTTTTTGCAAAAAACGTTACTATTAGTTACTAAAAATAATATTTTAGCATTTCAATTGCAACATACGAACTAGGATATAAAACTGTGATAATTTTAAAACAACAATAAGTGCAAATATTGCAAAAAAATCGATGGTTTACCGTTTAATAAAATGTGTACGCAGACATTTTCTGCTCAATTTGTATGAATTTTTGTGTTTTTTATTTTTTAGTTTATAAATTTAAAATGTTTTGAATTGCCATGTATAAAGAATGAGTACTTTATAGAATTATTAAAAAATATGTTTGTTTTTAAATTTACATTAAAAAGGTTGTTTTATTGACAAATATATCCGTATTGATAAGTGTTTGCAGACATTTTCGAGCATGTGTATATAATTGAGAATAAGACAAACATTATCCGACTAAAAGCTAAGGATTTTATTTTTAAATATTATTACAAATATGTAAGATATATTATTATATACAGCTATGTAAAAAATAAAATTTATAAACACAAAGGCAAGATTTAAATTTTTTATCTGTATATGAGACATTGGTCGATTTATTACAACTTCAATCCAAGTAACAAAAACACTGATTCATCTTATCCAAGTCAATAAATTCAATTTGATGGGCGAACAAGGTCGTCCACGTGCTAAAAGTTGAAAAAGAACAATAAATCATATCGGATTATCTTTCAAAGAACCGACCTGAAACCGAATACTGGCACGATAATGGACAACGACAATTATGCTCTTACACCGAAACCAAAAGACCAGAAACGATGCTACCGAAACGTATCTGGTTTCATAAAGACAACAACGGGCCTGTAATTCCGGTAGATGCAATTTGTCAGTTTGGATAGGAGTATTTTTTTTTCTAACAGAAAAGAATTTCGTAGATTAGCGTACGGTCTCGCCCATTTATAAAAAAAAATATCTAGATGAATATCTAGAGAACGATGTCGATGATGTCATGGGCGAGAAAGCGTTTTTCTTGTATTTTAAAAATTCTATTTTTAAACTAGAATCGAGGTATGGTGGTCGATCACTGACTAACATGTCAGTGGATAAGTTGGTGTTGGTTAAATCTCAGTGTATAGGCTGTCATGTTTCATTAGGAAAGTATTCAATACTATCGTTTAAGCGGTTTGTTTATGATAGAGATTATTTTCAAGAAAAATAGAAATTTAATAAATGGGAATATTCAATGTACTTAGAATAATATATGTAAATTAAATCTGAAATTTCTCCATCAAATTTATACTCATTTTGTTATCAAATATTTAATAAAATATTTATATTTTAATACAAATGAATTTTTTATCCTCAACGCCATAGTGTTCAATAATCATTTATTGTTCACTTTGTTTATACCAATAATGGGCTAATGCGCATTTCGATAGCGTGTCATCATCGTCAGAGCCTTTTTGTTATGAAAAAGTGAATTTGCCACAGTTCCAAAACATTTATATTTATTATTTTGGAAATATAGTTCATTTTAGATAAATTATTGAACAGCTCGTGTACAAAATTTTGAAAAGTGGACGAAGACTCTCGATTTTAGTATAAGAGGATTTTAAACAAAAAAATAATTTCTCTTTTCTAGTACTGAAATAATCACAGGTTAAAAATTGAATTAGGAAATTACCAAAAAAAGAAGTTATGGAAAATTTAATTTTTCACAGAAGTTCTCGAGCTTGAAATGAGTTTCATTCCAGTATTTTTTAACATTGCTAGTGAAATTATAGTAAACAGGTTTTTGAAAATTTCCTGTATGTTATATTATGTATCATTATTATTTTTGCTCCTCAACTCTTGTCTGTTTCTCATTTTATAAAGTATAGTATTTTCTTTAAATAAGCAACTACATTTTAATCTGTATCTTTGTGCACTATTTTTGGACTTATTATTTTCATTATTAATCAATTTACTTCATTCATTCGAAATTATAGAGCAGTTCTTGTGTTTTACTTTTCTGTTTGATATTTGTTTAACCTAAGTACAAAAAAATCAAATATTTTGATAATTTTACTAATTAAAGTGTTTAATTATTATTGTTTAAAAAAAAAAACAATAATTTTAAATATAATAATCAACAAAATTAATGTTTTATTTTTCTATTTGATAACTGTATATAAAAAATCTGTATCCAAGTAAAAAGAAAATCAAATACTTTGATAACTTTACTAATTAAAGTGTTTGACAATTATTATTTTTTCTTAAATAATTTTACAGAAAATGATCTAAAATATTACTGTAATTTATTTTTCCTACTCAATATTTATATAAAAAAATTGTATCTAAATAAAACTGAAATGAAATCATCTACGTGTTTAAAAATGTATGGGTTAACTGGATTAAGAAAATTAGAATTAAAGAATAGCTTTTTTCTTCTAAAGCAAAAATAATCACGTGTTATAAACTGAAAAATACAAAAAAAGAAACAAGTTGTGGAGAGTTCATTCTTTCACAAAATTCCTAGATTTTATAATGATCTTCATTCCAGGATTTTTAAAATATCGATAGTGAAATTATAGAACAGCTCTGGTCAAAGTATAGAGGATTATTGTTTCACAAAATGGACCTTTCAATTGGCAACCAAGATCTTGTGATCTAACTCCATTGGATTATTTTGTGTGAAATTATTCAAAATAATTGGTTTATGTTGATAAACCACAAACAACAGAAGTATTAAAAATAAACATTAAAGTGTAATTCATGAAATTGGACCACAATTATGTGAAAGAGTGACTAAAAATTGGATCAAGCGAAATTGTGTTGGTCATATGAGTAAAATTGTGGTCTATCATTAATGCCATTGAATATGCTGAAAAATAAAATTAGCAAATAACTAATTAATTAAATATTTTTTATTTTATTTCCATTTAAACTTCTGAAGCACTTATTAGAAAATCCTATACAATAACTCATAAATAAATAAACATTTTTACAATACCTTGTGGAGTTAGAGTGATAATTCATTTGTATAAAAGATAATAAACTTGATTAATAATGTGATTAAAAACAAACCTAACCAATATTTCTTACCTTCTAAACAAAATTTTAGATCAAATCTCAATCTGCACTGCTTATACAACATTCTATTCGCTACGACTAGAAACATATCAAATATTTCAAATATGTACCAAACCTATTTTCGTACACTCGAAAAATAATCAAATACAGGCGACGTCCTTTACTGCATTCACTTTTAAAATTCTATTACATGCGTTTTTTAGCCGCACCATACGATTATCTATTATTTCCAATGTCAATAAAGAGTGAATAGAAAAAAATATGCACAAAAAAAACATACACACACGTGAACAAAGCGTTAATTGCACAGAAAACAGAGCGTATTTCCGTCAATCCGTGCTGAAGTCAGATAAGTACTTTTTACACAATAAGGGCACGTAATACACTTTCTAAAAAACGCCGACTGAAACGAACTGCGTACCAAATGAACGGTTGTTGAATGTATATTTATCTCTGTAATATCTGTACTTAATAATATGGTCGTTTATTAATTATTGTTGTGATTTATCGATTCGGACATAAGGCGAAAGAATGTTAATTTGAACGTAGATTTCAATTAATTTTAAATAAATAAATAGTAATTGATGTTATAAACTTTCACCATAGTTTGTAAAAAAATGATCAAAGAAATAAAAAATTATAATTACTATTCATTCAGATTTTAATTCACTTTTGTACACATGAATTACTTATTTAAAATTCTATAAGATTTTATGAAAATTTTTAATAATCACTTACTGTTCACTTTTCTCTTTAATAAATAGTTTTCTTGATTTTATAAGACAGTAGTTTGATAACGAAATCGAAATCAAGTCAATAATAACTGATTATTGAACATTTTTATAAAATCTTACGGTTAGAAGTGAGATATTTATTTGTGTTGATTTAAAAAAAATCGTTAAAAAGTGTCATATTATTTCTAGACATTTTTTTATTCCTTGTTTAATTATTTGAAAAACTGTCGATTTTTAATTAACAATGCATGTTACTCAGAAAATTATTTTAAGAATTTAATCGAACTCTTTTTATGGATGATACAAATGAGACTAAAAGGTATTAAATGATAATAAATGATTGCAAGGAAGTAAATGTAATTCTAACTATGTATGATAATTGAAATAGAAATAAAAATATTTAACAAACACTTTAAATGATTCTAAGTATTTTATCTGTTTTTATTTACAAATCTTCATAGAAAAATCTTTCAAACAAAATGTTTTTCTTATTAAAAAAATGTTAAAATATTTAAGAATTATATGGAAAATAGATTTTAATAATTCAGTTGCGCTAATATTTTTTTAAAAATCAATAATTGTTAAAAACTGTAATCAGTAAAATTGTTAAAGTATAGGGTTTTCCAATAAGCTCTTCAGAAGTTTAAATGGAAATAAAACAAAAAGTATTTAATTAATTAGTTATTTTAATTTTTTATTTTTAAGCACATTTTATGGCATTCACATAACCACACAGAAAATAATCCAATGGAGTTAGATCACATGATTTTGGTGGCCAATTGATGGGTCCATTTCGTGAAATAATAGACTTATTAAACTTCTATTTCAATAAAGTTATTGAAGTTTTCACAATTTCCACGTGTTGTTAAAGTATTAAATAACAATTTGCCAAAGTATACTGAGTTGAAATGTTAAAATGAACTTTAAAAAAATTCAAAATAGCTGCCACCAGCTATGAAAGTTCTGACATCCTTATTGAAAAACTCTATATAACTGAGTGATTTGTTTAGATAAATAAATTTCTATCTATAAAAGAATTTTATTGACTTGGAAAATTAAATGATTTCTGTAAACATTTTATTGTCTGATAATGATTTGAGGATTATTTATTATTTACAGAAATGATCCTTTTCTTTAACACACAACATTTTTAATCATAAAATTCTATTTAAAAAGTTATTATTTTAATGTATTTATTAAGGTGGATAAATGAGACTGAAGGATTTAGACATACATTTACTTTTTACTTTCATTTACTATCTTTTACTCATTGACTTCTACATTGAAATAGCCTCTTAATTATAATTGTTATTTTCATACAAATGAATTATCATCCTCAAACGTCACAAGATATTAAAAAAAATGTTTATTAATTACTTATTTTCACTTTGTTTATTTATAACAATGATAAACTAATATGTATTTAGATGGCGATGCCATCATCATCAGAGCGGTGTATTACAAGATCTAGACTAATTCTTGATTCAAAACTACTAGGTGTCCAAATTTGAGGTTATGAAGTAATTTATCAATAAAATACAGTTTTTGAAAGAAAAATTCATGTTTATTGGCATCAATGTAAAGTAGAAATATGGGAATTGTGAATGGAATACAAAGTCAGCCAAATGGTTCTTAGAAATTTTGAAGCACGTTTTGCAATAAATGAGGTTGTATTTATTTCAGCTATGGTCTCCAATAGTACCGAATTAAATTACGAACAACAGGCTTCGAAGGCACTTGATTACGAGGAAAAGATACACGAATTTTACACACTGACGTTGGAAAAATTTCACAATTTTAATAGTGAATTTCCACTATTGAAATGTATTATTCAAGCGTGTAGCATTCAATTAATAAAATTTCCCAAGTTTTTAATAAACAAATATTAAATAATGACAGTTTAATATTTGACATTTTATCAAATAATAGCTAAATTACTTCCTAACCTCACATTTGGACATCTGATATTTCTTGTGTATTTTCTTACTTTTATTCAATGCATCTTTTTATCTACATTTTGGGAATGGATAATTCATTTGTGTGAATATGCATTCGTTACAGTTTCAAAACAAACACTAACTGTTAATGTTTTCCGAAAACTCCTCTCGCCGCGAATCGAAATCGTTCGCGAACAGATCGAGAGCTTTCTCATCGCGTTACGTAACATCGGCAATAAAAACATTATTGACATAATTCCAGACCACTTTGAACATCCGCAACACAATCGACAATACAATAACAGCGCGGTACTCGTAATACATACCCACGTTTATGACGACCTCGAGATTAATTATGACAATGCACAAACGTACAGAAAAAAATATGCAGACGCGATGAACTCATATCACATGATTCATTTATGTATCTGTATGTACGTATATCGATGTGTGCCGATTCCGCCTGCGTGCAATTTTTAATGCAATTTTAGGAATAAGCGAACAATGAAGATCGACCTTGACTCTAAGGTCGACGTGTATGTGTACATACATACATGTGGACTTGTGGCGCGCGCGCCTTCCATCTGCGCGATCGACGAATTCAACCAGGAAATGCTTAGAAAGGTAACTTGCCTATTGTGTTCTTCTATTGTGATTCACGTGCCAGAAAATTCGATTTGTAGATGGTCGCGACGCGGTTTTCCTCCGCAGTACCGGTTAGTGTGGAGGTTATTAAAATGAGCCATTGTTATGCAGGAATTCTGAATCGTGAAGCGGTAAATAAAACGAATTTTTAAAACAAATATTGTCAAAGAAAATTTACGAATTTAATTAGGATATGTAGTCGGTATATACAGGAAATATCCATAAAAAATCAGTAATGAACTTACAAATGAAGTAATGTTTGTTTGGATTGATATTCTTGTTGATTTTTTACTACGACTGCAATATTTTTATCTTGATTTTAACATACAAGCAACCCATATACAAAAGTTATGGGACATATGTGTAATTTCGAAAAAGGATGTGTGTACTTATGTACGCACGCCAGAAGTGAAACTTCTTTGCCGTAAAGTAATATAAATTGAAGGAAAAGATAGTTCCTCGGCATGTTCATCAAACAGCAAATTTTGATGCACATTTTGTTGACCAGGTGCTACACGTAAATACTGTTCCTTATTCCACAATAGAGTATATTGTTGGGCAGTGAGACTATCTTTAACAGGAATATATTCATAGATATTTTCTTGAGGAATTTCGTTATGAATTTGATCGTCGTTGAAGAAATAATTATCAATTTTAACCCTTATCGGACGTTAGCATTTTGTACTTAACTTTCCGCTAGGTCGGAGATATAATTGAGTGCTTATTGTAAGAGAAGAGTAACTAACGTTACTTGATACGAAAAGATAGTTTTGTGCATAAAAATATTAATTTTTACACTTTACATGTTTACATTTTATTAAACATGTAATCTTCAAGCTTAAATGTTATTTATATTTTTTCAATGTGTGGTATTTTTTGAAACATTTTCCTACATGAAGGAATGGTTTTCTGTTACAAGTTTCACAGAAATATATAGTCGTCTTTCTTCCTCCAGGTAATTTCCGATTGGAACATGCAATGCAGTCATTATGCTTCCCTTGGGAATGAGGTTGCAAGATATGCAGCTTCATCACAAGAATTAAAATCACTTGCTGAATATTCAAAATTTTCACATATTTCACTACAACTATCACTGTTACTTTCCATATTGTTATAGTTTTCTTTATTCATTTTTGAAGGAATAAAATATTATAATATAAGTAAAATAATTGCTGAAATATGACAGAACGTGTTGTCTGCTATCGAGTAAGAATTAAACTGTAAAAAGATACAGTGTGTACATTCAGCAATAAGAACGTTATTACTTGTTCAGTTTTGTCACCTCACACGTGACATACGACTGATAGAGGAAAGTTGTAATGTCACGTCAGAGGTGACATACGACCGATAAGGGTTAATATCATATGTTGTATAAAATGGAGATGGTATCAAAAATTATAGCCAAGCTTTTATCGTACGTTTATTAACTATACCATGCAGATAGTTTGATTTGTAATTTTTTTACGTTTGATATGAAAATTTATACAATGGTCATCATCAATGTTCCTTGAAAGGTGTTTAACCATCGTGTCAACTGAGACAGGTATACTGATAATTTGTTCGTAAATACCATATATAAAATAAGAGAATGAGAGACGAGCGGTAATACGCCGTGAATACTGTATGCGTGCATCTAGTGTGAAGAGGCCTATCGCTTTGCAATAGTAATCAGATGTTAACACGGAGAGCATGCGTGATGGGTCTTACTACTCCTCTACCCTATGCTCATGTATACTAGAGCTACTTCTCTATTTTTTTGTAAGATTTTTGTGACAACTCTTTCGTTGCATGTAAAAATTTCACTCAAAGAAATTTCGCTTCAAAAACAAGAAAATAGGCTTAACTGATACAATATATTCAAATATTTTTTTTTGATATAAACAAACAAAAACGTTTCAGAAAAAACGAATTTATTACACTTTGATTAGTAGAGTGTTTTTTTTAGGTTAAATGGAACTTTCAATAGAGATAACTGTTAAGTTAGTTGTCAGTTTGCATGCTATAAGTGACTTTTGGATTCAGTATACTTTGTCAAATCATTATGGAACATTTTATACTTGAATAATGTTTTCAAATTGTGAAAATTTATTTCAAGAAACAGTGTTCTGTTCAGAGCACTTCGTGAATTTTATGGTGCAAATAATCGCTCATCGGAGCAAATTTTTCGCAGAACCATCGATAGATTTTGCACAACTTATTCTCTACATGATTCAATAACACCAACAAGGAATAAAAACGTGCGTACTAGAGAAAATATTGCTGCTGTTAACGATAATATGAGTGAAGACACGAATTTGTAGATTCTTCGTCGTTCTCAGCAACTTGGACTTTGTCCGTCCACCATGTGGAAAATTTTGCTTAAAGATCTTGGTCAGCACCCTTACAAGATCCAATTGATTCAAGGACTGAAGCCACATGACCATTGTAAATGGACTCACAACTTCAAACTGACCCTCTGTTATAATGCAAAATTTTGTTCAGTGACGAGGCTCATTTTTAGTTAACCGGGTGTGTTGATAAGAAAAAATTCCATATTTGGAGTGAGATCAATCCTGAAGTGATTCATGAGAACCCGTTCATCCAGAAAAATGCATCGTATAGATATCATCGAACTTTATTTCTTTCGAAATGAAGCCAGAAAGCGAGTTACCGTCAATGGTGTACGTTACAGAAAGATGATCAATGATTATTTGTTTCGGAATTTACATGACATCGATCTGGAAGAGATGTAGTTTCAGTAAGATGGTGTCACGTGCCATCAAGTTATTGAAACGAAAATTCGGTAACAACGTTATCTTCAGAAATGGACCTTCACGATCGTGTGATTTGATGCCTCTGGATTATTTTATTTGGGGATATGTGAAGTCTCTGATTTATACTGATAAATCAGTAACGATCGAAGCATTATAAACCAATATAACTTGTGTTATTGTGGACATAAGGCCCTGATTTCTCGAAAAAGTGACCAAAAATTGGACTAATAGATTGCAATACGTCCAGAGGTAGTTGTGATGCACATATGCCCGAAATAATTTTCAAGTATTAATGCCATAGAATATTTTTTCGAATAATCACAAATAAATAGTCATCTGGTCAATTAATATGTGTTTTATTTCAATTTAAAGTTCTATCATGCCTACAAAACACCCTATATAATAAAACCAACTCCCACGTTTTATACAATTGAAATATTTTCTCAATTCTGAGAAATAAATCGTTGATGTTTCACAAAAGAGCAAGTTTTTATATTCGAAATGGTCGTTGGCTCGATTTACACGATACGATAAACAGACGAAAAAAATATTGAAATAATTTTGCAACAGACAGATTCGAATCTAACAACTGGTACATAAAACCTCAACAGTACATACAACATCCAATTAATCAAAACGAAATTTTACAAAAATATGATTAATTGTAACATACCGTTATGACTACTACATCGATGTAATTCGCGTAGAACATCGGTTCAAAACCGAAATTAATATTGAAAAATTAATTTCGATCAAGGTCAGTAGGACATTGAAAACTCTTCGGATTCCGATAGAGTCGTTACGTAGTACGGTTTTTGCACCTGGATCATTTCATTTAACACCTACTGTGTTCTTTCAATTTGTTCATTTATTACTACTGATTTTCTAGTACAGCGACTGCGAATCGTACAGAGACTTAATTTTTTTTCCAGTCGATCCTAGCAGGTGATTCGGGTTTTTTTACACGATTAATTATATTCGTCATTACATCTGCAGCAGAAAGACGATGACCTTTTCGAATGATAAACGTTACACGTGTATCAATCACAGCATTCAGATATTCATCAATCAATTAACTAGGTTGTGTTATATTTATTTTTGAAATATTTTAATTTGAATTACAAATATATATATATATATATATATATATATATATATATATATAAACATCATTATAAAAGGCTATATAACCCACTACTAATCGAAAGTCTTATCGAATCGATTTCTTCTTTATTACGACTTCCTCCGAAATAAATTCCACCCAGAGATCAGACGCAATACGAAAATTTTTTTGCTATGTGTTATAATTAACCATTGGTTACTTAAAGTGGAAAAATCCATCACTACCAATATTTACGATGATCAATTTAAGCGAGCTTAGGAGAAATTGCTAAAAAAACAGCTATTATTGGCAAACAGGAAGAAAGTAATGGAATTTGAATGAGAAATTATGATCCGTTCACGAAATTCTCCAAACTTCTCATAAACGGATTTTCACTTGTTGTTCAGTATAACCGTATAAAATAAAAACAGTTCATTGATTTTAAAAACGAAGTGTCAAGTTTTCTTCTCGGTAAAACTCGAGACTTTTATGTAAATGGCATAACAAATGTTAAATCACTGAATTTTCCAATATAAATTGATATTAAAACATTTTCTACTGAAATTTGTTTGCACCACTAAATGCTCCACCTTTATTTAGTTTAGTGTCATATCGAAATTACCTTTATAGCAGATTTCCTGAAATAAGTTACAATCAATTTAATTTCGAGTTGATATAAAATAGATACAATGCAACAGTTGTCTATTTTCTCTAAATTAGTTTTTGATTTTTGAAGTGAAACTTCTTTAGCGGGGTTGGGTAAAAATTATTTCTTCACGCGGAAACAGTTATGAACGGAAAGCTGCATGCATCATTTTATCAGCGCTTCATTTGAAATTTTTTCCTTGGTCTCTCATTTCTAAACACCTCAAATATCAAAACACAAACACCTGCTTTCACTGGATACTGGTAAAATATCTTAACAGATAACAGACCACATCGACTCATTATCTCATTTACTGTAAAATTTATGTATATATATATATATATATATATATATATATAATTTAGACTAAAATTTTTTTTAAAAAAAAAGATCATGTAAGTGTTTAAAATTCAAAAAATAAACAAGTTGGTGAATATTGTGGAGAAATTTTAGATTATTATGGGTTGAGCTAGCTGTTGCTCTGTTGAGGAAAAAAATTATGCTAAACTTGAAAAAACAGAGAAAGAGTTATAGGAATATTATCAAAATTGTTATTCGATCTGTGAATTTCATTTCAAATTTCTTCAAATGTAAAAAAATATATGAATTTAGGGACAAAAAACGAGAAACAATTATGCAAGTTGACAAAAAAAATCATTTTCATAAGTTAAAAAACGATTATTTTAAAACAGCAAAAGACATTTTATAAGAAAAGGATATCAATGTTAATGCTAGAACTATACGTTTAGACGTTTGAACGAAACTAATTTATTTGCTTTTGTCAGTAAAAAAAAAAATACAAAATAGAATGAAATTCGCTAAAAAAACATGCAAATTGGAGAGATTTAGAGAACGGACAAAATGGAAAAATATTCGATTTTCTGATGAAACAAAAATGAATTTATTTGGACCTGATCGAATATTCATGAGGCAAGCTGTAATAACCAAATTGAAACCATTTGACACTCAGAAAATAATAAAACATGATGGTGGCAGTATAATGATTTGGGATTGTTTTTCGTGGACATGTATATTGGGTTTAAGAAAAAATGACCTAATATAATTACATGAATTTGTTAGAGAATATCATGCTATCTTATACCGAAGAGACTATGACACCGATTTAGAAGTTCCAACAGGATAATAACCCCAAACATAACTCAAAAAATGTCAAGAAGTTGTTTAAGGATCAGCTTCTTTCAGTTATGGGTTGGCTTGTTCAATTTTCAGACTTAAACTCAATCCAGAAAAGTCATTGGAGTGAAAAATATCAAAAATAAAAACCACTTATGGGAAAAGTGCAAAAAGTTGCATGGTATGTAATTCCCTTAGATAAATGTGGAAATATTAATGACTCAATGCCAAGAAGATGCCATGCAGTATTAAAAAATAAAAATTAGCCAAAAAGTTATTAATTCTGTGACATTTAGCTTTTTTAAGTCTCCTTTTATAAATTTTCATAAGTTTTTATTACCGTTCCTGTTATTTTGTCCAAGGATCTATTATTTTTTCTCTATTTTTAAATTCGCTTGAATTTTTAACTTTCACACTATGTGGAAAAATTCGGTTTTGTCAGTGTGATTTTTTTAAAAGAATTAATCATATATCAATATTTTCTATGTTTTAATTTATATTTTTTTTAAAAAAAACATGGTGGGCCTATTATTTTGGCCAGAGGTGTATATATGGAGTTTTTCAATAAGCACTTCAGAAGTTTAAATGTAAATAAAACAAAAAGTATTTAAATGATTTGTTATCCTTTTTTATTTTTAAGCATATTTTATGGCATTAATGATGGAATATAATTTCGCTTGATCCAGTTTTTAGTCACTCTTTCACATAATTGTGATCCAATTTCATGAATTAGACGTTCAATGTTTATTTCTAATGCTTCTGTTATTTGTGGTTTATCAGCATAAACCAATGATTTCACATAACCTCACAGAAAATAATCCAATGTGGTTAGATCACAAGATCTAGGTGGTTAATCGATGGGTTAATTTCGTGAAATAGTGGACACATTAAAATTTTATTTTAATTAGTTTATTGCATTTTTTACAATTTCTAAATATTGTTGAAGTATTAAACGTTTCATAATAATTTTCCAAACTATATTGAGTTGGAATGTCAAAACGAGCTTAAAAAATCAAACATTTCTACCACCAGCTGCAAAAGTTCTGATATTCTTATTGGTAAACCCTATATATGTACATATATAAAATGATAATTATAAAAAAATCTTACAGAATTCTAAACTAAAATATAAATTGGATCTACGAACAAAATAGTCCGTTAATATATACATGTGTGTATGTGTAAGTATTGTAAAAAATAGCTGATCTTCAGTACAATATCTTTTCTAATCGTACCAACTTACATATTTTCTCGCTGCTACGATGATTATCACTGTCGAACAATTGTACTTTTTATCAATATTATGTAAATTTCATCAAAGTTTCGAATCACACATAAATCAACTATGCATATATTTGCACACAGTTACTAAGGACATAGGATGTCTCACTCAATTACCATAAAATTACGAATATAATATCTAACCTTCGAAATTACCAGACATTTACGGGAAACATCTATTTAGACAGCGAACAATGGACGAGTACATCGAGGAAGAATAATTGTCTTCATACTTGTTAACAATTCATATATTAAAATTTGTTGCGTTTCTGCACGTAATTTGGAAAAAAACATGTGCTTTTCATCTCCTGCTTGAAAAATATCGTATTGTTTTCATCCAATGTCAAGGTTAAATTATTCAACGAACATGTAATGTAATTGCTTCGGACGCCTTTTAAACTCGACGGTCATACGGTTGCATATTTTAGCATAATGAGCGGATTTTTTATACGTGTGTTTACTTTTCACTAAAATGTTTATATACATATCTGAAATAGCTGATTGGTGAACAGTCGAATATTTTTATAAACTAGTTTACTGAACTGGACAAAAAAAATCAGCGATTTATTTCTCGGACATGGGTATTTAATAATAACGATTTAATTTATACACATTTTCCCCCCTCAACAAATGTCCTTTATTTGAATTAAACTGTTATTTTTTCAGTCGCTATAGGGCAATTCTAGTATCTAGAATACATACTAACCTTTTTAGATAACAGTTATATTTTGAGATTGATTAACTGATTATCTAGAATTAGAGGGCATGGCGGAAGGTAATGGAAGCAACCTGTATTAGTTTTTTATATCCACATATCTTTAATCTGTGAAATCTTATAATCGGTAAGAAAAATATATATAAAAAATATTAATAAACATTTTTGTAACAAGATAACTGATCACCATCACTTATTTTTAGATTAATAACTTTGCCAGATTTAATGGTTATAACGTTTTTTTCTCAATAAACATCATATTTTTTAAAAAATCGTATGTACACTAAAATCGATTTATAATTAATAATTTATTAGACAAGCTACATAGTATATAAATTTTTTTAATTAAACAGTTATGAATTCTCAAATATTTCATCATTTTTAACTCATTTATGGAAAATAACTATTTTTTTGTAGCAATTGATTTTCTCCTCAATAAGATTTTATAAAAGTATCAATTAAAAATTTAATTTTTCTTTTTTCTACCAATAAGTATTTCAATGGTCATTCAAAATTACAAGAATATTACATATCATCATCATCTGATTAATGTTTCTCCTAACTTTCTCTTTAAATCGATTTTTACAAATTTTATTGTCTCCATCCAATCTTTACATTGATTTCTTCCTGGAGCTTTTTATATATCTAGATTTTCAATCCATTGTTGATCTTTTTTTGCTCTATACCAATCTATTTCCATTTCAAATTCATCACTTTTAATAAAACATTCATTACTTTTATTTTTTTCTAAACCGCTCAGTTTTCATCATCATTAATATACATTTTTCCATATTTCTTTCTGTTGTCTGGAATTACTAAATTAGTCTAATATTCAAGACCCATGTTTCATTGCTATAAGTGAAAATGTATTGATTAAACATTTTCGTACAAGAAGCTACACAGATTGACTCAAAAGTTACTATCCATTGATTGCTAATTTAATATTTTATTTTCATATCAATATACATATTTGCCTTTAATTAAGCTTTCTTTTACTCAAATTATCCCTCTTTGAAATATAACTGAAAGCTTCATGAAAAATTGAAATAAACTTTTTGATACAATTTACGATTCGAATATAATTTTTTGGAAGAATGTTAAATCAATTAGTTTAGGCCTTTATCATGGCTAATTTCGTAGTAAATAATATTTTCTTAACGTCACAAAAAAAATGATCTATTAGTGTTAGGTTTGAGGTCTTATGTGGTATTTCAATTGACCTTCGTTTTCCAATTACTTTACCATTACAAATTTTATTAACGAAGTTACACATTGAAAGTACAAATAATTGAAATTGAAGTTCATTTATAATCTTAAAATGACAAGCACAATCAATATTTTAAAATACTTCTCTCAAGTGAATATCTCAGTATTTCCAAATGATTTAAAGTATTTCCAAATACATTTTTCTTCAATGACTGACTCTTTAAAAAAACATGGTTGAAGCACCTCTTTACACAAGGTTTCAGTGTAAATTGTAATACCAGGTTGATTTATCTGATTTTGAGTAACGAAATTTTGATTTTTTGGATACCAGTATGTACTTTCATGCTTGTTCACATGAGCTGACAATGTAAATCAAGATATTTTTTTTTTATTTATTTCATTACTCCAAATGATTTTAGAAAACAATTCAGAATCTTCTTGTATTTCATTTAACACCAATTCAGAAAATATCACTGATTTTATTGATTTGCAATACATTATTTTTATTACCAACTATGAAAATGGAACGAAATGTAGATAAATTTTAAAAAAATGTACAATTCAAACAAATTATTGTTTAGATATTAAATATATAAATATAACTTTTGGACACAACTCAAACTCTGAAAATTCCTAGTTTTGGATAAAATTTTTGAACATAAGTTTATTCTATAAAATATTTATCTCAAGAATAATAGAGAATGAAGACTACTGAAAAATTTTCGAGTATTAGGATTTCAAATTTAAATTTCATTGGAAAAATATATTTAAAAACTTTTGTGTATGATATGAGGTCATCCAAATGTGACGCCTAGATTTGTGTTTTATTAAAAATAAACAAAATAAACTATACACATGTTTCCCTATACACATGTTTCTTTTTAATAAAACATAAATCTAGGTGCCACATTTGGATAACCCTATATAATTTGATTATACATGATTTTTTTTGGTAATTTGATTCAGAAAACTAGGTGAGAAATTATAAATAATTATTTTTCATACATACACACACATACATATATATATATATATATATATATATATATATATATGTATGTATGTATGTATGTATGTGTGTGTATGTCTATTAACATTATATATAGTTTATATTAAAAAATATACACTAAAGTCGGTCAAACGAAAAACGAATTTCAAATTACCCTAAAATAAATCTAGAAAGAATTGTCACAGTTTATTATTACTTAATATTTTTAACAACCGTATAAAACCAAATTTTATATCATTAGATAATTATATCATTAGATAACATGAGAAAAAATAACGACTTGTAACTCGTCTTTCACGTTCTAAATAATTCTACACGTTTAATTAATTTAATAACGTTACACAATAACGTACACAAAATCGTAAATAAATAGAATACTAAAAAGAAAATGACATTCTTTGAGAAAAAAATGGCCTCGATAAAAGCAATATTCGAAAAATTACCTTACTTCAACAGAATACAATCTGGTTAATGGAAATGAACGACTCGAACGTACTTAGTATTTAATTAATTACTTTTTTTCGATATTTTCAATCCTAATATGGAACTAAAATCTTTTCTAAACAGATATCAGACTATGTGTGAACGTAAAAAACTTTCACACGCGTACTGAAATTCATTTATAATACTGTATATTCTTTCACAAGTGTAATTTCGTGTTATAAAATTTATATACAAGGTGTGGTTATAAAAAGCAGTTGATTGTTTAAAAGTTTCTTGTAAAAAAAAATATCGCGTATCTAAAGACTCGAAAAATGCAAATTAAATTTATAAACTTCCATGTATTTATCATCATTTTTACTATTCTATTTACTGGTTAAAGAATATCTTAACAAAAATCTAACAATTATCTTAATTTATACACGGATTTTTTTCAAAAGTGAATAAAATGGAATGTCATGCCATAAATTAATTTTCAATTGAAAAAATAATACATATCGACCTCCTACATACTGGTATGATAAATTTATTTTATCATGAACTTATTAGGTTGAGATTATTTTTAATACTCTGAACATTAAAGATAATAGGATTAAATAATTCTAAGCGACTTATATCTTCTTATACACACACACACACATATACATACATCTTGTGTGTGTATATGCATTTCTAATCTGATTGTCAGAACAACACTGTCATGCATCTGTCTATAATGACTATAACAGTAAATGGTTCGAATAATTACCCATTCTTATAGAAAAGTCAATGTTGGAATTAAGTAGATTAATAAATATAGAATTGTACACATGTTTATAATTTTATCTGCCCAGATATTATATAGGGTTTTTTAATAAGAATGTCAGAACTTTGACAGCTCGTGGTAGCCATGTTTGACTTTTTAAGTTCATTTTGATATTTCAACTCATGGAATGTTTAACTGACGTAAAAACTTATTATAAAAATCAATGTTCAGTTTGTAAAACTTAACACAATCGTCCAATTACAGAATTGTTGAAAAATTGACTAAAAAAATGCAAGAAGTGAGGCCAATATTTCTTCTGTCAGTGAAAATTTCAAAATGAAACTGAAAATTACGTTATAGTAAATGGAGTTCGTTATCGAATCCATGATTAATGATTTTTTTTCAAAAATTATTGAAAATGGTTTGCACGATTCAACAGAACGGTTCTTCGTGCCCTACATCTACGGAAATAATAAATTTATTGAAACAAACATTTAATGGACCCATCTAGTGAAAAATACAGAAATCAAGATCATGTGATCTAACTCGATTGGATTATTTTCTGTGTGGTTATGTGAAATCTTTGGTTTATGCTGATAAACCACAAACAACAGAACCATTAAGGGGGTATTCTAGACTAGACGCACGAATTTTAGGTGTTTTTTCGGGCGCTATAAAAAAAACAACAAATATTTTTACTATCCATTTTTTATCAGTTATTTATTGACATTTTAAGAGTATAAAAAAGTATTATTAAAAACAAAAAAATCAAAATTGAAAAAGATACAGGCTGGCAAAGTGGGGGCTCGAAAAAAAGGTGTCTCCTGGTTGATGTGGTTCCAACCCTTCCGGTCATCGGAAACAAAAATTTTTTTTGAAATTATTGAAAAAGAAGGTTGTAGTAGAATTCCCGCTTAGGGAAATTAAAAATTTTTTTTTTCGTAAAATCGCGGCAGTGTGAATAAACAGTCATTTTTTTGCCCTATTTTTTTCAACTTTCGGAATTTTTTAAAAATAGTAAAAAACAAAATTTTCAAAAAATCCTAGGCGGTGACAATAACTGTTATATTGAGAAGCTCTGTACCAAATTTAAAATAAATCTGTTCATTAGAACTTGAGATATCACGTCAACCGTGTCGAAAAAAGTAATTTCGAGAAAAACGCGTTTAAAGTTTGGAGTCGAGTTTAGACCAAATTGGTCGGCGCGTCACAAAAATAGCTATAACTCCGAAAATAATTCGAATTTCGAAAAATCCTCTTAAGGACATATTCCTAAAGGTCTAAACTTTGAAAATATGTAAAAAAATCGATTTTTTCGAAATTCTAGACTAGAATACCCCCTTAAAAATAAACATAGAACGTGTAATTCATGAAATTGGATCATAATTATGTGAGAGTGACTAAAAATTGGACTAAACGAATGTCGAGCGAAGTCATGATGGTCATATGAGTGAAATTGTATTCCATCATTAACCCTTTTACTGCTGACCAAAATTTCTGGTTATTCTAAAAATGCAGCGCTATTTTCAATGAAAATGCAGGTCTTTTGTAATAAAAAAAATCTATTGATTTCAATTTAAGCTTCTTAATAGTATTTTTTGTATATCGGTTTAATATATCTATAGATATAAAATAAGAAAAAAAATCCTTGTTTTCGCTTTTAATAGACTGTATAAAAATTAGAATTTCCGGTATTTGCAAAAAAAAATTAATAGTTGCATTTGTACAATATTTAACACACGTTGAATTCGAAAGAATGGTTACTTAGATTACATATATATTTAGTATGGTCAATTTTCTAGCTAAATACGTAATTGAAACCTAGTAACTACATTTTCTGATGCATTGTTTATTTTTTTGTAAATCATTGCACTCTACCCTCAGGACAGACATTTATTTTTTGGAAAGCGTACATCGTGAAGTCCTTTCTCACACTTTACACATACTCTGCGAGCCCTTTTTCTTTTGCTTTTCTTACTATCACCTCATCTACTACATACACTGTAATCTTTCTCCTTCCTGAAAACACGGACGATAAATAGGCTCTCCGCAGTTTTCGCACAAGATAACCGGGTGAATAGATCGGCCCATCCGCAGTAAGAGGGTTAATGCCATAAAATATGCTTAAAAATAAAATAATAACTAATTAAATAAATACTTTTTGTTTTATTTCCATTTAAACTTCTGAAGTCTTTATTGGAAAACCCTGTATATATATATACCCATACTTATGTAGATAACAAATGTATGCATATTTTAATTAAATAAATTTCACCGCATTTTTGCATCTGACACGCACTTCTTATTGAGAATCGTCGATCGTTAGTAAAACTAACGTTCATTAACAACGATTTTAATATTCTAGACGTGATGCTAGTCAATAGAGAAAACACAATTTCGTCGATGTTAATTCATAAAACATTCGTGTCGAATTAAGTACACAAAAGTACTAGACACTGCGACAAACATTTCCATAGATGGATATAGGTTTATAAGACATCCACTGCTATATAAACAATCGTGTTGACACAAACATGCGGGTTCGCTAGACACTACAACGAATGAAATTCAATGAGCGCTGTTTTTTTTTTCGATAAGGCAGAAACACATACGACACGTAATTTGAATTTATGGTGAATGAACTGACGTACCACGAGGTGATTGTATTATGTAGTGATGAACGGAATGAACTTTGTGCAAATACGTTTTTTTCCTTTGTTAATTTGTTTTCGGAAGAGTGAAGAGTCTGATTGTTATGGTTGCTTTAAAGTACATTTCCTTCTACTAAAAATAGAATTATTAAAAGAGACGTGGGTGAAAGAGAATTCTATTTAAAGAATAGGAAATGCATCAAAACAATAAATAGTTTTGTGTCGTTGATTTATCGAACAAAAAATAATTACAAGGAAATGAATTTTAATTTTTTTCTGAAAAAATTGTTTCTAGATATTTTTTATGCCCTAAACCAGGCCTGTGCAACCTTTTAAGCACAATGGTTGTGAAATCTTAACAGACCGCATTACTTTTTATCAAAGACAAGGGATATGGTGTTTCCTCGATATGGTGAGTCCAGAAATATTTTTAATAATTAAATACAAATGGGTTAATTTTATTATAAAAAAAGTTAACATAAAACACTTTTTTAGTAGAAACATTGCACAAAATGTCATTATTAAACATATTTACATAGCCGGACTATTTGAAACCGGACTAATCGAAACACTAACTAAATACAAAAAAAGTTAATTGGTTCCAAACATTTTTTCCCTGTTTTTCAGTAAATAAAACGAAGGTTATATATTTAAATGTTTGTATGCATCAACAAACTAAAATCAGGGGTTTATACATTCATTTTAAATTCATTTTCAAATGGGTTATTAAAATTTAATTATCAAAAAATCGACTTTATTCTAAAGTTGTGAATCAAAAACTAATAGAAAAAGAAAAAAGACCACAAAACTAGAACTGCGCATGCGTTGCGCATAATGTGCATATATGATTTCGGTTTTCTTTTTCATTATGTTTTCATAATAAAGGGGAAAACTTGAAAATGTGCGTATAAAATAATTTTATGTATTAATTTTTTGGGATTTTTTCAAGAAAAACTTTTTAATAGGATTTTTTTCAAGTAAAAAATTTTTCTTTTGGTAATTTCAAACCGTACTAATCGAAGCCGGACTATGCGAGGTATTACTGTATTTTGTTGATAGAGACGTTGTTACATTTTCTTAATAGAAATAAATCTGAGACAAACATTGTATAAGGTTTTCCAATATGAACATCAAAACTTTGACAGTTGGTTACAGCCATGTTTGATTTTTTTTTAAAATTCATTTTGGCATTTCAACTTATTATAGTTTGGCAAATTATTTGAAACGTTTAACATTTCAATAAGTAAAAGTTTCGATAGATTTATTGAAACAAAAGTTTAATGAGTCCATTATTTCACGAAATGGACCCATCAATTGGCCATCAAGATCCATTGAATTATTTTCTGTGGAGTTATGTAAAATCATCAGTTTATGTTGATAAACCATAAACAACAGAAACATTAAAAATAAACATTGAACTTGTAATTCGTGAAACTGGACCACAATTATGTAAAAGAGTTAACTTGCTTAAATTCCTTGGACATTTCACACAAATAAATAAATAAATAAAAAAACATGTACACAGATATATTCAATCAGTCAAATTAAACTGACTGGCAATTAAATAAAAAAATCTGTTTAAAATATTTAATCTCTAGATAACATTCTTTTTTCAAATTACCTATTCACCAACCGTCCAGTTTTTTATGTTTTTACGAGTCATATGTATCGTAAGGTCACGAGTTATAAAAAGAATATAATTACAAGTGTATTAAATAATAATTATTGAAAAATAATAATTACTAAAGAACGTGTCTGACAAATTACTTAACCTTACTCTACGTTCAGAGCTAACCTTTTCAGTAATTGAAACCGTGTAGTATTTTTTTCCTAAAAAAATAAATAAATTAGGAATCAGAACCGTAATTGTAATTACTAACATTCGGTTATTTAATGAGTAATTGTAATAAGATTTCAAGTCTGTTTAGAAAAATATTATGCGTAGGTTTAAATAGACTCATTAAATAATTAAACAATTATTAAGAGATTACGGATATATCATTCTGTAGATTAAATTAAAAAGTATTCATATTTGTCTCGAATCAAGGTTCTGTGTCAGACTCTAAGTACCATACAGAATAATTCGATTAGTTGAATGTTCTGAATTAAGTTAACTGTATAGACAAGCCATTTAAATATTAAATATATGATTTTAAACGAGATTTAATTACAGTTTTGGATAGTTATGTGAGATCTTATTAACACTAAGATTTATTAAAACAGCTTATGTTCTTTATACATTTTTTTTTAGTACAGATTGAATAATCTAGAAATTATATATGTCAGTAAAAAAAATTTAAACGTAGACGTAAGACCATTAAAATAGATAAACATACGACACACAAACGCTGTTCTAAATAAAACTAATCATATTTATGCGCACGTTAATTGGTATGTATTTTCACACGTGTTTAGTACAATTAACTGCATATTTACAGTAACATCAGGTGTCTCTAAATTTGAGGTTAGGAAGTAAGTTGGTTAATATTTGATGAAATTTCAAATATTAAACTGTTATTATTTAACATTTTTTATTAAAAACTTGGGAATTTTTACTAGTGGAATGCTATATGCTTAAACAACACATTTCAATAGTGAAAATCGCTATAAAAATAGTAAAAATTTTACAACGTCAATGGGTAAAATTCATGCATCTTTTCCTCGTAATCAAGTGTCTTCAGAGTCTGATATTCGTAACCTAATTTGGTACTGTTGGAGACCATAGACGAAAAACATATGCTCGAAGTGGTCGTTCAGCTAAAAAAAACTGTTGTATTTGAAAGTGTTGAACAAGACCCTCAAACATCGATTCGTCGACGTTCACAGCAATTAAACATCACAAGAAGCACTCTGCATAACATTTTGCGAAAAGATTTGCATCTTCATGCATATAAAGTCCAGCTAACACAAGTTCTGAAGTCAGCTGACCATTATTTACGTCGTATGTTTGTTAATTGGTACCGAGAAAAAAAAACAGAAAATGCTGAATTTTTTAACAAAATCATCTTTGATGATGGTTCGTATTTTCAATTAAATGGTTATGTGAACAAATAAAATTGTCCCATATGAGGAAATGAAAATCTAAAAACATTTGTTGAACAACAATTACATCCTCAAAAAGTCACTATTTGATGTGGTTTATGGACTGGAGGTATCATTGGTCCATACTTCTTTGAAAATGAACAAGTTGTGTATTAAAGTTAATTCGGTGCGTTATCAAAGCAGATAATAGATTTTTGTGGCCGGAATTTGAAGATATTGATATCAATGATATGTGGTTTCAACAAGATGGTGCCACAAGCCATATAAATTTCTCGTAATGGTGATGTTGATTGGTCGTCTAGATCTTGTGATTTAACACCATTAGACTTCTTCTTATGGAGTTATTTGAAAAATAAGGTTTATGCCAACAAACCAGCAACGATTCAAAAACTTAAGGATGAAATTCATGCATCCTCATTTATTGCAAAGTGTGTTTTAAAATTTTGACAAAAGAGTGAACGTCTTCCAATGTGGTAGAGGAGGCTATTTGATTAACATTGTATTCCATTCATAATTCCCATATTTCTACTTTACATTAAAATCAATAAACATGATTTTTTCTTTCAAAAACTGTATTTTATTAATAAATTACTTCCTAACCTCAAATTTGGACACTTATTATTTACGGGTCTTTCATGAAACGAAGGTTTGTTTTTGTTACGACGAAAATGTGTTCCGAAACTTTGTACAGGATTTGCACAAGGTCGAAACTGGGGTAAGTCAGAAATACCCAGACGTGGTCACAAAATCTATGCGGATTTTTCGTGAGACAGACACGCCTCTTCAAACAGCCAGTGTTGTATCGTATGTATGTATGTACATTCGTCATATACAGGGATGTGTGTGTGTGTGTGTTTGTGTAGTTTGCAATGGTTACAGTCACTGCGACGAGTTCATTGAAGCCGTAGAAAAAGAAAAACCGTCTTTAACCTTGAATCGGTTACTGCACTCTCTCCACGTACATCGGTCCATGTACGTATGTATGTGTGTACGCTCACGTATTTCCAGATCGTCGATCGACGTTCTGGTAGGAATCGGATGAGTCCCGTGCAATCGGTTTCATTTTTATGACTGGAATTTATTTAAATGCAGACGACGGCCGAGAAAAAGAAACGTGTAAGAACTAAATACATGATACTAATCCGAGATCGGCTGCTCGTAAATATTTTCAAGCGATTAGAGTTCGATTCGAAAGTTTTGTCGAGTAAGAACGAATTGTTTATCTGTAGATGTAAGTCGTCGTTGAATAAAAAACTGGGAAATTTGAAATTAGAAAGATGGATGAGTATTTCAGTTCGTTGGAAAATAAACGTAAATAAATTCAGTAAAAGTGATTTGAATATTTTTTCTTAAAAATCCGATAAAATAAATTATAACGAAATTAAATTTCTTTTACCCAAATGAATCGTTCATTATTTTTTAAATACTGTGACAAATTCACTTCAACACAAATGAATCATCACTCAAACATCATAAGATCTTTTTAATTTGTTGTTTTGGAACTGTGGTTGATTCACTTTACACAAATGAATTTTAACCCCAACACCACTATAGTTTAAAGTGTTCAATAATCACTTATTTAATTATATAGTCTATAATTATATCGGCTAATGCATTTCGATGGCGACGCCATCATCATCAGAGCTTTGCTGTTAAAATCTCTCATATATAATCATAAGATTTTATAAAAATGTCCAATAATCACTTATTGTCCATTTGATTCGCTTAGAACCTGATATACATTTCGATAGCCATTTCATCATCATCAGTACAATTTATTATAAAAATTAAATCTATAATCTAATTGATATTTTATAATACAACGTACTGATGATGATGGAATGGTTATGGAAATACATCTCAGCTTTTAATTAAATTATCTTAAAGAGTTGAAATGAGAAATCGTTCATCTCAAACTATAAGATTTAACAAAAATGTTTAGCAATGATTATTATTTTTCAAAAATTAATTTTTTGATGATCAAATCATATCAAGGTCATCGAAAATTGTGAACAATAAATGAAAAATAACATTGAATTTTGAGCTTTATCAATCAATTAATATTCCAGACTTTATTAATCAATGTATGGACTTTTTTATCAATGACCTTCCACTATATTATAAGCAACTTCATCATTAAATTCTCATAAAATTCACTAGTTTTCTAGCTAAAGACTTGCTCTAATAGATATACAATATGGAGAGAAAAAGAAGTTAGTTTAAGCTTTGAAAATCTGTTGATTATAATTGATTTATTCTAGTCATGAGAATAAATAAAGCAGATAAAGGAATTGCCAAAAAACGAGCAACAAATAGAAATTTTACTAAGTAGAATACTATGATTACCTTTACAAAATAATTAATTAAACTGGAAGAATCGACAAAGAAGTTTTTAGTGTGGTGTAAAAATCTACCTCGAATTAACAACTTTATTTTTGAGAAGGAAATAGAAATCAAAATATAATACAATTGTCTCAATTTACTATAAGGTTCTGAGATTTGGCCACTGCAAAATAAACATTTTAGCAAAAATTACAGTAGTAGAATAAAAGTATTATCGGCGAGAAAAGATAAAATAAGAAGAAGCAAATACGAAATCAAGCCTTAAATGAAATTATAAATAAGAGACAATTAAAGTGTTTTGAGTCGGTGTATAGAATTTCAGAAAAGAAATTCCAGAGCAAGGCTAAAAATAAGGTTAAAAGCAAATAGAATACGAGGTAGGCAGAGGAAAACATGGTCGGATGAGATTAGAGACTTCTACCTCCAAAATTGGATTTTATCTCAAAAAATAACGTTTCACAATTGATAGGACTGTATATTTTTATGAGCTGCTTGGAATGAACTGATCCTAAATTGAACAATCTAAAAGTATCGATTCAAAAAATCGCTTTTTCTCGACCAATAAACAAGGGGTTGTGTTTATTTAAAATAATATGCGACTACATGTTTCAATTAGCACTCGTTAAAAATTTTAAAAAATCGATTGGGATGCTATTTATCGTCCAGTTTATAGAAGAAGTAAAATTCTAGTAGAGATGAAAATGATGGTAATAAAGAAGACAAAATGGAAAACTTGGTAGAGGTTTGATAAATGTGCAAAAAATATAAGAGAAATGGAAAAATAAAGAGAATAATGTTAAGGATTTAAATATAAAAAAGAAATTTTATTTAAAGGATTTGATAAGTAATTGATAAACTCTCACTCTGATAATGATAACGTGGCTGTCAAAATGCATGTTAACAAATGATCTTAAGTGATTATTGAGTATTTTTACAAAATATTAGGATGGTGATTCACTTGTATGAAATTCATAATAAATTTGATGTCGATGTAGTGAACAAAAAAAAGGTTATAAAAATTATATAACAGACATGAAAAAAATTATGAAAAATATAAAAAGATATTTTCAAAACCGGCATGTTTTGTACAAAGATCTTATATAAACAAATCTGATTTCACAACCGAACATAATACTACATAAGCTGTACCGAAATAGCCTCGACCGTGAATATCCTCAACGGAATTCGTCTTTTTCGATCCGTCCGAACAACACTCATGATTAAAGTGCCTCAGTGTCTCGATTACATGCACTTTATTATTATTTATCGTCGGATTCAACACGTCCAGTGTATAAAATAAAATAATTTATTTAAAGATCCACCGATGCATACATTGTATGAAAACAAGTTCGGTCTCTTTTTTTTATTACCGTTGTTGGTACTTGAGCCATACCCTTACAATCAGGAGGATTTTTTTTATTAAATAAATTACACACGTACGCATATATCAAATATAGCACATCAGATAGAGTTCTTGGTACTTGGATGATGGTTCGGTAATGGATTTTGAGATAGTGAGAAGTCAGTTTTGGAAATAATGGTGTGATATCATTTTTCAGTAATCTGTATTCATGCTTATTTTCAATATCATTCTATAAAAGAAATTGTTCAAAATTTCAAGTAAAGAAATTTATGAAGGCGAATATTTTTTATCTAAATTTGTCATTAGATCACAAAACTAACGTATGCAGATATTCAATTCATCTAGAATAGACCTCACAAATCGTTAAAAATAATTTTCGAATACAGTCACAAGTAATAAATAAGTCAATTCAGGTCATCAAAAAAGGTCACAAATCTAGGAAAAAGAACATGTTGTAAAAAAACAATAAATAACCGAACACATTTCATGCTTGCAGACCAAATGACGAAAAGAAAGATATAACCCCTAGTTGTAGATGGATTAAATAAAGAACAAAACACAAATTAGGATATGTATATATAAAAAATTAGTCTAACCTTTAACAGAAAGGCTCTGACGATGATGACGTCGACGTCTAAATGCATCAGCCGATATAATTATAAATAATAAGTGAACAATAAGTGATTATTGAACACTTTAAATTATTGTGGTGTTGGGGTTAAAATTCATTTGTGTTTGTCATTAGAATTGTTAATATTTTTTTTCTTTAAAGGAGTAATTAAGGAAATAGAATAAATAGTACTCTGATGGTATTCAAATGCAAAGGGTCATTAAAAAGTGACGCCTAAATGCCAGAACTGTATAATATTTACACGTCATGTTTTTTAAATGACATAAGAAGCATTTTTGTTTTAGTAGAACGTTACAATTTTAACCATGGGTAGATATACATTCCAGCAACGCATTTACATAATTCAAACTTTTTATGAAAATGGGCGTTGTTTGAAAAATATCCATCACCAAATTCGTGATTTTTTTTAGTGTAAATAATTGGCCAAATCAGTTTTCAGTTCAAAGAATAATAAAAATATTCGAAGAAACTGGCTGTGTTATTGATAAACCAAAAAGTGGAAGACCAAAAACTAGATGCACAAATAAAAACGTTGAAAATGAACCGATAACATCACAAAATTTGGACATCTTATGATTCTATATGGAGAATTTTGCGTAAAAATTTGTGTTTACAGGTATACAAAATTCAATTAAGCCAGGAATTGAAAGAAAGAGATCATTTACAACAGTTGGATTATTGAACAACGAACAACAGATCCATTGCTTTCAAGCAAAATTTTCTTTAGTGATGAAAGCTCATTTTACCAAGGATGAATTCGTTAATAAGTAAAATTAACATATCTGGGGTAATGAAAATCCTCGTGTTATTGATGAAAAATCTCTACAGCCTCAAAAAGTCATTTTGGACAAATCAAATCATTGGACCATTTTTTAGAAGATAATACTGTAAATACTGTTACTGTGAATTCTGAGCGATACCAATCCATGTTTAGTGATTTTTTATGACCATAATTGAATGATATTGATGTACCTACTGTTTATTTTCAACAAGACGGTACTACATGTCACACAACTCGAAGAAACGTCCAATTTTGGTGATATAAATTTGATCAACGTGTAATTTCACAAAATGCAGATTTCAATTGGCCTCTAAGAGCTTGGGATTTAACATCATTAGATTTTTCTGTTTTTTAAAAAAAAAAAAATTCGACTCTATGCTAACAGCCAAAAATAATTAATGATCTGAAGAACAACATTCGAGTTACAATTCGTGAAATAAATCCAGCAACATGTCATTGAAAATTTAGATATTCGAATTGATGCCTGCAGATATAATCGTGGTGGACATTTAAACGATATTCTGTTTCAAATATAATTGTAATGAATTATACTTTCAACAGAAAAAAACAGCTTGAAAAAAATCCAAATAGTTTGTGTTTTATTAAAAAGAAACATGTAGGCGTGTTGTTTAGATGACCCTATATATACATATGAATAAAATATAGATATTTAAATAGATAATTATATAAAAAAATTACACACACATTTCTTGCTTAAGGAGTTTCGTTCTACTTTGCGTGCGCTCGAAATTCACAATTTACTATCAAATACTGCTACGTCCATTACGATGCTCGTCAACCCATGAATCGAATAAAAACATTTAATTGAAAAATTACCGTACGCCGTATGCATCTTTTATACGTGCGTTTAGCGAACGTTCTAGCTGGAAATACTGGAAATAGTTAGTTGATCTCTTCCTGCTCGACCGATTCTCCTCTCAAGTTCAAGTTATTCGATCAATTACAGAAGCGCGCGGACGAGTCGGTGGTGCAAGAACTACTGGTGCACGCGATGGTCGGAGCGAATAGTAATTATTTATTCATATCGAACGCTATGAATCACATGCTGTCGGTCGTGTGCTAACTGATTTCGCACTATGGAGCGTGCTGAAGACGTTTAATTTAGCTTCTTTACTCACACACCTCTTTGCATGCTCATGAGCCAAATCGATTAACTCCAGTTTTTGATTTATTTTGATTTCAGTGTCAAACAATTGATTGACTTCTGACTTTTTATGTTTAAAACATAGGTTCCCAAAGTGTTTCCTATGGACCTCAAGGGGTCCTTGTGGCAAATTAAAATTAATTTGGGAGTACGTGGGCAACATCGTGGTGTCCGCGAAATGTTTAATATAAAGTAAAATAATTGTGACCAATTTTCATTATTATGATAGTTAAAATAAATTGATAGGGATTTTTACGTCCTGAATAAAATATAAATATAGATAGGTACATAAAATACAAGTAATGACAATGCTTGGGGAGAGGAGAATGCTCTCAGTTTCCAAATCTTTCAAAATTGCAAAAATGAGATGAAGATTTGTTTGCTTATTGTCAGCATTTAACGGCTCTTCATTCTGACCTCAGTCAAAGATTTGGAGATATTTTTCACTTGATTATCCTCGATTAGGTGTTGGACCCTTTTGCAAGTAGACCCATAAACTTAGATTGATCCATACTAATACAGGAGCAATTTATTGAATTATCCACAAATAAGGATTTGAAACCAATGTTTGAACAAATTCTGGTTACAAAAACAGATACCAATTTTATATCCTGCATTATGGGTCACTGTACAGAAGCTGTTGATTGCTTTACCGTCTTCCTATTTACTAGAACGTGGATTTAGTGCAATTATGAGCCTATTACGAAACAAACAAACCTAATGGAAATTAATGCTCGTGAAGATTTACGAATGTTTCTTACAAATATAGAGCCGAACATAAATAATCTCATATCATCCCATCAGGTTCACCCATCTCATTGAAAAAAATGTGTTTTTGTATTTTAAAACAAAAGTTATAATTTCAATAAATGAAGGTGACCAACTTTTTTCCAATGAAAAGAAGGACATATAATTTAAAGAAATCCAATGAAAAGGAGGAAAATAAATTAAAGAAACAAATATTGCAAATAAAAAAAAATATTCTTTGCAACAATAACTAAACAGAAAGCATTATAATATAGTAAATAGATAACGCAGGTGTATTATGATTAATTATTATTTAAATATGAATATTTTTTGTTAATGTGTCATTTTCTAACAAAATATTAGAAATATCCGTACAAGAACTATTTTCCATATTGAATTTCACAGCAAGTGCTGCAGCTAGAGAATCAACATTCAGTCTTGATTTTTCAGTTGTCCAAAAATCATTAGCAATTGAAAATACCCTTTCAACTGCTGCGTTAGTGCCAGGGCAGCACAATGTAAATTGGACTAGAAGAAGTAAATTTTCATATGGTATATGTGCATTTTTGAAATGGTTGAATATTTCCACCCATCTTTTATCAACTTCAACATGTTCAGTTTCCCACTCAACCAATTTTTCAGAATTTAAATATTCAGTTTTCTAATTTCTTCAAATAGACAATTGTCGTCTATTTTAATGTCTGGTAGTTCTGTGGATAAAAACCGAATACAAGATTCAATATCTTTTCAATGCACCCGAGACGAAGTCAAAATCTAGTATTACATATCGAAAAGGAGGACACTTTTAGAGGGAGGACAGAACTTCCAAAAGGAGGACGGTTGGTCACCTTAATAAATACTACTTTAAATATTAAAATGTTTTATTTATATTTTATTTTTACGTCACCATTTACCATTCAAGACATCAAAATTAAATGTGTAATTTTTCTATTATGCAGTAATGTAGAATTATTTCACTTAGGGGTTCATGGTCAGGTTTTTCTATAAAGGGTCTAAGTAAAGTTTTTTAGTTTTCTATAAGGGCATAGTAAGTTTGGGAACCACTGATTTAAAACAAATTTCCTTAATAATTACGTTTAACACTTCTAAAGAATAAAAAAAATTCCAATCGAACAATAGATAATTTATTTCAGAACCCAATATGATTAACTCCATACTTTTAAATAAATCGTTGCAAAACTCATATAAGACATTGAAACTCGAAAGACAACGACATTGATTAGCTACTTGAAAGAATGTCGTTATTGCTGACACATGAAATATTCTTCAACCAACATTACAAAAATACCATAAGTGCAATTCATATCATTACAATTCATTGCGATTCGAGTTCGAGATAATTCCGATCGACAATTTCATTTTCCGTCGATCGATCAAATGCAGAGGTGGGATAGATAAGGAATAATCTCGAGGACGAAACGATTGGAAAATATTGACAGTGAGCTCAGTATATCGACATTCGTACAAATAAGGTGAAAATGATGAAAACGGGCATTTTTGCAAAACACGTTTCGACTGATGCAATCGTTTATGACAGTTCAGTGGGATTCGTTTGCGGCTTATAAAATAATCTGTGCGGTGAGATAGACGCGTATAGAGACCGGCTGTTAATTATTAACTGCATTCCTAGGTGATATATCACAATAAATTAACCGTGCAACAAATAGTTGTTTGTTTCTTGTACATGTATAGTTGCAATAATAATAACAATCGTAATTTGTATAAGATATGTCTTTTGAAACTACCCAGAGAATTATAAGTGATTTCTGGACATTTATTACGTTATTTATTAACGTAAAAATGATTCTCTTAGTGATAAATTACTTTATTTAAACTGGATTTCTTATATACAGTAGCTATAAACATATTTAACACAATGAATTTTACCCCCAACACCACAATGATTATAAAATAAAATATTCAATAATAACTTATTGTTTATAAATATGTCGGCTGACACGCATTTCGATGGCGACGCTCTGACGATGATAGGCGTCGCCATCGAAATGCGCATCAATAGACATATTTATAAACAACAAGTGATTATTGCACATTTTATTTTGCAATCATTGTGGTGTTGGGGTTAAAATTTATTGTGTTAAAGTGAATCAACAAATATAAAAATATTTCCATTGTTTTATTTTTACAAATTATATGAAATATATAAGGTTTTCCAATAAGTGCTTGAGAAGTTTAAATGGAAATAAAACGAAAAGTATTTAATTAATTAGTAATTTATTTATTTTATTATTAACCATATTCTATAGCATTATTGATGGAACACAATTTCACTCACATGACCACTAACTGTACAATTATTTGCAAGCATTTGGAAAAGTTAATAAGTTATATAAGTGAGTTGTTCATATATTCAATGGAAGAAACGTAATGCAACGATTAGAAGTTTTCAGTTTTCTACTTTCCTGGAATGGAGGTGAGTCGTTTTTGAGAAGATATTGACATGTGATGCAAAATGGATTCTCTAAGATTTTTGTTATTGATATATACAGTAGTTGGAAGCTGGAGAGACTTCTGAATAAATGCCAAAACCGAACCTTGATCCAAAGAAGATAATATAATCCAAAAATAAACAGTATAACAAAAAATAATATCAAGATAAATCAAATTGACTCTGATGGTCTGCAGATGGAATTAATCATTATTTGTTTTTGAAACTAATGAAACCATTAATATTGAGAAATATTGCTTTCAATTAGAGAAAATGCAAACATGCCTAAACATCCAGCAACCTGAATTATTTAACAAACATGGATACAAAAATCAGAAATTATTGATTGAGAATCTAGAAATATTAAAAAGTCTAAGAAGAGGTCCAAGGATAGATGGAAAAGACATGAGAAAATTTTCCAAAGTGAAAAAGAAGAAAAAGGAATTGAATCGTTGGAAGTAGAAAGTTTTGTTATACTCCTCAGAATTTGGTAGAAAAAGACTGTTGTTGTTGATGGTGATTTATGTACACAAGTATTTTATGGATAAATAGGAGAGAAACATGAAAACAATTATTTATGTGGAATGGAAGAGAAAGATTTTCGATTATGAAAGTGAAAAATTTTGGAAGAATCACTGTCTTTATTCAGCAGTGGATAGAAAATTGTTTCTGTTAATACATTGATATTGATCAAATTATTTAATGCTGATATTTTTTACCTCAAAGTTAAATAATCAGATTTTCCTCATCTAAAATATCAGTGAAAAAAAATAATATTTTATTTATATATTTCTATTCACAATTTTTTCCTCAAGATCAATTAATGAAAATATATTTAGTTAAGAAATTAAATTTTCTTTTTGGTGTTGAATTGTTAATGGGTAAATATTAGGTTGGCAAATATCTCCCTTCCGCCTTCTGGTCTTTTGAATTTCACAGCTATGTACAAAAAAAATAAATAAATAAAAAAAAGCGGAAGGGAGATACTTGCCAACCTAATATATTGAGTTAAATTTGTTCAAAATTCCAGATACTTAGAGAATATGAGAAGAGATCGAACTCAATTTTCCTCATGACAGACGATAATACAGTGCAATACAAGTGAATATTTCGAAATAAAAATTAAATCTTGGGATTTTTTTGGTCAAGCCTCATATATAAATCGGTAGAAAGATGTAACTTACTTCCTTAGAATGTTTTGTAGGTCAGAGATTCGTTCTTGACCATCATTTCATTTCCTACACAAAACGTCGAATATTAAAACATTTAATCGATGCACACGATCTCGCCGAACACGTTTTCACATATCTAATATTTCACCGCCAACAACGTCAAAAATTAACAATGCATAAAAATAACAATACGTCTACGAAAACAAAGGTATCGAAACAATACGATTTATATGCGACATTGAAAATTGCATTGAAATCACCATATGAGAAAAACGTACATGTGTTTCGGCTCTTATCTCTTTTATATTCAGCGGACATCTAACGCTCGATTTTGTTATTGTTTTGTGTCGAACATTTTTCAGCGATGTGTTGTTTGTAGAAGACGTATCTTTGAAAAAAAATATTAATATAACAGAATGGAAAATATGTGTTTGAAACACCTGTTTTATAAACACACTTGAATATATTTTCTTGTATGCTAAAATGAGAAGTAAAAGTTAAACATAAAAATGATTATGAAATCTAGGTTAAGAATATAGAATTTCGACGTAATCTTCTATCCAATTATCATATTATGTACTTTTTTCCATTACGGAATTATGCAAAGTCATTTAGAGAAAAACATTTTTGTTTAACTAACCATTCATAAACTGTCGAGTCAACTTCTGATCTCGAAAACTAAATTTTTTTTTGCCCTACTCTGGAATATGTAGAGTAATCCAAATGTGACGCCTAGATTTGTGTTTCATTAAAAATAAACATGTGTATAGTTTGTTTTTTTTTTGATGTAACACAAATCTAGACGTCGTATTTGGAAGTAAACTATGAAAAGAAACTAGATGGTCAAAGGATTCATTACCCTAGGTATGACAATGAAACATAAAGAAACAAGATTTTTTAAAAAAATCAGTACAATTTTTAAGACTTCCTGAAAAAAAACTGGATAGTAATAATATATTATTACAAGTACACTAAAATTATTGTAACAAGTTTCAAATCGAAATAAACAGGATATAATGTTTTTTTGTGCATAAACAATATAAGTGGGTGTGTATTTACAATTACAATTTTTTGCAATTTAAAAAAAAACTGCACAAACATCATTTAAATTTAAATTCGTTTGCTTAAACGACAATAATTTGTAGAACAGGGTTTGTATACAAACATATTAACATATATAAAAAGAATGCAGCTCTAGTTCGAGAAACATTGAAAAGAATCAAACCAGAAATACCAGTTTATCTGACGGCGATTTAGTTTTGGGAAAAAATGATATTTAAATTGTTGGAAAGACGCTAACTAAACATCTAACAACGAAAACAAACAAGACTTTTGTTTGTAACTGAACTGACACCGAATTCCAATTTGATCTCAATATTGGATTTTATTCAAATGTGTATAACGATATTTCAATGTGTCAAAAGATTATATCGATTGATTAATTATTTCGATTGATTTGATGAACTAGATTATTTTATAAATACAGTGAGTCATAAAAATCATATGACAGATGTGTAATTTAGAAAAAACGACAAAATATGCTGAAATAATAAGTTGTATTAAAAAAAATTGTAATATGACCAAACATAAGTGTCTTAAAAAGAAAGAAAAAATATTTTTCCACTTTTGGTTATTATAATAAAATGTAAATAAACTTAAACAACTAAATTGATCTCACAAAAATCATAGGACAATGTAGTAACTAAAAACACAATTATAGACATTTTTTTTAAAAAAACACATTTTAGTGTTCAGTGATTTTTTTTTTAATCTTAGAGTTTTATTTAATTTTCTTGTCATTGATTTGACTAAATTAGCAGTTACTTGAATGGGAATAGTAGTCAATTCATTAATTTTTTTTCAATACTTCTTTCGAAGTAATTGTTTGTTTTCTAACACATTTTCTTCAAAAACGACGTTTTGATTACTTTTGGGCAATTATATAGTAACCGAAGATTTACCATATGTGATTTATGTTTTGTATCATTGTTGGTAATATTTAAAAAAAAATATCAGACCTAATTTCTCCACACTTGGCTTTAAAAGATTGTTGACAATATTGAAATATAGGATCATCCAAATGTGACATCTAGATTTGTGTTTTATTAAAAAGAAACATGTGTTTAGGGTGGTGTATAGGAAAACATGTGTATAGTTTATTTTTAATAAAACACAAATCTAGTCGTCACTTTTGGATGATCCTATATATGTCATTTATTATTTCATCAAAAAAATCAAATTTCTAACATCATCCACTGATATACATCCTCAAATCATAACACCCCCATCGTTATGTTTTGCAGTTGGTATTAAGATTTATTTCTTCAATTCTTCATTAGGCCTTCGACACACATTTATGCGACCATCACTCCTAAAAATGTTGAATATGTTTTTATCTGCAAATCTGATTTATTTCCAATATTATAAATCGAAATTTTTATTAATTTTTGCAAATTCTAATCATTTTTTTCGATTTTTTCGCCCATGGATAATTATTTTCATTCGGTTTTTTCATGAAAATCAATATTTCTGATAATTCTTCTTTAAGACTTTTTTTCTGTTATTACTTTCAAGTCTACAATAATTACTGGTGCATTTATTTTTCGATTTTATTCAATTTTTTTAATATAATTATTTCACTACGTTCATTTAATCATTTTGAACGACCACATCGAACTTTATTTTTTAGTCGGTTCTCAATCTGAAACCGTTTTATTACATTGAAAACTGTAAGAAGACTTATTTTAAATTTCTGTGTAATTTCTCTTACAATTTTTTTATCCAACATATAGGGTCATCCAAATGTGACGCCTAAATTTGTGTTTTATTAAAAAGAAACTGTACATATGTTTCCCTATACACATTTTTTTTGATAAAACACAAATCTAGGCGTCTCATTTGGATGACCGTATACAATTATTTTAAAACGAATATTAGAAAATAAAATTAACAGATGAATCGGCCATTATTCCCACCCTAAGTAATTATAAATGTAGAAAAATCAATATCAAGAAAATTAAACAAAATCATCGAATCAAAGGGAAATATCACTCAATATTAACATTAATTTAAAAAAAATGTTTGATTTTAATTCTGTTTCTAGTTACTAAATCGTTCCATCACTTGTGAGACTGTAATTGTGTTCTTAGTACTATATTTTCCTATGACTTTTTTGAGATTGATTTGTTGCTTTTAATTGTTTAAGTTTTTTTAAGCGTGATAGAACTTTAAATTGAATCCCTATCGAAAATATTATCTAACCTAAAAAAATTATGTGTGTGTAAGTATATATAAAGATAAGATAAAAGGTGTTTTTAAGTTAGACAGAACTTTCGATAGGGATTCAATTTACACGCTTAAAAAACACCCTATAGTAGTCAAAATTAACAAATTAGTTTTTTCTTTTATTTTTGAGACATTTATGTTTATTCATATTACAATTTTTTGTGAATATAACTTACAGTTATTTTGTTGCATTTTATAAACTACACACATGTCTCAAGACTTTTGTGACTCGCCTTTTCGACTTTTGAGATCAGTTTAGTAAAATAAATAATACTGATTTAAAAAAATATGAGAGATAAATGTATTCAATTAAAAAGACCTTCATATTCGAACATGCAATCGTTGTATATAACAGCACTTACGAAGAAATTACATAATTGTTTATGTAAAATTAACGACAGATGTTCACCGACTATCAGAAACCACTTAAGTACTATTATGCGATTTTCTCTAATCATAGTTATCAATGAATGTTTGTAGTGAACTTGTACGACAAGTGTTCGAAAATGGGCTGCATGATTATTATTTAACAACAACCTAATAACCTAGAACATGGGTGAACTTCTGCGGGGACAACACTTTTTTCTCGTATTGTTTTATCATCGAAACGAGATCAGTTTCAAATGAATAACATGCGATCGATGTGACTTTTTAAAACCGATTAGGCATCTTGAAACTGGATAACGACGAATATGGAAACATTTTTATCGGTCATCTATTTTTAAACTTATTAATTATCTAGTACAAATTTTACACGTCGTGATATCGTTTTAATTAATCTTCAGTTACGTAACATCTTCTATAACACAGTCGACATATTTTCACATCGAACAGAACTATTATTCTCACAATCGTCGAGTTTTTTTTTTCTATTATTTGTTAACATCGAGGAAGTGAAATAATATGTGAATAGATATGAGGTTTTGATAAAAGTGTCACCAGTCTTGTTCTCGTCTTGTAATTAAATTTCATCTACTTTCCATTCTGAATGAATTTTTTAAATGAATTATTCAATAGATTGATCGATTTACCAAATTCGATTTAAAATAAATTATTATCTAACTACAAAATTAATCCAACTATTTATCATACACAAATTTAATTACTAATTCTTTTTTAAAAAACATAATTTATAAAATTAACACCTGAAAAATTCTCTAACAATCATGAAATAAAAATCCACCACTTACCTTGTCTCATACCCCAACATGTTTAGATCAACTGTAGATTTCACCTGTAACAAATACATGTTAAAAACTTCTGTAAGTTAATTTAAATAAGAATATAAATACATTTGTAATACTTTCGTGTACGGTTAAGCCTTCACAGGTAACTGTTAATAAGGGTGATCTCAGAAACGATAACAATTTCCTGGAATGTTACTAATGGTCTATTATTATAAAATACATTGCAATTATATATAATAAAATAAATTCATACTACACTACTTTTCCATAGTATAAACAACATGGTACAAATATATTAATGTCTATATAAATTTCCAAACAGTATAAATATAATGAGATTATGAATATAAAATTTATTTTGTGGTTTTATTTAGAATGTTTGTTCAATTTACGTTTTATATTTATGAATCAGAAATAGAAAATGTAATAAAATCAAATATAATGAATGATTATATTAATAAATATATACAGTGAGTCAAAGTAAAACTCATAGAGTATTATGTTCAATAAATTTTTGTATATAAATTTTTAAATAAAAAAAGTCCCTTTTGCATTCGACTTAAATTGTTTATTAAGGATATTTTTATCATATAAAATAAATAAATCATAAAATAATACTTAAAGACCAAAAAAAAGTACGAATTTTGAAAAATCATTCAAAAACACATCAAAATGAAACTCATACAACTAACAAATTATTTATTAAATTAAAATTTACAATCCATTGAATTATTTTAGTACTTAATAGAGTAGAATTAATTAATTTTTCTAGCCTTTAAACGATTCGGGATGGATTTAACTAATTTTTCATAATAAGCTAGATCAATTTTTTCCCATTCTTTTAACACCCCTTTTTTAAATCATTTCTATTACTAATAGTGAGTGTTCTAATGGCAACTTCTAAGTGATTCCATAGATTTTCAATCACATTTTAATCAGGTGATTATGGTGGTGTTTCCAGTACTTTGGGGAAATTATATAACAACCAACTACGTGTTTTATAAGCTTTGTGCTTGGGGTCGTTGTCCTGATAAAAATTAAATGTTTGTAAAATCCCAAGTTTTTGAGCACTGGTTTTCAATTTTTTTCTTAATAGATCAATATAAACATTTTGATTTATAATACCATCTATAAAATTAAATTTCCAACCCCTCTCAGGAAGATAAAACTCAAGAAGATAAAACCGTTTAGAAGTTTCGAAAATTATTGATTAGTAATCCATAAATAACAAGAATACCCAAGAAGAAAATTATGGATAAATGGAAGAAATGCATGATTAATTTTGTTTGTGTAGAGTAAAAGAAAAAGATAATGAATTTTTGAAGTGGAAAGTTTTGGGAGAATTTTTCATCCAGTATTGTATATCCAAATGTGACGCCTAGATTTCTGTTCTCTTAAAAAGAAACATGTGTATAGGCGTCACATTTGGATGAATGTATATTTTGATTTGTTTACAAGATATTTTCATACACAACAATTTAATTATCATTTTTAATAGACAATTAAATGAATTGTACACGTATTCATCAAATACCCGACTGATCATCTTTCTTGTTTCAGGTTATAAAGCAATATTATGTCGCATAGTCGACACCCTTCGCAAAGTGGCATATCGCAAAGCTTCGAAATGGAACGGAAATACTCGGTACCGTCCAACATTGACTCCAGGTCACATCACTCCCAAATGCATATGGGCGCCGCCAGCGAAGACCTGCACGCATGGTCCATTTACAGGTAGGGAATCGTTCATGTGAATAATGACAATTTCCTGTTGAAAAATCGACCAGGCGCGCATATTGTAATCGATTGCTTCCTGAGTTGTCGATTTCGTTTTCATTCCGTGTGCATTGTTCATGAATCAAATGCACGACGGAGACGAATTCCGTATCATAAATACTATTTAATTTGACATTCGGTCGATTTGATTCCATTAAATGCACTTATACACTCATTTATATCGGTTCTTTTTAATATTATTCGAGAAAAAATGAGGTTATACAAACAGTATCGATTGTTTAAACTAAAATATTATATAAAACGACATACGACGTCGAAATATCATCGTAAGAAAGTACCTAACGACATTTCGTTAAAAAAAAAAACAAACATATAAACACACACACAACACAGATGCTGTAATCAATTGACAAAAGGCCAACGACATTTTATGTGGTCAAATCTTCGCGCTCTACTGAAGATTGTCGTACAGTTAATCATAGGAATATGTAAATAAATTGAACCAGTTTATGAATCGATACGAAAAAATTCGTCCACGAATAATGAAAGATTCAAGGTTAACATCGAGAGTACGTTTATGGCGAAAAAATTAATTAGTATCAAACACAACAAAATTAAAAAGATCAATTAAATTATCGAAACAGATACGTATACGAAGAATGATAACATTTGTTTGAAAGAATTTGTGTCGAGGCAAAAACGTGCAATGAATTTATTAAAATTAAATGAAGTGACTATGTAATCCAATTTAGTTCAAGTTTCGAGCATCCGTTCTGATAATTTTATATATATATATATATATATATATATATATATAAGATTTTCCAATAAGTGCTTCATAAGTTTAAATAGAAATAAAACAAAAAGTATTTAATTATTTTATTTTTAAGCATTTTCTATGGAATTAACGATGGAACACAATTTCACTCATATGACCATTACGATTTCGCTTGACATAGTGCATTCATTTAGCCAATTCACACTAGTCAACATGTATACAGTATTCACGGCCCATTACCACTCATCTCACACGCTCTTACCCGAAAACTAATTTTTTTAGATGGGGGAGTTTGACGATAAGAGGGTGTGAGACGAGCGGTAATGGGCGTGAATACTGTATGAATGTTGACTAGTGTGGAAAGGCCCATTTAGTCCAACTTTTATTCTCTCTTTCACATAGTTATGGTCCAATTTCATGAATTATACTTTTAATGTTTATTTTTAATGTTTGTGGTTTATCAACATAAATAAATGATTTCACATAACCCCACAGAAAATAATGTAATGCAGTTTAAATCACATGATCTTGGTGGCCAATTGATGGGTCTATTTCGTGAAATAATGGACTCAATAACTTTTTGTTTCAATAAATCTATTGTTTCCGTAGATGCACCGTCCTCTTGAAACCACATATTGTGAAAACTATTTTCAATAATTTTGTGAAAAAAAGTTCAATAATCATGGTTCGGTAACGTATTCCATTTTCTGTAACGTGTTCTCTAGCTTCATTTTGAAATTTTTAATAACAGAAGCAATATTGACCTTAATTTTTGCATTTATTAGTCTTTCAGAGTAAAATTATTGTCAAATTGTTCAACAATTCGATAATTGGACAATTGTGTTAAGTTTTACGAAGCGCATGATAAATTTTACGAACTGGACATTGATTTTTATATTTTTTTATAATTTCTAAGCATCGTCGAAGTGTTAAACGTGCCATAATAATTTTTCAAACTATACTCAGTTGAAATGTCAAAATTAGCTTGAAAAATAATTCAAATATAGCTGCCAATAATTGTCAAAGTTCTAACATTCTTATTGGAAAAGCCTATATAATATGAAAAAAATCATAAATGTTTGGCCTTAAATCAAAAATGCCAATCAATTATTAAAACCAAATTTTTGAACACATTAATTTTATTTAAAGAAGTTCAATTATTTCCACTCTTCATCAATGACCACACAATCAAACATCATTGATTTTGAATATCTGTTATTTAACTTGACTATTTTTTTTTCATTTTGCTTATTGTAAAAATGTATAGAAAAACAGATACAACAGAAATACCTATGCCTAATTCAAATTTGTGGACTAAACTCCCTGTATACTTCATTTAGGCTAAAATTACCATACAGGCTAAAGATTTTTAAATTGTTTATAGAACTAAAACAGTTTTTTTAGGAATCCATTTACACTAAAAGTCAATTAGAAAACTATTAATCAATTTAAATGTGACATTTTGATCATTTTTTGTTCAAAAATCAATCTGTATCAAAAAATTATCTTATGTTATTTTTATTTCTTAAAAAAATCAATATTTTATCCCCCTCCCCTCAAAAAAACGACTTATAATATAGGAAAAATCATAAATTTCCGGCCTTAAATCAAAAATGTCCAATCGATTATTGAAACTAAGTTTTCGAAACATATTTTATTTTGATTAATTCAGTTATTTCTACTTTCCATCAATGACCTCATAATCAAACATTATTGATTTTGAATATCTGTTATTTAACTACTCGTTTATTTTTTTTTCATTTTGCTTATTGCAAAAATGTAAAGAAAAACAGATACAACAGAAACACCTATGGCTAATTCAAATTTGTGTGCTAAACTCCTTGTGTACTTCATTTATGCTAAAATTACCATAACAGGCCAAAGATTTTTAAATCGTTTATAGGTCCAAAACAGTACTTTTTTAAAAATCCACTTACACTAAAAATCAATTTGAAAACTATTTAATCAATTTAATGTGACATTTTGATAATTTTATGTTAAAAAATTAATCTGTATCAAAAAATTCTCTTATATTATTTTTATTTAAAAAAATCAATCTTTTGTCTTCAAAAAAACGATCTATAATATGGAAAAAATTAATAATTTTTGGCCTTATATCAAGTAATTAAAAGAATACTTGAGAATAATATCAAATTTCCGTGTAAACTTTTTCTAACCAAACTAATTTATAACATTGTGGTAAACATTTTTGTCCATACCAGAAATATGTCTTATAACTGTCGAAGTCACGCTCACATTTTTTTTAAAATGACAATAATCTCTGTTAAAAACCTTCTTAATATGGAAAAACGTGAAAGCATCTCATCAGAAAAAATCGGATGCTGTAATTGATTCTGTATACAACAAAAGGTCATCATTGTTCGTTCTGTGGTCAAAAATCTTCGCGCTCTATTGACTATGATTGTACAGTTAGATACGATATTAGAATCGAACATAAACGTGTCTTCCGATTAACGATTTAATCAAAATCGTATAATAATTGTAATACTGCATCAGTCGTCCGACTACTGTTTAAGATGTTACATGGATGGAACGTAAGTTTCACAACTTTCAGTTTCGGTACGGTTTTCTATCTGTTATTATTTTCGTTCGATACATGTAACACCTCAACGACTTTCATATTCGAAGTGAAATGTGTTTATTTACGATCATAAACACTCGTATCTATAAATATTTCAATAATTTTATTTAAACAATTATACATAATCGTCGAAAAATCATCTCTTCGAATATTTGCAAGAGAAATTTTTAAGTGAAATTTAAATATTCGAATGGTAAATAGAAATAAGTAATAATTCATCGATGATTTTTTCCTTTTATGTAAATATGACGCTTTTTTCTAGTATAGCATTTTCGAAAACCAATTTGCATACATGGATTAAAATCAACTTAATTTATGTAAAATATTTTTATAAAAACTTATCTGATCTGTTAGCAATAGTAGTTATGCATCTCTTTGAACCGTTAATTAAAAAAAATATATTGACTCGTTCTATACTTGTTTTGATTCGAATGTGGATATTCAGAAGTGTCGAAATTAAATGAAATTAGATTGAAAGCCAGTCAATTACATTTTAATGGATTGCATATGCGATAAATATTTGGTAGAATAACGTTTTAAATTATTTCAAAATGTCACATTTCAATTAAACAGTTTTTTAATTGATTTTTAGTGTAAATGGATTCTTTAAAAAATACTATTTTCGTTCTATAAACAATTTAAAAATCTTTGACCTGTTATGGTAATTTTACCGTAAATGAAGTGTACAAGGAATTAAAGTTGTTATAAATTTGCATTATACATATGTATTTCTGTTGTAACTGTTTTTCTAAATGATTTTGCAATAATAAAAATGAAAACAAATTTAAACAAGTCAAGTTAAATAACAGATATTCAAAATTAATGATGTCTGACTGTGTAGTTATTGATGGAAAGTAGAAATAACTGAATTAATCAAAATAAAATTAGTCCGTTCTTCAAAAATTCAGTTTTAATAATTAATTTTTGATTTAAGATCAAAAATTTATGATTTTTTCTTTATTATAGGTCGTTGTTTTTGAGGATAAAAGATTGTTTTTTTTTAATATAAATAACATGACTTACAAGTTTGCATTAAGCATAGTTGTTTCTGTTATAATTGTTTTTTTTTTGATAGATTGATTTTTGAATTAATTAAAATTGATGATCAAAATGTCAAAAACAGTTTTTAAATTGATTAAACAGTTTTTAATAAAAGATTGTTTTTTTTTTATGATTTTTTTGTAAATGAACAAAAAATGATTCATTTTTGATTAAAATAATAGATTTTTAGTGTAAATGGATTCTTTAAAAATACTGTTTTGGTCCTATAAACAATTTAAAATTCTTTGACCTGTTATGGTAATTTTACCATAAATGAAGTATAAAGGAGTTTAACCCACAAGTTTACATTAGGCATAGTTGTTTCTGTTATAATTGTTTTTCGAAACGATTTTGCAATAAGCAAAATGAAAAAAATTGATCGAGTCAAGTTAAATAACAGATATTTAAAATTAATGATGTTTGACTGTGTGGTCATTGATGGAAAGTAGAAATAACTGAATTAATCAAAATAAAGTTCGTCATGGTTCGAAAATTTTGTTTCAATAATCGATTGGACAGTTTTGATTTTAGATCAAAAATTTATGATTTGTTTCATATTCTAATTCGTTGTTTTTTGAGGTTAAAAGATGTTTTTTTTAAAAAAAAATAAATATAAAAGGATCTTTTTTGATAGAGATTGATTGTTTTGATAGAAAAATGATCAAATTTTAATATCCATAATACTTATTTTTCATTTCTTAGAATATTTTTCACCACTACTACAATAAAAAGAAAAAACTTTAAATTAAATTTATTTTAATTACATCAAACAGACATGCAATTTTAATAAATAATATCTGTGAATTTTTAACAGACTTTAATGTTTTTATACACATTTTTATCCACATCTTTTTTCAAACAAGAAACTACTTATTTAGTAAAGAAAAAAGTACTGTGTTAATACAATGTAGTTAGTTTACTTATAAGTTGTACCCAGCCAAGCAGAAATCTCTATTTTACATATATATATATATATATATATATATATATATATATACACGAATTCTTCAAAAATTTTACCTGATTTACATCACCGATTATTTATATTGTTTATTGTCTTTTTATTGCGTCCAAACTATACAATATGTTTTTATACCTTTTCCATCATTCTTTTTCCATGAGTCACGGTTTCGATGTAAACCTTATATAAACTTTTATAACAAAAGATGCTACTATTTATATGGGTTTTTGTACGGCCACATCTGATTAATATCAAAGTAATGTGCAAAAACTTCTTTAAATCTTTGTTATTGTTCTTAGTATTGCACTTCAATTAAGTAGATATTTTTTAGATGAATAAATTGAAACAAGTCAAATGTAAATAATTCAAAATATTTTCTTTACAAAAATAATTCATATTTTTTTAAAAAAATATAAAAACAGTGATTGATTTTTTGATAAAAACTTATAAATACTTTACTTGATTTTTTAAATAAAGAGTTTATTTAAAACAATTTAAAATATTTTCAAATATTTTTAAATATTTTTAATTCAAAATATTTTCTTTACAAAAATAATTCATATTTTAAAAAAAAATGTTAAATATAAAAACAGTAATTGATTTTTTTGATAAAAACATATAAATACTTTATTTTTTTTAATAGAAGAATTTGTTTAACGCGATTTAATATTTTTAAACAGTTTATTTGGGAAGACTTAAGTTTGAATTTGGTGTTCTATATCCACCACCGCCATACCACATTTAAAGATATTTATCTGGGTTTTTTGAAATTTTTCCCAGATCTTTGATTGATGTTTTTTAAAAATTTAACAAGACCTAGAAGAAATAATAAGATGACAAATAACGAGTATCGGGGTATGTTATACACTCCTAGGTACGTCAATGATCTAGGCACAAAATCTACCAGGTGTCGAATAGGAACTAAACGCAAAAAAATTATAAAATTGAAATTTCTAATAAAACAAGTAACTTAAACTACTATCAAAGTGAGATTAAACGGAATTTTATTCGATAAAAATTATTTTTTTTAAAAAAAAATATATTCATTTATTATAACCTAAATCATTGCCATACAAATTTAGCAATAAACTCATTTTTTTAGATATTTTCGACTTAGATCACTACGAAAAATGATTTTAAAAATGTTAATTGTTCTAATACATTTTTAACACAAATGAATCATTTGTCCCAGCTTCATGAATTTTTATAAAATTGTTCAATAATCACTTATTGTTGATTGAATCAATTGCTGATTTGGTCGATGACTGATTTTATAATATTTTTTCTACTAATGATGGCATTACTAACGAAATGTGAACCAGTGATCATTAAGCGGTGTTGTAACAAACACTTGTCTAAATAAAGATATTTTTTATATAAAAAAAATGAAAGTATTTCTGGCATATTTTATAGAATAGTGAAAATTTATGACGTATTCTGTTAAAAAAACATACGGATGTGTTATTTAAAAAAATAACATTTTTCAAATGTCTGTGTCAAATGTTACATCGAAAGTCTTTCATTTTAAACGACAACCTATTCATTTCTTTCTTTTTTTGAAAAAAGCATGGTTATATAAGTGTATATAATTAAGGTTTATCTGTACAACGAACGTTCGTTTCTGACATTTGAAACGCGCAGGAAAAAATATAAAATAAAATACTTCAAATGTCGTGAATCGGCAAAGAACCGACCAATTGCATCGCACATTCGATAAATATTACACGTACGTAACGTATCTTTCTTCATCGCGAATAATTTTTCGTCAAACATATGAATTTTAATTATTAGAAATTTAATGTGTAATATAATAAACGCCGGATAATAAACCACGCTATGTGTATGATTTTAGTCAGAAACTGTTTCTTGTGATAGTGAAATGGCGGCTGGTATTTCGTTGTGAGTGCTGAACAAAAAAATAAATCTATGTTTATTTATTTGATATATATAACTGGATGACCGGATGACGTGTGCTCGAATTGAAATAATCGAATGCATGTAGATATTAATAATAAAAAAGAAAAATACGAAATTATTGCACACTCTACTTATGTTAATTCAGTATCGATGTGTTTACTTTCTAAAACAATCCGCGCATTCCGAATTCTTGTATGATGGTTAAACGTGTTGTGTTCTTTCAGACAAAATCTGAATTCGGACTTTACGGACAGCGCTTTGGGATCTACGGATAAGAGTCCATTGCCGTACGGGAATTTTCAGTTGAGGGACACGACAGTGCAATCGATTTTAACACATCCCAGATATGGACCCAAGTGAGTAACAGTTTTTTTCCAATATTCTTTTTGTAAAAAAAAAATTAAAATAAAAAAGTGTATCGATAAAAATACGTGTTTTATGTGAATGTGTGTGTGTGTAATTAGTTTCGATCAAAAATAATTAATTGAAATGATTGATTGATACATTCGACATGTGGTGTTTCGTGCAATGAATTTTATGTGTATTTTTTTAAAAAAAATTTTTGAAAACGAAACAGTTTTTTGAATGTTCATTACAAGTCAGTTAAATTTAAAAATAAACTATGAAAAGTTTTTTCTTTCGTTGATAATTTGTTAATTAATATAAGCCATTTTACATATAAAGGTTGTTTTTTTAGAATAGATAGAACTTTCGATAGGAATTCAATTTAATAGCCATACAAAATATTAAATAACGAAAACATTGCTATTGAGTACCAACTCATAAATTGGATTATATGAGTTTTCGATTTTTTTGGAAATAAAACAAAAAGTATATGATTAGTTACTTTTTTTATTTTTAAATATATTCTATGGCAGGCGTCGGCAACCTATGACCCGCGGATCACCAAGTGACCCATTTGATAATTTCAAGTGGTCCGCGAATAAACTATAATATATAAAAATCAATTATCAAACAAATTCTTCAAAATTAATATTATTTGAAACTGACATAAAAACTAAAATATTTCTTTTCTTTCCTTGGTTAAAAAGTCAATATTAGAAAAAAAATTGATGAAAGCAATCTAAATATGTTCGAAAGTTGAATTTTGAACATTAGAAGTGAATTTGAAAGTAGATTTCAAATTTTTAATAAGCACGGTGAAATGTTTACATTTATAATAAAGCCTGACGAAATAGACGAAAATATTTTAGATTTGCAGTATTTTGAATATCTTAAAATTGACAATTTAAGTTTAGAAATGACTGATTTTAAAAGTTCAACGTTGTGGACGGATAAATTCAAGACATTGCGGAAAGATTGATAAAAAACGATGATTGATAATCATCTTATGGTATCAACATGTTGGCCATCACTTCCTAAGAAGTTTTCATCTTTGAAGAAAATTAGTTTTGCCATTTCATCCGCGTTCGGTTCTACTTATAAATGTGAGCAAATATTTTCACACATGAAATTTATTTTAAATAAGAACAGAAGCAGCTTAATTACCGAAAATTCAGACGCTTGTATTTGTCTCAAGGTGACTGATTATAAATCAGACTTAACTAAATTGACATCACAAATTCAGCATCAGGGAGCTATTGAAATCGAAGAGAATGTTTATAAATAAAGTTCATAAATTAATGAATTAAAACTTGACAATTATATTTGTTTTTATAATAATTACAATTATAAATTTGAATTTTTATGTTTTAAAAGCATCTTGTAATTATTTTCTCAAAAAAAATATCTTATTATTCACTAAAAGACTGTTTAAAAATGAAAATACCACTGACCCAAAACGTCCTCTTAATAATCGCAATTTCGCTGATTTTGACCCGCAGCCAAAAAAGGTTGCCGACGCCTGTTCTATGGCATTAATGATGGAACACAATTTCACTCATATGACCACCACGATTTCATTTGATCCAGTTTTTAGTGACTCTTTCACATAATTGTGGTCGGGTTTCATAAATTACACGTTCAATGTTCATTTTTAATGCTTCTGTTGTTTGTGGTTTACCAGCATAAATCAATGATTTCACATAACCCCACAGAAAATAATCCAATGGATTTAGATCACATGATCTTGGTGGCCAATCAATGGATCCATTTTGTGAAATAATGGAATCATTCAACTCTTGTTTCAATAAACCTATTAAAATGTTTACAATTTCTAAGCATTGTTGAAGTGTTAAATGTTTCATGATAATTTGCCAAACTATGCTAAAAATGAGCTTAAAAAAAATTCAGACATGGCTGCCACTAGCTGTCAAAGTTCTGACATTCTTATTGGAAAACCCTACATAAATATGAAAAAATCCAGCAGTGGATCGTAAAGGTCTGATGATAATATATGAGAAAGATAAACGATTATTTAAAAAATCAATATTTTTAAAAATATACATTTTTTCCATTTTCTCTATAAAAATATACTAAAAAAACCATTTTATAGAATGAACACCCAAGTTGCTCTACCATTTTTACTAAGATTACCAATCTTAAAACGTCTATTTAATGCACAACGATCAACCTTTCTCCAATAAAATACATATGCAAATTTCAGTTTACATTTGGAACAATTTCGTCAAAGATAAAACAAATTTTGCATAGAATATACACATTTTTATCGTTTACATAAAACGTAATTAATTCCAAGATTCTGGTTGAAATAATAAGCGATTTTATTTCGTTATTAATTCCGATTATGAAATAAAATACCGAGTGGTTGTTTAACTGATACGAGCTGATATAAAATTGAATAATTTTACACGTGTTATGTATTCAATATAAAAAAACATGTATAAAATAACAATAAACGTAATAAAAACTCGTTAATTATCATAATTTATGAATATAGATGTTTCTGTTTGATGGTTTTATGTCATAAAATGTATAAAATATTTTATCGACCATTGATTTGCGGTCGAAACTGAATATAAAAGAATTCAATTAAAATCTCACATTAGATTGAATTAAATAGCAATTGAGAACCATTTTCTGTAATGAGAAACGTTTTATTATTCAATAAGTTGTTAATCTTATGAGAATTTTAAGAAGATTAAGTTTTATATTACCAGATTTTTTTGGAATTTTGTATATTTTTTTATTAATAATTCATATTGTGGGATTATGGAATGAAAATAAATCAGTTAATCAAATATTATCACATGTTGTATATCGATTTATCTTTTAATTCGTGAAAAATAGATTAGATTTTTTTATAAATTAGGATCATCCAAATGTGACGCATAGATTTGTGTTTTATTTAAAACAAAATAAACTATACACATGTGTCCCTATATACCACTCTATACATATGTTTCTTTTTAATAAAACATAAATCTAGGTGAAACATTTGTATGACCCTATATTTAATAATATTTTCCAAGTAAAATTTGTAGAGATTCAAAAAAAAATTTGAATAGTATTAGAGGTTTAGATTAACGATGACTGAATCAAAATTACCAATAAGCAAAAAAAAATATTAATTGAGAATCTAGAAATATCAAAAGGTTCAAAAAAAGACTTGATAGAGTGGAAGTATGAAAAAATTAGTTGATATAGAATAAGAAGGAAAAACATTGAGTAAACGTAACAGAAAGTTTTGGGAAAGTCATTTATCCAGCAGTGGGGAAAAAGGGACTGATAATGATATGTAAAAATAATAATAAGCCTGCATAGGGTTTCCAATTTTGGATCAAATATTCGCATTAATACTTTTCATCTCTCAATTTTTAAAAATAGTGGAGAAGACAGTAGTGTAGCGACAAAAAAGAAAATCATTGATTTCTAATTATAAATCCAGAAATAAAAAAGATTCTAGAAGAAATTTATAGATAAATGTAATCGATAGATATGAGAAAATTTATCAGTGTGGAATGAAAGAGAAAGGTATTGCATCAGACAAAATAGAGAAAAGAAAAGAAACGAGTAGAAAGCCAAACGAAAACAAAAGGTTCGTATTTTATGAGAAAAATGAAAAGTTTAAAAACGAAATTGGTCTGGCTTTGTAACAAGAAAGTAAGATTATCGATGGATAATAGAAATTATTGATTGGGAATCTAGAAATATCAAAGGATTCAAAAAAATACATTCAGATAGATTGGTTAGAGGCATGAAAAAATTGGTAGATATGAAATTGGAGAGAAAAATATTGGGTCAATGTAAGAAGAAAATTTTGGAAGTGTCTTTCATCCAGCAATAGAAAGAAAGAGGCTGATAAAGGTGATATATGAAAATAATAATACGTCTGCTTAGAAAGGATTTCTAATTTTGAATCAAAACTTTGCATTAATACTTTTTATTTCTTTTAATTTTGTTTCTAGAAGCATTACTGGAGAAGACAGTATAGTGAAAAAACACGAATGAATTAGAATACTCTTCATTTCAATCCACATTTTGTATATATATTTTTATATAAAACATACCTTTCTTGAGTGAGAAAAGATGTTTTTTTTGAACGATAAAGAGATTCCTAATGGGATATCCTCATCCTCTCTCTCTCTCTCTCTCTATATATTTATATATATATATAGGGTGTCCTATTAGGAATGCACAATTTAATTTTTATATAAAACACATCTTTCTTGAGTGAGAAAAGATGATTTTTTTTGAACGATAAAGAGATTCATGATGGGATATCCTCTCTCTCTCTCTCTCTATATATATATATATATATATATATATATATATGTGTGTGTGTTTGTGTGTGTGTGTGTGTGTACTTAAAATAAAACACGTTTTCAGCGAGATAAAAATAAAAGTGAATTTAAAAGAATTTTTATTTATATCAGATTAATACTGATTGTGCTATTTTAAATATTTTTTTATAAACTCAATAAAAACGAATAGTTAAAAAATTCTATGAACTAAACCTAAAGATTCAGATATTATAACAAAATGCTCTGACGATGATAACATTGCAATCGAAATGCGCATTAGTCCATTGTTGTTACAAACAACCAAGTGCAATTAAATGATTATTGAACACTTTATAATATATTGTGGTGTTGGAGGCGATACTTCATTTAAATAAACCTAAAATTATAACTAAAAATTGACAATTCGTTATCCTTTTTTATTTACAGATCAGCGCTTGGTTCCAACATGTACACATACTTAAAATTTGGACTCCCACGAGTCTTCCCACCGAATCATAACGGGCCTAGGTCACGGTCTGGTACACCTTTGGGTCACAACCATAGGCCTATAGGAACTAAAGCCCATTCGAGGTAATTTCGTTTTTAATTAGTATCTATTTTCTAACAAATTGTATAAAAAACATTTTTATTGAGATATTTTTTTATATAATAAAGGCATCTACATGCGACGCCTAAATTTGTGTTTTATTAAAAGACACAAACGAAACTATACACATGTTTCATTTTAATAAAACACAAATCCAGGCGTCACATTTGTATGACCTTATATTTTTTATAATCATTAATATTTTATGTTGTTAATAAACATATAGATTTTATTTGATTTATCGAAAAATTAAAATTTACCTAACTTTATTTTAATTTTTATTTGAAAAACGTAATCTGTTAATCAGTTCGTTTTCGATCGTCTAGCAATTTCATTTTTTCATATGAAGATTGTTAAAAAACATAAATATAGGGTCATTCAAATGTGACGCCTAGATTTATGTTTTTTCTTAAAAAAACATATTTAGTTTCTGTTGTTTCTTTTAAATAAAACACAAATCTAGGTGTCGAATTTGGATGACCCTATATATTCATATACAACTACCATTACAGAGGGCCTAAACTTAACGGTCGAGGTCACCGCGATGGATCGTCAGGTTACGACAGTTCCGACAATGAAACAACGCAACAATATAAACAGAATCGAAAATATAGATCGGATCCAGATTTCAGATTTCAGAACAATCATCCACCATACCATCCAGGCGTAAGTACAACGGTAAATAAAAATTCACAGAACTGTATTTATATAGGTATGCCTAATCGATCGATGTTGTTCCAGCATCCTGCAATTCCAATCGCTGCCATACAACAAAGTCAAAGAGATCAAAGTCATTGGAATCGAAATAAAAGTATATCCGAAGCGAATCTATTATCAAGTGAAGCGTTTAACAGACATTCACAGTATTATGCAAATCGAAGAAACAGTATCGCGGAATTCGGAACAGAAAGGTAAGCAGATAGTAAGATTGTGGACGAAATGATTTATAAAAAGTGTTTTTTTTTAAATGATAGAACTTTAAATTGAAATAAAACAGATACTAATTAACAGTATGGCCATTTATTTGGTGTTATTCGAAAAATCATTCCTTGGCATTAATATTTTTAAACAATTTCGGGCCTATGTGCACCACGGCTACTTCTGACATACCGCATTCTGTCAGTCCAATTTCAGGTCACTTTTTCAAGCAATTGGAGGGCTTTATGACCACAATAACTGGTTTCTAATGCTTCAATCGTTACTGGTTTATCAACATAAACCAGAGATTTCACATATCCCTAAAGAAAATAATCCATAGGCATCAAATCACACAATCGTGGAAGCCAATTCACAGGCCCATTTCTGGAAATAACGTTATCGCCGAATTTTTGTTTCAATAACTCGATTTTTTCGATCAAAATATGCACTTTGTACTATCAGCTGAAACCACATCTCTTCTAGATCAATGTCATGCAAATTTCGAAACAAATAATCATTGATCATCGTTCTGTAACGTACACCATTGATGGAAACGCGCTACCCGGTTTTATTTCGAAAGAAATAAGGTCCGATGGTGCCACCATTCGGTGCACTTCTCTGGATGTAACGGGCTCTTGAAAATCATTTCAGGATTCGTCCTACTCCAAATATGACAGTTTTACTTACTAATTCACCCATTAAACCAAAAATGGGCTTTATCACTAAACAAAAATTTTGTGCTGTAGAAGTTTGGTGAACAGAACATTTTTTGAAATAAATTTCCACAATTTATAAACGTTGCTCAAGTATAAAATGTTCCATAATGATTTGCCAAAGTATACTGAATCCAAATGTCACTTATATAATGCAAGCTGATAACTGACTTGGCAGATATCCTTATCGAAAGTTCTATCTAACCTAAAAAATACATTTTATATTATTCTATAAACTAGAATAGAGAAGGAACGAACGATTTTATTACAGTGTGTTAATGACGCCGAGTCAACTAGGACGTCCGATGTCGAAGGCGGAAAGTCACATGTCGTTAGGTCAATCGAGGAGGAGTCAAATAGCACCGTCTATCGCTCGCAGTGATTATTTAGCGCAGGATCAAGTCGATATGGGTCCTAGTTTCATGTATCCACATTTGCAAGTAGGTCGACGGTTTTAATAACATAAAATTAATCGCGGTCGAAATTGATGTAAATATGTAATTTATTACTGATTTTCGTGCTAGATATCGAACGTAGTAATTCTTTAAAAAAAGTATTTTAAAAATATGTTCGGTTAAAAGTAGACTAAATTTGATTAGTAATCTTCAATCATTTTTATATTATTATAAAAGAAAAAATGTGGAGATTAATTTATAATATTGAAAATGAGTTCACACGAGAAATTATAAAACAAAATGTTTGGAGATATAAATATCACAATATTAATACTTTTATATGAAACATACATAACACTTTTTTAATTAGAAGTCATTAACATACATTAAACAGAAAGTATATTGAAACATATTTCATTAAAAATAAGTAAAAAAATATATGCACGAAATCAAATAACAGTTGTTGTATTAATTTAGAAAAATAAAGGAAAATTATTAATGATTATTCGGTTTATATAAAAAAAATCAATCGAGTGAATGTACAGTTTTTATAAACATTTCTTGGAATAATTCCTTTAAAACAGTGGTTCTTGACCTTTTTAATAATCGGCACCCATTCGAATCTAAAAATAAGTTCTTGCATCCCCTTTGAAAAATGTGTTTCTATTTCTTTAATTAGGAAATTACATCTATTGCAAGATAATTTTTTTATTAAAAAATAAACACACATTTACATATACATACAAAACAATATCTCAATTTTAATGGCTACTTTGTTGTTTATTCATAATATTTTTGAAGCAAGGCTCCTTTTTTGAAAGAGCCACTCGTAAATCATCACGCATTTGAAAATTTAGAAACTTCTCCTACACTCCTGGAAATGTTTTTTCGCACCCCCAGGCTAAAAACCACTGCTTTAAAATATCAAAGTTTTATCATCTGCAAATTTTTAGAAATATAGAATCATCCAAATGTGACGCCTAAATTTGTGTTTATTAAAAAACTATACACGTTTTTTTAATAAAACACAAATCTAGGTGTCACATTATGGATGACCCTATATATTCTATTTGATTAAATCAAAATTACTTGGTGCAAAATATAGCTCTTCACTATGCAAAGACGGTTTGAGACGAGGAAAAACTTTATATGCACTTACGAGTACTTGGTTTTGAAGTCAACATGAACCAATGTCTAAAAAGACTAATCCCTTTTTTCAAAAGTGCTACTTTAGACTTTTATTGACATTAAACTCTTTAAAATTTTGAAGTAATCATTTTCATGATCATTTGTATTTTCAAAAACAAATTCGTTATAAATGAATATCTTAGAATAAATAAATCTGACTATTTCCAAAATTAACTGTACAAAAGACACAGCAAAAATATTTGGATTTTTTTCAATCGCATGTAGCAATAAATAAATTAATTTTAATTTTTCTGTACAGGTAAGAGCACTAGAAATAGCATCTCCGATCGATAAAAGAATGCTTCTGTTACAAAATGTTTCATTTGAAATCAGAGGTGGTGAAGTTATGGCAGTAATGGCCACATCAGGTAACATTTTCATTTTTATTTCACAATTTTTTTATAGAAAAAATATATAACTGTACTCCCAGAGATTGGAAATAAACGAAACCATTTTTGAAACCGATAATTTTATTTTGAATGAAAATTGGACGAAACGTTTCGCTGAATATCTTTTTCCTTTCTAGCTTGGTACTGTGACAAAATTCATTTTAACTCAAATGAATCATTTTTACAAATGTTCAAATTGAATGGTTAAATTGTCATGTCATATTGCCAAACTGTTTCAAATTAATTTACCAAAGTACTAGAATAAATCGAGCTTTGAAAATTCCACACTTAAAGATTTCACTTTGAAAACTGTTTTTTCCAGAACTCGAAGGTACTGGCCTCTTAAACGTCCTAGCCGGTCTTAAGAGCCACGTAGCCGGGGACATAATTCTCAACGGTCAGAATATTACCAAGAATGTGTTACGATCGAGAGTCGCTTACGTCCAGTGCGATTCTCATTTATGCGAAGACATGACCGTACAGCAGATGTTACGATTCCATTACGAGCTAAAGAAACCAACCGATAAATTAGGACATTTGAAAATAGCTGCAACAGATAGAGTGAGTTTACTTTAACCTTATTTTTGATAAAATTCGACTGAACGCCAATTATCTTTCTAGATAAATGTACTGATCGAAGATCTAGGATTAGAACAAGTACGAAATACGAAGATTTATAACATGACCACGTCGGAAAAACGACGATTGAATGTCGCTTGTCATCTTTTATTAGACACGGATATTGTACTCCTCGATCAGCCCACGAAAGGAATGGATATTTTCGATACGTTCTTCTTGGTCGAGTATCTTAGACAATGGGCGAATGGAGGCAGTGGAAATGCTATTGGTAAATAACATCATTCTATTTTGTAATAACGTCGATTTGACAAAATCTGAATATAGAAGGAGATAAATGATGATTTGATAAATTAATTCTTTCAGGTCGAATAGTGATATTAACATTACATCCACCCACATACGAAATTTTCACGATGCTGTCGCGCGTTTTGCTGGTCTCTGCGGGTAGAATAATGTTCAGTGGACGTAGAAGAGACATGTTACCTTATTTCAGTCTCGTCGAATATCCATGCCCATCGTTTAAAAACCCATCAGATTATTATTGTAAGTATTTGTTTGATTTATTGAGTGTTTTTAATTGACACAAATAAATTATAATTTTCAAATATTTAAATACACCGACTGTTTATTGAATTTTCTGGTGGATATTTTGATGGTCATACCATCATCAAAGTATAATAAAAACGAACAGTGAATAATAATGACTTGGAAATAAATTAACACCAAAAATATCCAAATAGACATTTCTAGTTTTACACTTATCACTACAAATTATAATTTTTAATTTTTTACATTTCCCAAAAATTATTATTCCTTAATTTAATAGAAATAAAATATAGAATGACCCAAATGAATCTGAAGGACAATAAATGATAGTAAGCAAGTAAATATACATCTAAACCCTTTAGTCTTATTTGGGTCATCCTATATATAGAGTTTTATTCGTCTTCAGTGAAAACTAAATGTTTTCCTGGTACAAAAATAAAAATTTTCATACATTTTTTCTGAAAATGATTCTTAGATCAAAATATTCTCAAATAAATGATATCTCAAAAAAATTTAATTTATTATTTTCTGGCATTTTATCAAATTAATTCATTATGAGCAATTAAATGGAGTGAAAAAATAACGATTATTATAATAATTTATAAACAATTTCCTAGTACTCTATCGGACTGTTTAAATCATTAAGAAATTTATTCGTTTCTTCAGTGGAGGTATTTTTACACTGAATCAAATATACTCAACCCCAATTAAATGAATCAAGCATATTTTTTGCCTGTCTATACATCAAAACATTTATTGAAATTAACATTATTATGGTTGTTCAATTGAAATTTACGAAAAATATGTACTTGAACTAAAACACGTTTCTATACAAATATTCGAGTATTTAAAAATGTATATTTAAAAAAAATACATAATTTTTTTCAATAAAAAAGTATTTAAACATAAAAATATGGTTAATCTTCCATAGATCTTCTGAAAAAGAATGTTTGCAGTGACTACTGATTTGGATCGTATGGAATCAAAAAATGAAGATTTATTTTATACAAGACCTTTTATTTTATAAAGACCCATTATTTCTAAAAAAAAAAAACTAGTATGCCTACATATCTCCATCAATTTTAATCAGATTAATTTGAAACTTTCAGGAAATATTTTACAGTTATTATACTTACAGAAAATATCAAAATCGAATTTTTAATAATAAGAATAAAAATTACATCTTATTTTCTTTGAATAAACTTTCTGATTAATGTAACATCCAATTAAATTTAGACCTAATTACCCAGTTATAATTTCAATAAAATATTTTTTAAAAAATTTAAATTTAGACCCAATTACCCAGTTATAATTTTAATAATTTTTTTTTTTTAAATTGCAGTGGACCTCGTAACACTCGACGATCTTTCAGCAGAAGCTATGCTCGAATCGTCACAACGAATCGAACAACTGGCCGACGTGTTTCGAAGAAAACAGGAACCATTAAGCGATCCAGGTCCACCTACTAGTCTCCCATTAACAGTAAAACGGGCTAACTGTTTCAAACAAATGTACATTATGTTTCTGTAAGTGTTTCGTATTTTTGTAATTCTCGATCGATTGTACTAATTAATTTGAAATTTCTAGTAAATCGTTTATATACACACAACCGAACTCGTTCCTGAAATGGATATCGCATATAATTTTAGCAGCTTCGATTTCATTAATCACCGGTGCGATTTTTTGGGATTTACCTGCGAGTGACGGTCAGTTAAGTTTAAATGATCGATTAGGATACCATTATACTGTGATGTGTGTTGCACTTTGGCCGATTCTTATGACACTGACGATATCGGAAATACGAAAGAATAAGAAGTATGTCGAGAGAGATATACAAGATGGACTGTATGGCCGGTTCATCTTTATATTCACAAAGGTAAAAATGTAAATTTTGTTTCACAGTATTGCTTTTATCAGTGACTAATTCAGTTTTCACGAAAAACTTCTTATACTTTTTTTATAGAGAATTTTGAGCAATAATTATCTCAAGTTCGATATAATATTTTATCATATAATTATTTAACTTCTGAAAAATTTCAATCAAAAAATAATACATAGATACTACTATTGTATAGATAATTTTAACTTTCTCGGTATGTTTGGTATTGTCTATAAAATGTGGATAGTTTTTAAATTCCACAGAAAGTTAAAAAAATATTTTATTGCAAAATTTATATACATATAGGTTTTTCCAATAAGAGTTTCAGAAATTTAAATGGAACTAAAACAAAAAGTATATAATTAATTAATTAATTTTTATTTTTAAGCATATTCTATGGCATTAACGATAGATACACAATTTCACTCATGTGGCCATCACAACTTCGCTTGACTTAGTACATTCATTTAGTCCAATTTTTACTCACTCTTTCAAATAATTGTGATCCAAATTCATGAATTACACGTTTCACATAACCTCACAAAAAATAATCTAATGAAATTAGATCACATGATCTTCGTGGTCAATTGATGGGTCCATTTCGTGAATAATAATGGACTCATTAAACTCTTGTTTCAATAATTTTATTGAAGTTTTTACAATTTCTAAGCGTTATTAAACTAGTGAACGTTCCATAATAATTTACCAAATTATACTGAGATGTAATGTCAAAATGAGCTTTATTGGAACTCTCTCTCTCTCTCTCTTTCTTTCTATATATATATATATATATATATATATATATATATATATATATATATATATATATATATATATATATATATATATATATATATACATGCATATTGAAAATATGGAAAAAATATCCAAAAGAATTCATTTCCCAGGAAGAAGCAAATACGTATGGAAAGAAAAAACTTAACTTGAGATTTTAGCCATTTTTTTTAAATATTTTATCCGACTAATTTTCATTAATTTAAATTTTTATCTGGTTAATTTTGTATTTAAAAAAAAATTAAATTACGTCATTAATTTTCTAGTTAGATGATTTAATCGGATAAAAATTTAGTCATTAGATTTTTATTTATTTTTATGAATAAAAAATTATGATTAAATTTTTAATCCCATAAATTCGATGAAAATTTAATCAAGTAACATTCTGTTCTATATATATATAATTTTATATTTTAACCCTTATCGGACGTTAGCATTTTGTATTTAACTTTCCGCTAGGTCGGAGATATATTTGAGTGCTTATTGTAAGAGACGAGTAACTAAGGTTATTTGATGTAAAAAGATAGTTTTGTGCATAAAAATATTTATATTTTTTCAAATGTTTATTTTATAAAATATTTTCTGCTTAAATGTTATTTATATTTTCAATATGTGGTACATGAAATAATACTTATATAATATATATATATATATATATATATATATATATATATATATATATATATATATATATATATATAATGGTTATATATACAACTATCACTGTTACTTTCCATATTGCTATAATTTTCTTTATTTATTTATGGAGTAATAAAATATTATAAGTAAAATAATTGCTGATATATATATATATATATATATAATATATATATATATATATATTCAGTAAAAAGGACGTTGTTACTTGTTCAGTCTTGTCACCTCGCACGTGACATACGACTGATAGAGAAAAGTTGAAATATCACGTCAGAGGTGACATACGACCGATAAGGGTTAATATATCATATGATTTGTTGCAGCTGCTGTTTAATTTAATACCATCGTTATGTGTCTGGGTAGTTTATGTGATACCAAGTTATTCAATGACTGGCTTATATATGCAAGGGACACAAACTTTCGATGGATTTTATCTTTATATAGGTATGTATTTTAATTCATCATCGTAATCATATCTGCTTATGTCCACTGCTGGATGATACCCCTAGAAAAATATTACTATTTATTTGGTAGTTGAACATATAAAGTTGATCAGATAAATTGGTAAAGATTTTTATTCAAGATTTATATAATATTTTAGAAATTTGTTTTGCAAACTTTTGATTTCAATCGTGATGATCAGATGATAAATTCGTGGTACAAAGTTTACACAACAATTCAAATTACATATACGAATAAAATTCAATGAGAAAAATATTTTTTTCGTCAAATTTTCTTTGTTTTCAAGAAATTTCATTTTTAAACTTTGAATTTCAATCATGACGATCAGAAGATAAATTTGTGGTAAAAATTCGACATAACAATTCAAATTTCATATACGAGTAAAATTCAATGAGAGAAATATGTTTTTCGTGAAATTTTTTTTCAAGAATTTTCATTTTTAAATTTTGAATTTCAATCGTGACGATCAGAAGATAAGTTCATGGTAAAAATTCGACTTAACAATTCAAATGTTAGGTATAAGTAAAATTGAATGAGAATTTATTTTTTATATCTGTTTATTTTATTTAGGAAATTTGTTTTTTATTTCAATTTCAATATAAATTCAATAATAGAAATGAAATGTCATATGTAATATTTGGTCAACTGAGATAAATATTTTTTTTGTCTATTTTTTTTTATTTAGAAATTTATTTTTTATTTAGATTTCAATACAAATCAATGTTAGAATTGAAATGTTTTTTGTAATAATTGGATAACTGAAAAAAATATTTTATTTTATTTATAAAAATATTTTATAATGTTTATGTTATTTAAGTAATTGATTTTTTTAGTTAATTTCAATAAAAATTCTGTGTTAAAATTGAAATTTTATATACGATAACTAGTTGACTGAGAAAAATATTTTTTTATCTAATGTTTATTTTATTTAATAAGTTTGTTTTTTATTTCAATTTCAATATAAATTTAATGTTAGAATTGAAATGTCAAATGCGATATTTGGTCGACTGAAAAAAATATTTTTTTCGTCTATTTTTTTTTTATTTAGAAATTTATTTTTTATTTAAATTTCAATACAAATCAATGTTAGAATTGAAATGTTTTTTGTGATAATTGGTTAACTGAGAAAAATATTTTTTCCATCTAATGTTCATTTTATTTAAGAAATTGTTTTTTTTTATTTAAATTTCAATAAAAATTCAGTGTTAAAATTGAAATTTTATATGCGATAATTGGTTGACTGAGTAATTTTTTTTTATCTAATGTTTATTTTATTTTAAAAGTTGTTTTTTATTTCAATTTCAATATAAATTCAATGTTAGAATTGAAATATTTTATGCAAGAATTGATTAACCGTGAAGAATATTTTTTTAGTCTAATGTTCATTTTATTTAAGAAATTTGTTTCTTATTTTAATTTCATTATAAATTCGATGTTAGAATTGAAATGTCAAGTGCGATATTTGGTCAACTTAGAAAAATATTTTTTCGTCTATTTTTTTTATTTAGATTTCAATAGAAATCAATATTAAAAATAAAATGTTATTTGTGATAATTGATTAACTGAGAAAAATATTTTTTCATCTAATGTTAATTTTATTTAAGAAATTGTTTTTTTTTTAATTTAAATTTCAATAAAAATTCAGTATTAAAATTGAAATTTTATATGCGATAACTGGTTGACTGAGAATTTTTTTTTTTTTATTTAAGAAGTTTTTATTTCAATTTCAATATAAATTCAATGTTAGAATTAAAATATTTTATACGAGAATTGATTAACCGAAAAGAAGATTTTTTTTCTCTAATGTTGATTTTATTTAAGAAATTTGTTTTTATTAACCCCCAGCAGTGTATAGAAAGGCATCGAACATTATTATTTATTGTTGATGATTTATTTTTGGTAAAAAAGAATATTTCGTTTTTCAAAAAATATCAAATTAAAAAAATCAAATAAATTCTATTATTTTATATCAGTTGCATCTTTTAAAGAATCGAATTAAAAAAATTCTATGAAAATTCTTAAAGAAACCCTGTTCTTAATTTCCAGGCTACATGCTACTTTACTTATGTTGTATACAAATGTTCATCACGGTATTCGTTTACATAACGCCCATACACAATTTCGCTGCAGTAATAGCGGCGTTAATTTTAACGGCAATGTTCCTGGTCTGTGGCTACGTTATACATTTCAACGACCTGACTATTTTCACCGACTGGTTAGAATACATAAGCCCTGCCAAATGGCTCATGCCGTTATTACTAAATCGAGAATTTTCGCCTGAAGCTATCGCAAGCAGTGGTGCTAGTATGTTATGCAGAAACAAACAGGTCAGCTCTGTTCACTCCATCGACTCTTGAACCGATTTTCAACAATACTCGTTTAATTACAGGTCCAACACCAGGATATAATCCTACCGTGTCCGAAACCGAACGGTACTCAAGTCCTGTCGAATTTCGGTTACGTCGACTCGCATCCGCACATGAAAATCAATTATCCGAATCCGCCACTGGCGTTCGTTATATTTTACTTAATATGTTTCGTACTTACATGTTTTGGTTTCGTGGTGAATTATCGGTCGAAACAGAAAAACGTGTTACATAGGAAAGGAAGAGGAGATCCGAACAAACCGTGATCGAATTCGAATATGAAATGGAAAATCATTCTCGGATGAAAATCGTTAACACAACACGACTAACATTCCAACCAAGTATCCATGTATAGAATAAAAATATATAAATATAAAATAGTATAAATATGTTTTTTTTTTTTAATTAAGAAAGTGCAAAAGAGTGTATTTATGTTTATTGTAAGTATTGTCTTCATATCTTTCTTCAACTTTAACAATGTTGATTGTAACTTTTTTTTATTATAATATTAATTAGTTTTTATTGTGTTTAAAAAAATGTTATGTGCCTTAACAAACTATATAATAAGAGAAATAAAATTATTATGAAGAGCTTATTAATTTATGTATTTTTTATCAGGTAATAATATTTTTTAATGAACGAATAAATTATTGTTTGAATGAATCAATTATCTATGATTTAATGAACAACATTTATATTTATTGCATTTTTTACTACATGTGTATAGATAGATTTAGAAATTTTAGATAAATCTAGAAATGTAGACAGGTCACAAAAAATAATAAATTAATTAATCTGATAGTAGCAAATACAAACTGACAAAAATATCAGTTTGATTTTGAATAAATTTAACTCAGTATAATTACTCATTAACAATTAAACACCAAAAAAAAAATAATAATAATTTGTTAACTAAATTGATTTTTATTAATTGATTTATTTTGTGAAGAAAATTGTGAATAAAAATATATAAATGAAATATTTTTTTCACCGATATTTTACATGAGGAAAATCCAATTATTTAACTTTGAGATAAAAAATATCTACATTAAATAATTTGATCAATATAAATGTATCAACAGAAACAATTTTCTATCCACTGCTGAATAAAGACAGCGATTCTTCCAAAACTTTCCATTTCCATAATCGAAAATCTTTCTCCTCTATTCCACACAAACGATTGTTTTCATGCTTCTCTCCTATTTATCCATAAAATACTTGTGTACATTAATCACCATCAACAACAACAGTCTTTTTCTACCAAATTCTGAGGAGTATAACAAAACTTTCTACTTCCAACGATTCAATTCCTTTTTCTTCTTTTTCACTTTGGAAAATTTTCTCATGTCTTTTCCATCTATCCATGGACCTCTTCTTAGACTTTTTAATATTTCTAGATTCTCAATCAATAATTTCTGATTTTTGTATCCATGTTTGTTAAATAATTCAGGTTGCTGGATGTTTAGGCATGTTTGCATTTTCTCTAATTGAAAACAATATTTCTCAATATTAATGGTTTCATTAGTTTCAAAAACAAATAGTGAATAATGCCATCTGCAGACCATCAGAGTCAATTTGATTTATCTTGATATTATTTTTTGTTATACTGTTTATTTTTGGATTATATTATCTTCTTTGGATCAAGGTTCGGTTTTGGCATTTATTCAGAAGTCTCTCCAGCTTCCAACTACTGTATATATCAATAACAATAGTCGTAGAGAATCCATTTTGCTTCACATGTCAATATCTTCTCAAAAACGACTCATCTCCATTCCGGGAAAGTAGAAAACTGAAAACTTCCAATCGTTACGTTACGTTTCTTCTATTAAATATATGAAAAAATCACTTATCCAACTTATTAACTATTCCAACTGCTTGAGAATAATAGAAAACTGTGATAATTGTACAGTTAGTGGTCGTATAAGTGAAATTGTGTTCCATCATTAATGCCATGGAATATGGTTAAAAATAAAAAAAATAACTAATTAATTCAATACTTTTTGGTTTTATTTCCATTTAAACTTCTGAAGCGCTTATTGGAAAACTCTATGGTTTTGAAACTTGAAACGCATTTTTTAAAAAAATCGTATTTTCAAAGCCGGTGACACGAATATTTCGAAAAGGACTACATCGATTTATTTCAAATTTTGTAGCCTTATTGTAGATATAAGAAAAACTAGCCCTTGAAAAAGAGATTTTTTTAATTTCATAGTTGACACTCACACACACACCACACACACCACACACACTACACAAACACCACACAAACACCACACACACACACACACCACACATACACACAAACATTTTTTATCGACTGAAAACGAGCGATTTTTTCATCGAAATTTTATTACAGCGTCTGTTATTTTGTTCCAAATCAATATTTCGAATAAAAGTTCGAAATTTCTATCAATTTTTCAAATACAGAATATTTTTTTAGATCTATTAAAACATTTTTAAACCAGATTGAGTATATTTCTGGTTGTTCAGCCATTTATTTTACCAATTTATTTTTAGACCAATTAACAGCATTTTAGGATAAATTAGATATGTTTCTTGTCTCAGTTCAATAGTTTCTACTATCTTCGGTAGATGAGTATAAGGACTTACGTGAGAATGACTATATCTCTTTTATTTTACATATTTCTTTTTGAAAATAAAGATACAAAAACACAAATTAGTATACATAGAAACAAGTCAAACAATTAGTCTAGATTTTAACAGAAAGGCTCTGACGATGATGGTATCGCCATCAAAATGCGCATCAGCCGACATATTTATAAATAATAAGCAATTATTGAACTCTTTAAAACCATTATCGTGTTGGGGATAAAAATTAATTTGTGTTAAAATGAATCAGCCAGTTCCAAAACAATCAATAAAAATATTTTGATTTTTCGTTGTATTCTTTCTTTTTTATTGACTAAAGAACGTTTTTTTTCATCGAATTTTTAAATTAGAATGTCTCATTTTTTCTGCAAATCAATATTTCAAAAAACTGATCTTTCAACCACTACGTAATTCAATGTTTAAAATAAATCTTCTTCATTTTTCGATTTCATACAATCCAAAACTGAGTAACAGTGTTTTTTTTTCAAAAGAATGACCATATCTATTTTATTTTTAAATATTTTTTATTGAAAAAAATTATATAAACTTCTCTTAAATATACGTTTTTAGATACCTGAATATTTGTTGAAAAACGTGTTAGAGTTCTTGAGAAAAAATTCCAAAAGTCATATTTTTTTTAATCTCTTGATTGAGCATCACTCCTTAAAATTTATTAACTACATTTTTTCATTTTCTTTGAAGTTATAGAATTGTTACGATACTTACGTCTTATAAATAACAAATAATACATTACTTGAGTAGTTTTACATTTCGGTTTCAGTGTTTGGTATATGCATATATGTGTGTGTGTGTGTGTGAAGTAATGTTATTTTTCTGATTCTACGTTTCAACACTATAGTGCTTAGTCATTCCTGGACCGTGACCCTGAAGAAAAGGTACAAACAAAACTGACTGAATAAACGAGAAAAAAGCCTTTTACTATGCACTCCCACTCCGTTTCGACGTCTTATCTAAAAATGTACCTCTTGATTATGTGTACGACGGTCAGGTATTTAGTATTTCCGCAACTACGACCAGACATGCTATACGTTATCGGTTGCAACCCGTCACAAAATGGCCCGATGTGTGAACCGTATGACAGTAGATAGAACGAAATCAAAAAACATTCCATATTAAATTGAATATTTTCTAATATACGCTACTCGTTACTGTTGTTGTTTGTTGTCTAGTGTACATAAAATAATATAAATAATTTATTTGTGATGCGTGAATGTTGTGCTGAAGTGAGTGTATAGACTTAAAAACCAGTTGTTACGGTAAGTGTGTGTACAGTGAGTAATGAGCTTGTAGATTTTATAGGTTATGAACCACGGATCAACTGATGTTTTTTGATTTATATGGGGAATTGCATATTGTTTTCGTAAATGAAACGTATTGTCTTGTCGAATAGATACCGGTGGTTCGATTCTGATTCATGGATTTCTGGTCTGATTGATCAAATCGAAATAAAACCACAATTACGGTTCGGTGTATTCGTTCGTGATAACTGACCGAAATTAAAATTATAATGATGTGACACATTTTTTCAAATACCATTTGAATAAATGTGAAATCGAATGGACAAGCTCGTTTATACAATTTCGGTTCGATACTTTCTAAATGTTATAAATGTTAATTCGACAGTGTTGAAAAGTAAACAGTCATGTTTTGTTGAATAATTAAAATCAATACTTGAATTTAATGTGCAATTTCATACATATAGTTGTTTTTTTAAGCGTGATAGAACTTTAAATTGAATCTCTATTAAAAGTTCTATCTAATCCAAAAAAATATAAACTATATAAACACTGACGCAAGTAATTTAATATTTTTAAAAATTATATTTCATAACTGGAAATAAATATCGTTATAATCTCATTAACATTTCAAAAAGTAATTATCAATAAATATATATGTTCATACACACGTATTTTTAAAAACAGTTTATCAAATAACCGATAACATACTTTTTCTGACCCCAAATGAAATATTAAAACAGTGAAACTGTGCTCAACTCGATTAATTATTTAATTAAAACTCGTTGAATATTTCTTTCAATTTTCTAAAAATGAATTCGTACGAACGTGCAATATCAATTAAGGAGTATAATTATTATTACAGTTTAAAAAACGTGCACATAGTTGATGAATTCATTAACATTCCTGGAATATAAATTATGATTCAGGTTTTCGTGACGAGTAATTTTTTCATACAATCATTTTAAGAGGAAAATTATTTATTGTTTCAAAATTGTGAATTGTTTATAAAATAATAATAAATATAGATCTGTTAAAGATTGTAGATTTTTTTTGTATTGTATATTGATTGCTTGTAGGGATGAATCGACAGTTTTCATATATGTTTGATGCAAGTATTAGTAAAGGCGCAACTTTTTATATAAAATTCAGACAATACAAATTATCTACATATTTATTTCTAAATTTTAATTTCATATTACTTTCATAAATATATTTATTTTATCTTTAAAATATGTCAAGTATGAAAACTAAAAAAAAAATTAATAGCTACTCGTAGGGATGAATCGACAATTTTCATATAAGTTTGTCAAACTTGTTCATTTATTGTTATTTTATTTCTCGGTGCACATTTCAATGGCCATATCATTATCGCCAAAACTAATATACATAAAAAAATAATATATAGTGAAAATGTCAAAAACAAGCTGTAATCATAAATTAATCATCTTAGAATCTGAGAAATTTAAAAATTAAAATATGAAAAAAAGATAAAATTTTAATTTCATTTTTTTTTAAATAAAGAAAACGACAGAAAACATTAGAAATTTTGTATTGAAGTTGGAATCTGTGATTCATTTGTGTTATAGTGAATTTGCAATTTCTATTTCTTAGAAGAATTTATCTACTCGGTTATTTAAATTTTTAAAATCTCTTGTCATCTTTTTGTCACATTTGATATTTCTTAGAAGAATTTAAATATCTACTCGGTTATTTAAAATGTTTAAATCTCTTTCAATCTTATAAAAACACATACATATTAAAAAAGACAACAAAAAGTGATAATTAAAAATGCCAAAATACAAAAGACTACTGAAATATTTTCAATATTTAAAATGAAATAAATATATTTCTGGTATTTTTAAATGAAGAATAAATATATTTCAAAAGTCGATAGAGAATTTTAAATACATGAATATCGATTTTTAAATCCCAAGGATTTATAAAATTATTTTTCATCAAAAAACTGTATTCAAGAACAAATTACAAAATTGTTAGTTCATTTTGATGAACAAAAATTATTTTTTTTTTGTATTATTAATTTTAATTTTTCTAGAATACTTATTTGTATTTTACAACAGATTACTGAAGTATTTTTAATTATTTATTTTTTTATCTAGAATGAAATAAATGTATTTCTAGTATTTTTAATTGAAGAGTAAATATATTTAAAGAGTTGATAGAGAACTTTAAATTAAAAATACGTGAATATCGACTTTTATGTCCAAGGATTTATGAAATTGTTTATTTATCAAAAAAACTGTATTCAAGAACAAATTAGAAAATTGTTAGTTCATTTTGATAAGGCAAAGTTGTTAACTTTGAAAAATAAATAATTAAAAATACTTCAGCAATCTGTTGTACAATACAAATAAGTATTCTACAAAAAAATAAAATTAAAAATGCCAAAATACAATAATTTTTGTTCATCAAAATGAACTAACAATTTTCTAATTTATTCATGAATACAGTTTTTTAATGATAAATAATTTTATAAATCCTTGGGAATTAAAAATCGATATTCATGTATTTAAAACTCTCTATCAACTCTTGAAATATATTTATTTTTCATTTAAAAATACCAGAAATATATTTATTTCATTTTAAATATTGAAAATATTTCAGTAGTCTTTGTACAATACAAATAAGATTCCGGAATATATATATTTTAATATTTACCTTTCTCGTTTATTTAAATACTATTTTATAATATTTAAACATTGCTAAAAATAAATTAAATTTTATAAGATGTGTTTGTCAAATCGAAATGAATGAACACTTTTTACATTCGTTCTTAGAAATACAAAATTGTATACAAATTTCAAAAATTTACAATATTTATTCTTTTATGCATAGAAAGAGAATCAAATGAATTTGAAAAAACTAGTTATGGATATTTATATTGCAATGAGAAGTTTGAAAATGAATATGGACCGGTTATCAGTACACGAGATAAATTATTGATTGAGAACCTAGATATATAAATAGGCAACGGAAGAGATTGGAACAAAGATATAAAAAAATCCATGAGAATGACATTGATTCAGTCGAAGTAGACATTTTTTGGAAAAGATTTTATCCAGCAGTTAGATTAAAAAACTGATGATGATTGTTAAAATTGTTTGAAATATCAAAAATATTTAAATAAAAAAAATTATATACGGTCATCCAAATATGACGCCTAGATTTGTGTTTGATTGAAAAGAAACTAAACACATGTTTCCCTATATACACATGTTTCTTTTTCATAAAATAGAAATATAGGCGTCACATTTGGATGGCCCCTTTATAATGGTTGTTTGTCCAATACAAGTAATTATTGAACATTTATTTTTTTTAAAAAAAAATATCAATCTTATGAATTTATTTTCTTATTCGTTTATTTGAAATGATTAAACCATTTGTCATTTCAGTTTGTGTAAATATATTTATTCTGTATTTAAGGACGATTAAGATTTTTTTGAATTATTTTTAAATAACGTAAATAACACTAAAAGTACAACGTGATAAAAGTTGCTTGTCTAAATGAATTAACAATTTTTACATCTGTTCAAACAATTAAACTTGTAAATATATATATATATATATATATGGGGTCATCCAAATGTGACGCCTAGATTTGTGTTTTATTAAAAATAAAACAATACACATGTTTCTTTTTAATAAAACACAGATCTAGGCGTCACATTTGGATGACCCTATAAATTTAATTACAAAAATCCTAAATTTAAAATTGAATAAATTGAAATACAAAAATGTTACTAAATACAGGTAATATATGTTTTAGAAATTCAATTATATTATCAATTTCTAATAGCAGTATAATTCAATAAAACGTTATCGTTGTACCTGTATCGTAATTTCCAATTACCTGGATGTACATTATTGATCTTCTGTTCCTAGAGTCAAGCCATAACGGTTGCCAAAACACCGTTCATATTATTATTTCCTCTATTCATACGATCGTTATTCTTTCTATATCGAATTATTTCGTAATCCGATTATGTGGGAAATTCTCAAAATGTATCAAGGATGTTTATTTATAATTCATTACGTTTCTTTTTTGTGTCTGCATGAAACGATGTTAAAATTATTTCCTATAATCAAAGAATAGTTTTTTTCTGGGTATTTAAAAATATCATTTAATGATAAATATACAAAATGTATCAAGGATTATTTATCAATTATTTGTGTGGATCTTTGCTTAAATAAATTATAATGACTGGAATATTCTTAAAAATATTTTCTGCATTCAAATTATATATAGAGAGAGGGGGAGGAGGGATATCCCTTCAAGAGTACACAACTTTTTTTAAATAAGCGATTTTTTTTTGAGAAATACAAATATCAACAAGGAAAAATGTTGTGGAAGTATATGGAAATTTGTTAAAAATTCTTAGAGCAAATGCAATATATGAATGGAAGTGTAGAAGATGGTTTAAGAAATTTAAGAATGGAGATTTTAATCATAAAAATGAACCATTCTCTGGAAAACTTTCTGTACTCGATGATAATTTTCTTCGCAACATTTTAGAAAATCCATTTTGGATTAATGTACAAATATACCAGATAAGTACCACTGGGAAGAGTCAAGATCGTGTAACCGTTTGCTCGTTTCTACTTTCACACAATAGAAATGAACTATTTTTTGAAACGTTTCATGATTGGAGATGAAAAGTGGATTATATATAGTATGGAAAAGAACATACTGGAAGATTGGACAACCTACTCTGTCGTATGAAAAGGAGAATTTTGTTTCTATGGTGGGATATGAGAAGATCAATTTATGATGAATAAAAATCAGAAAAAACGATTAATTTTGAAAAATATTGTCAATAATGGGACGATTTGAACGATGGACTTAAAAAATCATATTTTATTAACAGGAAACAAATTATCTTACATCATGACAATGAAAGACTACGAGTTTCTTTAGTAACTCAGAGAATTTGGTTAGGAAGTTCTAAGTTATCTAGCATTTTCTCCAAATATAGCACCTTTCTACTATCATTTTATTTTTGGCTCTAGAAAAAAAAATTAAATGGAAAAAATTACTAAAGATGCAAATGTGAAAAAGACATTGGATGAGTTTTTAGTTTCTAAGGACGTGTCATATTATTGGAGGGGAATTCAAAAATGTCCATCAATATAACATTGTTAATTAAATATTAATAAACAGTGTAAAAAAATATTTTCTTTTATTTAAAAAATAGACAGAATTTTCCAATAGATCTAATAAATGTGTGTGTATGAGTGTAGTAGATAAAAATATCAATCAATATCGTTTCCATGTTCACATTATCGCACCATCATATCATTATCAATTATTACAATATGCAAATAAAGTTAAAAACATAATTGTCAACGACGGTAATAGACCGGTTCGATCGTTTCAGCAATGTTTAAAAATATTTTATGAAAGATGATAATGCAGTTATTCATCCGGTTTAATACTGACGAAGCATATTTTCGGTTCAATGAGTACATTGTTATAAACAGAATACTTGTACGGAGGCCAAAAAAAAACACCCACAATATATTATGATTACTGTTACCTTGTGGCGTGTAATCCGAACATAACGTTCAGACGTGTTACGCCTATGGTGCGATCGAATGTACGAGGTGGGAGATCGGAATATCGATAGGGATTTCGATAATCAGATGATCTATTTTTGGTTTGCGGAACTGATCGTGTCAGATGTTTCGATCGCGAGGACTTTGTACCTTTTAAAAATGTTATTTGTTGTGGTTTTAGTAATTCGTTTGAACATTTCGAATAAACTCTTAAAAAATTGAAACTGAGCAAGAAAAAAATATACATACACACAATTATATAAGGTATTTTTTTCTGACATTTCTACTTAGTATACTTTGGCAAATTATCATGGAACGTTTAACACTTCAACAACGCTTAGAAATTGAAAAAACTTCAATATACTTATTGAAATAAAAGTTTAATGAGTCCATTATTTTACGAAATAGGCTCATTAATTGGTCACCAAGATCATGTGATTTAACTCCATTGGATTATTTTCTGTGAGGTTATGTGAAATTATTGATTTATGTTGATAAACCACAAATAATAAAAGCATTAAAAATGTGAAAGAGTGAGTAAAAACTGGACTGTCAAGCGAAGTCGTGGTGGTCGTATAAGTGAAATTGTGTTCCATCATTAATGCCATAAAATATGCTTGAAAATAAAAAACCTAATTAAATACTTTTTGTTTTATTTCCATTTAAACTTCTGGAGCGCTTATTGGAAAACACACATATACAATGTCACAAAATAAAATTATTAAAAACACAGACATTAAAAAACTATTCGAATAAATTCTGTTTAATATTAATAGAATTATTTTTTAATTATTTAAATTAAATGAGAATTGATTAAACAATGTACCATAAAAAAGATTAATTGATATTAAAAAATAATTTAATTTAATAAAAATGTAATTCTTATTAAACTAAATAATTCTTGTTATAAATATAACGATTAAAATGAATTATATATATTTCTAGTACAATGAATTATTTAATAAATTGAATAAACAATGTAACATTAAAAACTAATATATAACGAATTTATTTGTGACAAAAAATTGTAATAAAATTCTTAGAAAGCAATAGAAATAATTTTTGACTTAAAAATTGACTAAAATCAAGTAAACTGTATTTTATTTTAATGCAGGACCTTTTTTACATATACTAGGATAATTATTTCAACTGTACAATATATTATATATGATCATCCAAATGTAACGCCTAGATTTGTGTTTTATGAAAAAAAGAAACTATACACATTTTTCTCTATACACCACCTTATACACATGTTTCTTTTTATTAAAACACAAATCTAGGCGTTACATTTGCACGACCCTATATATTATTGATATCAACTTATGTTGTTTAAATATGTATCATTAATTTATTAATGTCAATCAATAAAAAAAATATTTCCTATAAAAATCTAAACTTTGTAAAAAAATATTTCACTTTGGTAAGATCTTTGCTAATAAAGGGTTGGTCTAAATATGACTGAAGGATAATAAAAAATAGTAAATGATAGTTAGCGAGTAAATATATATCTAGACCCTCAATCTTATTCGAGCCACTGTATATAAATAAAAAAAATATTAAAATATAACAGTGTAAAAAAAAATTTACAACAAAAAACTGTTTAAACAGAAATAGATCGTCCAAATGTAACGCCTAGATAGGTGTTTTATTAAAAAAAAATAAACTATACACTTTTTCTCTATACACCACCTTATACACATGTTTCTTTTTTAATGAAACACAAATCTAGGCGTCACATTTGGATGATCCTATATATCTTCATTGTAAATATAGATATTGAAATGAACTATATTTAATTTGCATGATAATTGATTGTCTAATAAATTACATAAATTCAAATAAAATATAATGTCAAAATATTAAAATACAACATATAATTTGTTATCAAAAAAATGACGAAGTGAAATTCGTACAGCGACATAGAAACTCAAATTCCATTTTATTTTGTTAAAATTAATTTTATACTGAAATTTGATACTGTTTATTTACTGGAATTGCTAATGAAATCAAATACATATTTCATTTCATTTAAATAATTAAAAAATAATTCTATTAATATTAAACAGAATTTATTCGAATAGTTTTTTAATGTCTGTGTTTTTAATCATTTTTTTATTATTTGTATACATTTTTTTTGTGGCATTGTATGTAGGGTTAATCAGTGTATGTTAATCAGTAAATATCATTAAAAATAAATAACTAAATTTGTTATTATAATAAAAATGTTTGAAATTATTGATATTGTAATTTTAATAAAATTCAAAACTGGATCTCTGTTCCTAATTTGTTACCATTATGAAATACATTTAAAATTAAGTAATTACTCAGTAAGTTGCGAAAAATAATTATAAGGATTAAAATATAGTTAGGAAGAATTGAAAAAGTAAGGTATAATCTTCACAGTTAATTTAATACACAATGAAATTATAGTGCAGATTTGACGTAAGCAAATTGCTTTTATGTTTAAAAATTCAGATTCACTTCGTTTATAGTTTTAATACAATAATTATACTTTTTGAGTGTGTAGTACGGAAGTGTTTTTACTATTGAAAAAATATTTATATATATATATATATATATATATATATATATATATATATATATATATATATATATATATATATATATATATATATATATGTATGTTTTTTGTAGAAAACTGTCATTAAAAATTATACAGTTATATAAACATGAATATTTGAAATGTATATGACATCTTTTTAACCAGTTAATTCTGCGTTTGACGAGTATAAACGTCATTTTAAAACACAAATTTGGTGCGTTCGTCGAGAAAAAGAAAATTAGCATTTTCTGTGAAAATACATAATTTTATTAAAAAGGTACAAAAAAAATATTTGATTGTATATTTTATATATATTGTTATTAAAATTGCAATGTTCAATTTTTATTAAAGCATTTTTGAATTCTTAAACAAAAACTTTAATTCATATTTTTTTTAAAATGAAAAATTAAGTTGGTTTAATTTTTTGCTCTATTTTGAACAAGTATTGAGGATTAAGCAATTCAGCAAACAGAAATTTCGAAAGTTGGTCGACCAATTACATATCTCATCGGAAAACATTTTCCAAATGTTATACCACCTTAAATCATCAAAAGCAAATCCAATGTGAAAATATACCGTGTGTCCAAAAAATGGAATTAGTCACGATATTTATGCTCGACTGTGAGGTATCACTTTGTGTGGTATCTTGCTGACTGAATTTCTTATGTATTTTTTTATTTTTCTTATTTATGATTTGAATATTTTTTACAATCATATTTTTTTTTTAATAAATTTCGTTCAACAATGAATTATTTATTTTTTCAAATAAGCATGTAATCCTTCTTCATTTTGCTTCATTTTTTTAAAAAAATATATAACAGGTGTATTTGACCTGCGTTTAACATGTATACTCGTCATTGCTTGATTTTAATTATGCACCCCACAAAAGATTTTTAAAACTAAATTCCACAATTGACAGGTTAAATAATATAATGTGTATATATATATATATATATATATATATATATATATATATATATATACAGTTGAAATTTATCATTATTATAATCAAATTTAATAAAATTATCGGAATGATTTGACAAATGTATTAACTATGGAACCTGATACAGCCTAGAACATGAAATTACTATTCATTTTCATAAACAAACAGCATGGGTTATATATATATATATATATATATATATATATATATATATATATATATATATATATATATATATATAGGGTGGTCTAAATGAAATTTAAAGGTTTAGATATACATTTACTTGCTTATTATCGTTAATTATTTTTACTATCCTTCAGTCTCATCGTGGCCACCCTATACATGTATATATATATATATATATATATATATATATATATATATATATATATATATATATACTTATATAGCATGTATGTACATAAATCAATAATTTGATATAAAAAACCGTCAAATATTTGAAGTTGAAAAACCGTAAAACATTCGTGTATTTAATGATAGTGTATTGATGTAAAAAAAAAAGTTAGACCAGTATAATATATACCTGTATCAAAATTATGTACAGTAGGTAATTATTTTTTTATATATATATATATATATATATATATATATATATATATATATATATAAATATAAATTAGTCTCTATCCACTGTTAAATGAAGACCTCTCCCAAAATTTTCCACATTGATCGATCCACAATTTTTCCTTTCTAGTCCATTTCGACGAATTTTCTTATATCTGTGTTCTATCTATCCATGGATTTCATTCTAGACTTCTTATAAATCTAGGATTCCAATCAATAATTTCTCTTGCCCATCGATGATCTTCTTTTCCTGGTATGTAAGTAGCTTCTAGTGAGAACATACATGATGCATTGATCAAAAAGTTTTCTTTTTAAATATAAAGTCATATTCTATTTAAACAGAATAATTATAGTAATTTTTAAAAATAATTATAGTAAATTATTATATATAATTAATATAGTTTTTTCAATAATTATATTAATATTTAGTTTTTCTGTAACAAATTTATTTATATTTTATTTATTTTTTGAAAGAAGATTGATTCCTGTATTATTTTTAGTTTTGGGTTGGGGGTATCAACCAGAGCGTTTGCAAGCTGGTATATATTTATTATTTTATACATTATTTGCTTCTTTACCAATATTCTTCCGAAATAACACCATTCCATTTTTATTCTCCTGTTTACTTTATCTACAAATGTTACTTTAGTGTTAGTAAATTATGCCAGATATAACACAGTTATCAATTTCTTCAATTTTTCTATTTCTTTTTGTGGGATATAAAAATTAACTGAAATTTTCTATAGTGCTCTTGAGGTTTATAACAAGACCATTTTTAATCTTGCTTTATCTTATTCTACTTTTTCGAATTCGTCTAGACTGATGACAAAATAATGTTATCTAATCTTAAATAACCAAGTATCTCTCCATTTACTACATTTCTTCAGATTCGTGTATGTATGTATGTATATATATATATATATATATATATATATATATATATATATATATATATATATATATATATACATATAAAGAAAAATCATGGATAGATGGAAGAGAAATATTTAAAAAATCGTCTAAATGTACTGAAAAACAAAGGCACTTGATTGGTTAAAACTGAATGTTTTAGAAGAAGCCTTCATCCAGCAGTATACAGAAAAAAGTTATATATATATATATATATATATATATATATATATATATATATATATATATATATATATATATATATATATACAGGTGTTTTTATGGAGTGATAGAACTTTAAATTGAATCCCTATCGAAAGTTCTATCTAACCTAAAAAAAACTTTATATATACATACATACCATCTCCCAACCACCCAAGCACACTCACACACACACATACACATACACAAAAATACATATTAGAGTATTTTTTTTTTAGGTTAGAGATAACTTTTGATAGGTATTCAATTTAAAGTTCTATCACGCTTAAAAACACCTTATATATATATATATATATATATATATATATATATATATATATATATATATATATATATATGCCTGCATATAATCAAATATATACAATTTTTTATATTTAATATATTAAGCATTCATTTCTATAAAAAGATATAACTGATTTCTGGTCAGATAACCAGTTTATTTCTTTTTATAAATTACTATTTTTGTTTACTATTGAAAAAAGAATGGTACTCCACTTCCGTCTCCGGGTTGATGTGAAAAGTTCGTATCGGAACTTCTCCGAGTTTTCAGATACAAATTTACAACCGCAATACAAATTTTATGAAATACTAAAACTAACAAAAAATGGAAAAAGATTGATTTCCAAACATACTTTTTGGGCAAAATAAATTTTAACTATATTGCTGTTATATAGGGATTTCCAATAAGCGCTTCAGAAGTTTAAATCGAAATAAAACAAAAATATTTAACTAATTAGTTATGTATTTTTAAGCACATTCTAAGACATTAATGATAGAACACAATTTCAGTCATATGACCACCACGATTTCGCTTGACATAGTACAATCGTTTAGTCCAATTTTTAGTCACTCTTTCACATAATTGTGATCCAATTTCATGAATTACACTCCAATGTTTATTTCTAATCATATATATTATAATAAACGTCGTCTACACAGAAACATTAATATAGTTTTCTAAACGTTTTATTTTCCATAACTTATTTAATTGGTTAATAGAAGCAAATTCGAAATCGACGAGTGAAGCAAATAAGGGATGAAAACTCCTTGATTATATGAAAAAAAAAATAATCACAAATGATGAACTGAGCGAGCCATTTGTTAAAATAAATTAAAATATACAATTGGTTTTTAAAAATTACTGTAGAATTTTCAAACATGTTTTAATTACAATTGAAAATGTTCCTTTGGTTATACATTATTAGGAAATATTTCAGTCCAGTAAAAATACGATTTCTAATAATCTTAAATAAAATAATATTTTTGTTAGTAATTTAATTGTAAATGTTTGTAATTATCATATAAGAGGGATATTTATTAAATGTTATTATTTTAATAGAAATAAAAATCATGCTCAATACCTAATCTGTCAACATTACTCGTTAAAAATTGAAATTTTCAAATGAACCAGACATTATTTTCTCTCATTCATTCAATTTTATATTTTTTTTATTATCACTACGGTATTCTCTTTGCAAAACAATTATTAATACCTGAAATAAGTGTTAATTTAAATTAAACCATTTTAATGATTTTCAAATAAAAAAGCAGGAAGAAATTACTCTTGAACGAACGATTTGTATCTTTTTGTACAATTATATAATTTCATAGAAACGATAATTGTTATTGAGAATAAATAAACGATGATTTTTTAAAGGAAAATAAATAAAAGTAAAAAATGAAAACAAGAAAGTCATGCGGTTTTTATATTTGTGTTTGGTTGTACTAACAAGTCAAGTAATTAAATATACCAATGACTATTTGTTTTTTAAACATGCAGGTATTTTATGCAACTGTGAATAATTAACTTTCTAAATAGAAACTGTATTAAATAAATATTAATTGATATCTACATAGAGTCAGTTACAAAATTATCGACTCACCGTGCATATTTTACAAACTGATTAATTTCCAGGAATTTCAATTCACTTAAAACATTAAGATTTACATTGAATTGAACTCTGTTTATTGTCCTTTTAAATTCGATAACTTAAATTGATATAAAATAAATTTCTTAAGGAAAAATGAAAATAATGTAATTTAAATGGCCATGCTTAGTCAGAAGATCGAAAAATTCGATTTATGGATTTTGATATTTTCTCTAAGTATAATATTTGGGAAATAATTCCTAAAAATTCAAAATCAATCCAACTAAAATCGATGAAAGTATAGCCGTACTATTTTTTTAACCAATATTTGTATAAACTTGTTTCGAAACTTTTAAGACGATTTAACATAAATGAATTTCAACCCCAACACCACAATGGTAATAAAATAAAGTGTTTAATAATCACTTATTGTTTATAAATATGTCGGCTGATGCGCATTTCGATGGCGACGCCATCATCGTCAGAGCCTTTCTGTTATTTAAGAAGATTGTTTTCAGAATTGGATTAAACGTTGCCATGTGTATTGCATCTGATGGGGGAATATTTTGAAGATACAATTAAAAAATACCCGAAAAATGTACATTTCCTGTTCTATTTAATAATTATTGGTATTTTTTTGTTTTGAATAGATTGTATAACCTACACTGAACTCAATATGGAAATCCATAAAAATAGCACAATCAAAAGCAATAAAACCGATACATAATTTTTACACCTTCTGTCCATTCATACTAAGTAATTAATAAAGACGACATAACGTTGATAAATAGATTTACAATAATAATAATTATTATTATAAATTTAATTATTTGTATTGTGTGTTTAATGTCGATTTACAGTTATGACTTGCATTTAATTTTCAGTTGGAAAACAGCACAAATGTAAGTACGTCGCAATCAAACAATAATCAGCAATAAAATACAGTTAACGATGAGTGTATAAAAAATATATTTTCATCAATTGACGCTATTATTAGAAGTTTCGTTGAATAGTTTATCACCTGCGCCGCAAGTCATTAAATTTTACTATAATTGCCTTTCACGTTTTTATTTTTTATGTATTGATTGTATTGTTCAACGGATTGAATTTCTAGTGAATGGTAATTCTTGTTCATGTAATGCACATTTGTTAAACAGAAACAATTACCTAGCTATATAAATATTCAATATGTAAATTAACGTACTTTTATTTGCTTATTAATTAACTTATTCCAATAAAGAGCATTCGTAATTGTTGTTCGATATTTATCGATACAATTTTCTATTTTCTAACAAAAAATGTAAATCGTTTTTTTCTTACAAAAAGTTGATGACTTTATTATAAAGAGTTTTTCAATAAGAATGTCAGAACTTTGACAGCTGGTGGCAGTTATGTTTAATTTTTTTTAAAACTCACTTTGACATTTCAACTCTGTATAGTTTGATAATTAGCATGTAACGTTTGGCATTTCAACAACGCTTAGAAATTGTAAAAACGTCAATAGAGTTACTGAAACAAAAGTTTAATGAGTCTTCTAACTCCATTGAATTCTTTTCTGTGGGGTTATGTGAAATAATTGGTTTATGCTGATAAACCATAAACAACAAAAGTGTTAAAAATAAATATTGACAAATTGGATAATTATATAAAAGAGTGACTAGAAATTGGACTAAACGGATGTACTTTGTCATGTGAAGTTGTGGTGGTCATATGAGTAAAATTGTGTTATTTCATTAATGCCATAGAATATGCTTAAAAATACAAAAAAATAAATAACTATTTAATTAAATATATTTTTTTTTAATTTCGGTTTAAACTTCTTATTGGAAAACCATATACACATGCTCAAAAATGTCTACGTACACTAGAAATCAGTACGGATATATTTCTCAATAAAAGAAACTTATTGATGTAAATTTGAAAACAAATATATTTTTTATGATTTCTATAAACTACTAATTATTTATACATGACAATTCAAGACATTTTAAATTTATAACAAATAAACTAAAAAATAAAACACACAAAAATTCATACAAATTGAGCAGAAAATGTCTGCGTACAAAAAATGAAAATCGAAAATAATATAAAGTAAAATAAACTTTTCAAGTGAATTAGTAACTGGATGGATAACCTCTTTTTTTAAGAACCTCTTATAATCGTTTTTGCATGGAATGGTCCACTTTTTGTGGTTTCTTTAACACTAATCTTATTCCACTCTTTTTCTATAACTTTCTTCAACATTTCCTTTGCAATTATGCCATGTTGACGAATTTACATTCGAGAAAATCCCACATTTGTTATATAGGGTTTAGGTCTAGAGATTGGAGAGGTGCATGCAACTGTTTTGCAACATTATATAATATCTACAGCTTAACAACTTCTGCCGTGTGCTTCGGATCATTGTCATGCAAAAAATTATAATTTGGACCTAGACTTCATTTTTCAACACTTTGCTTTATATTTCGTTTTAAAATATTTTAATACTTAAATATTTAAGTATGCATATTTATCCATCGTGGATTCTAAAAACTCCATTTATCTCACGCCCTTACTTGTTATACACCCCTATACCATTACTCTACCACCACCGAGTTTCACAGTAGGAACAAGATTTTTTTATTCAGTGATGTACATACAATTTTGAGTCTTTTTATTCCAAAAATGCATTATTTGCTCTCGTCTGAGAAAATCATGTTTTCCCAAAACTGGATTAGTTTATTAATATGTTCATTTGCATATACAATCCGTTTTTGTCTATTGATGCGTGAAATAAATGATTTCTTACTCGCAACACGTTCATGATACCCACCCTTTTTTATTATTTTTCGCATATCAGCACAGAATTGTTTTTTAAATAGTACTTTAATATCTTTTTCAATTTGAGGTGCAGTTATTCGGTGATTTTCTTTCACTGAAGCCACAATCTTAAGTCTTTATCTAAATGTTAACTTCGATGGTTGGCCAGAAACCGGTTTCAAATGTGAATTTAAAATTGATTACTACCCTTTGAACGAAAGAATGTTGTCTTCCAACACCCTTTTCTATTCACGAAAACTGTTTCCTTCTTTTTCTAACTTTAAAATGATTTTACACTCGCTAACAGAAATTTATTTTTTGCAAAAAATTTTACTATTAGTTACTAAAAATAATATTTTAACGTTTCAATTGCAACATACGAACTGGGACATAAAACTGTGTTAATTTTAAAACATCAATAAGTGCAAATATTACAAAAAATCGATGATTTACCGTTTAATAAAATGTGCACGCAGACATTTTCTGCTCAATTTGTATGAATTTTTGTGTGTTTTATTTTTTATTTTATTTGTCATAAATTTAAAATGTTTGGAATTGCCACGTATAAAGAATTAGTACTTTATAGAATTATTAAAAAATATGTCTGTTTTTAAATTTACATTAATAAGGTTGTTTTATTAAGAAATATATCCGTATTATAAGTGTACACAGACATTTTCGAGCATGTGTATATCTAAATAAATTATCTCAATTTACTTTCCTTTTATTTAAAAAAATATATATATTCAATTCTTTACCGCGGGCCGTACAAAAATATCAAAAAGGCCGTAGGTTGCACACGCTTGGACTAAAAAAAATATTTTCTAGTTACACTCTGAATACGAACGATAATTAGATACTCAACTACTTATTTACATACAAGTGCATGCACTTATTTATAAGTATGTCAAAAACGTCTCTCGAGATTTTATTATTTTTAATTACCGAATTGAACGCAATACCGATAGACCTATTGATTATTGTTACTGCGTTATTCGTTTCAATAATTTAAAGGTACTAAAACGAACACAACCAGATTGGAAATCGTGATATCAACTCTCTCGACGGACAACTCTTCAAAATATGAAATAATTAAAACCGAAGCACTTGTAAATTAATTTTATTCGCTTAATCTCGTTCGATATGAGTATTACATCCGTACATGACGACATAAAAACATGATTAGTCGTAAAGAAAAAGATAAAAGTCTCGTTCAAATGTATGTACATTCATATGTATATGAAATAATATTATTTCATAATATTGTAGATCAATCAGAGACTTTTTCGTATGCATTTACGAAATGCATGAATGATACCAGAGGATTATGCATTCATTTTAATACGAAATCGTTGCACCTGACGAGTGTGCAAATGGACAGTAGTGTTGTACTTGTGTCCTTGTAATAATTAGATAAATTAAAAACGATGAATGTTCACTTTTTAATCAAAATATGACGTATGTCTTATCATAATAACAATGATACAGCAGATATGTACATACACAAATATATATAAATATATATATATATATATATATATATATATATATATATATATTTGACGAACACATTGCTAATTAAATTCAACCGAATATCGAAAGTGCGTATGTGCATTTAACCTGTGTGTTAAACAATTTGCACCTGTACTGTGTATAAAACTAATTAACATGCACGCACGATAACAGTTTTAAAAAACTGATATTTTCTGTACACAAATGTATATGCAAAATGTATGTACAAGTAAAATAAAAAGGAGAATCCAAAAATAGAAAATGATTTACATACGAGTGGCGATTGAAAATATTCAAAGTTAAATTTGAAATTCATTGATATAATGAAATATTATTGTGTATTTGAATGTCGTATCAAAAATAGTAGACAATAGTGTTTGTTTTCGTATTGTGATATTCATTTGAATACAATCATCAACATCATAAGATTTTATAAATGTTCGATAATCATTTATTGTTTAACTGTGTGTATTCGGTGATGCGCATTTTTATGATTTTGTCTCATCATCGTCAGAATGTTGTATTATGAAATCTGTAAGGAAATATTAAAACGCAATATTCTGGTAACAGAGTATGGCATCTGATTAAATTTTCATCTGTTTAAAAATATGATTGAAAATTTAGTCGTAGTTGCTTAGTCGTAAAAATGGTTAAAAATGTAATGATTAAATTTTCATCTGATTAAAAATTTAGTTACGATTTCTTGGTCATAAAAATGATTAAAAATCTAATGATTGAATTTTCAATTGATTAAAAATTTACTTTAATTTCTCAGTCATAAAAATGATTAAAAATCTAATTACTAAATTTTCATATAATTAAAAATTGAGTTATAATTTCTTGGTCATAAAAATGATTAAAAATCTAATTAAAAATTTACTTATAATTTCTCAGTCATAAATATGATCAAAAATCCAATGACTAAATTTTCATCTAACTAAAAATTTAGTTATAATTTCTTGGTCATAAAAATGATTAAAAATCTAATGACTAAATTTTTATCTAATTAAAAATTTAGTTATGATTTCTTGGTCATAAAAATGATTAAAAATCTAATTACTAAATTTTCATCTAATTAAAAATTTAGTTATGATTTCTTAGTCATAAAAATGATAAAAAATCAAATGACTAAATTTTCATTTGAATAAAAATTTACTTATAATTTCTCAGTCATAAAATGATTAAAATCTAATGATTAAATTCTTCTCATCTGATTAAAAATTGAGTTATAATTTCTTAGTCATAAAAATGATTAAAAGTCTAATGACTAAATTTTCATCTAATTAAAAATTGAGTTATAATTTCTTGGTCATAAAAATGATTAAAAATTTAATGACTGAATTTTCATTTCATTAAAAATATGATTAAAAATTTTTATTGGTCATAAAAATGATTAAAAATCAAATGACTGAATTTTCATTTGATTAAAAATTTAGTTATAATTTCTTGGCCATAAAAATGATTAAAAGTCTAATAACTAAATTTTTATCTAATTAAAAATTTAGTTATGATTACTTGGTCATAAAAATGATTAAAAATCAATGACTCAATTCTCATCTAATTAAAAATTTAGTTACAATTTCTTACTCATAAAAATGATTAAAAATCTAATGACTGAATTTTCATCGGATTAAAAATGTGATTTAAAATTCATTTATAGTTTCTTAGTGTTTATTATAAAAAAAGAAAATAAATAAACTCTAGAATTTATTAAAATCACAATCTGTTTGAATTTATGTACAGTAACGATTTCATTTCTAAAAAACAGAATTTTTTATAAAAAAAAATGTTTTTTGTAAACGAAACTCACGCCTATACTAATTAGAAATAAATTTAAATTTCACATAATTCCTCTAAAATGTTTTTTTCTGGGAAAAAACTAGTTATTCTCCAACACATTAAGATTGTATTTATTTAACAGTTAAAAATTCTGACAATACCACAATGTCTATCGAAATGTGTTTTATCAGAAAAATGAACAATAAGTATTTTTATTAAACATTTTTTAAAAAAATTGTATTGAAAAATATATTTGGTAAAAAATAATATCGTACAATAGTAAACAGTTATTCAAACATTATTTCTGTGTGTGTGTGTTTGATATAAAAGAGAAAAGAAAAACTCCAGAATTTTTTGAAATCACAATTTGTTTGAATTTACATAATCATTTAGAGTGACGATTTCGTTTCCAAAAAATAGATTTTTTCTAGAAAAAAACGAGACCAATAAAACTGAAAGTAACATCGGCCATCTGTTCAATACCAAAATATATTTGATAAAAAATAATACTGTAGTAAACATAGTCGTTATTCAAAAATCATTTCAGTGTGTGTGTATGTATATACTCGTATACAGTGAGTCAAAATGAAACTCAAACAGAGTTGTGTTTTTAATAATTTTACACATATATTTTAATATAATAACAATTTTCTTTATTTTTTTGCTTAATTTCTTTATTAAGGTTATTTTTATTATATTTGAAAATTTCAATCATAAATTAATACTTTTATTGGTTGTTTTGGAATTTTAATACTCTTACTCCAGAAAAAGTAACAATTTCTGAAAAATGAACAAAAAATACATCAAAATGAAACTCATACAACGAATTATTCTCACTTGAAAACTGCTGTGTTAAGAAAGTATACTCTTCAAATATGTGTTTAGTCACTTTGGTTACAAAAAAACCTATTGTTAAGTCGTTTGTAATCATTTTATAAAAAATATAAGTTGGATTTTCATTTTTTTTATACACATGTGTGTATGTGTATACATAAATGTATGATAAAGATGTTTTTTCAGGTTAGATAGAATTTTCGATAAGGATTCAATTTCAAGTTTTATCACGCTTAAAAAATACCCTCTATATATTAATATTTAAGATAAAGATTTATCATTTAACTGTGACACTTGGTATTAAAAAATTATATATAACATGTTCATTGATAACACATACTTAAAATCCAAGAACATCTCTACAAAAATGCCATTTTTTCTAATATTATTCACCGCGTATTTTCCCTTTCTATCATTTCATTAAAATTACAGAAACAACTAAAATGAAATAATTTATATATAGTACATATTCAGACGTCATAATACAATTAATACGAAAAATGAATGCCATAAAAGTGTAATCTACGAATCCATTAACATTGTTCAATCGTTCGACAGTTATTCTGCGTCGAGTTGTCAACAAATCTAAACACTTTTTACGCTATGCGTTTTATGTAGTAATTTCCTGAAAACCTTGCCAAAACAATGACTAATAAAACCATACATGTGTCTGTGTACAAGAAACTGTACTCGTGTACATATCTTGTTATCACTATTGATTGTTTTCTAGTTTTCATAGGATTTTTTTTAAAAAAATACATAGTACATAAAACTTGTAAAAAGTCGATATGCCAATTATATATTTTTTATAATTATGCTATTGTTTTACACAAAAAAATCGTTAAACATGCAGTTATGTTATAAACAATAATGTTTAAAGGTTTATTTAACCTCTTATAGTCTTTTTGTTCATTGTATAAACATTTCGATTGATTATCGACTATTTTCAAAGATGACACATATATTTTTCGTTTTTAAGAAAAAATAACAACAAATCTCCAAATTGAGTTGTTTTAAAAGAACAGATACGAATGAAACGAGCATACTTGTAACAATGCCAGATCGTACGTCATTGAATCACATCGTAGAGAGTGACTCGAACGCATTGGAATATCTTATAAGAAAAGAAAAGAATGTATGTCGAAGTATTTGATACGATTTCCTACTTTAGTTGCCAAGACCAATGACTTGCCTACTTCCTAGTTCATTATTCTTTCGAACTTCTCAGTTAAATTTAGATACAATTTTACACATTTGTTTACATGCGTTATTAATAAATCACTTGTAATTAATCGATGACTTTGAAATACCTAAATATATATATATATATATATATATATATATATATATATATATATATATATATATATATATATATAACAAGCAAGAACTTTTCAAAAAAAATACACGAATATTCAATTTGTCGATAAAATTAGTACACGATTCAAGGAGATCAAAATAAACATGAGTTTCATAAAAACATTAACCTTCAAGTGGAAATATATTAATAAATATATTCGATGACATTGTTGAGTGAGTAATTCATTTTGGAGTGATCTTTTTCGTTTCTATTAACGTTTCGAATAATCATTTATCAACTTGATGTACATATAAAATATTAATGCGTTTTTTTAGTCATATGTTTAGTAATGAACAAAAGTCTCTCGTTGTTATTTGTAAACTTTTCAATAATGTTCTATATTTGGTTTTATGTCCGAGTTTATATTTTTTTTTTTTTTTAGAAAAAAATGAAAATATTTGCATGTTTATATATGAATTTGGTTTTCTATTAATGTCTCGAAATAATTATTTATCAATTAATGTATTTTTTTAATAATATGTTTAATACTGAACAAAACTCTTGTTACTTTTAAAATTTTCAATGAGTTTATGTTTTTTTTTAATAAAAATATTCACATCTTTATATACGAACTTATTTATCTATGAACATCTTAAAATAATTATTTATCAACTTGATGTAAAAAATATTAATACATTTTTTTAATAATATATTTATTACTAAAGAAAATTCTCTTGTTGATTTTATATCTGATTTTTTTTTAAAAAATAAAAATATTTACATATGCACTTATTGTTTTAGATTAATAATGATCTACATTTGGTTTTGTTTGAATTTATATTGAAAAATATATGTATTTGCATGTTTATATATGAAGTTGTATTTCAATTAACGTCTCAAAATAATTATTTATCAGTTTGATATAAAAAAATATTAGTGTATTTTTTAATAATATGTTTAGTACTGAACAAAACTCTTGTTGTTACTTTTAAAATTGTCAATAATGATCTACATTTGATTTTATGCCTAAGTTTATTTTTTTTAAAATCACATCTTTATCTTATTTTTCTATTAACATCTTAAAATAATTATTTATCAACTTGTATAAAAAATATTAATACATTTTTTTAATAATATATTTATTACTAAACAAAATTCTCATGTTGTTACTTGTAAAATTTTCAATAATGATCAACATTTGATTTTATATCTAAATTTATGTTTTTTTAAAAAATAAAAATATTTACATGTTTACTTATTGTTTTAAATTAATAATGATCTATATTTGGTTTTGTCTGAGTTTATATTGAAAAATGTATTTACATGTTTATATATGAAGTTTTATTTCAATTAATGTCTCAAAATAATTATTTATCAGTTTGATATAAAAAATATATTTTTTAATAATAATTTAGTAGCAAACAAAATTCTCTCATTGAAAAAAATTCTCAATAATGATCTACATTTGATCTTATATCTGACTATACATTTTTTTAAAAAAATAAAAATATTTATATGTTGACATACGCACTTATTGTTTTAGATTATTATTTGAATAGTTATTTTAAAATTACTGATCTTATTATATGTTTTATTAAGTTAAATAGCATCACCCATTTCTGAAGAACTAAAGTAGCAGTCAGTATTAACCAGTATAATATTCAACATTGTAAAGTATATGAACATTTTAATTAAATATAGTAATAAACACGGGTACAATTGTGGAATAATTTCCATTTTATTACATTTTACCCTTCATTAACAAATTTTTAAACATTCTAAATTCTGATAATCTTTGAAAAAATTAACATTCCTCAACTTAGTTTTTATCATTTCCTGATTAAATTTTTAGCACGTGAAAATTTTTATCATAAAAGCGAGAAACTATTGTTCGATTAAATTTCTTCCAGGCCAGATAACTCACAACTTCTTAATATGATTTTTAAAATCATTAATTAGGAAAAACACTTTTGAAAATACTAGTATGAAGAGCATTCTAAACTTTATTACTTCTATGAAAAATTTAGCATTCCTCATTTTTTTATAATTACCCTATTTAATTTTTAGCATGTGATCATTTTTGCCATAAAAAAAGAAAACTATTGTTTGATTGAAATATTTTTAATATCTTTTTGAGAAAAACTATTTTCAAAATACTGGCATGAAGAATATTCCAAATTTGAAAAATTAAACATTCTTCGACTTATTTTTTATAATTTCCTGATCTAATTTTTAACACGTGATTATTTTTAGTATAGAAAAGAGAAATTACTGTTTGATTGAAATCTTTCCAAGCCACACAACTCAACTCCCCTTAATTTGATTTTTAAAATCCTTAATTGAGAAAAACAGTTTTTAAAATACTGGCATAAAAAGCATTTTAAACTCGATTACTTCTATGAAAAATTGAACATTCGCCAATTTTTAGCACATAATTATTTTTGCTATAAAAAAGAGAAACTATTGTTTGATTGAAATTCTTTCAGGCCAGATATCTTACATAAGTTTTAAACATACAAACTAAAATCATAAATCTTTCTACTTTTTAAATTTTCCATCTGACCTACTGTATTATTTTACTAAAAACTGCATATTTTTCAAGAAATTAGTAGCCTTTCTTTGAATTATTTGAATAATACATTAATGAAAAGATAATAAATAAAACATTATCAAAAAATATTGTTTGTCGTTATACATAAACAACAATAAAATGTAAAAACTATCTGTATTAAATGGGAAATAATATACGATATGCCTTGTGAAATTTTTTTGTGAATATTCTGTAATGTTTTTTCGTATAAATGATTTAAATGTTAATGAATTATTCAATGTTTTAAACAGTAAAATAAAAATAAAAATAATATAAATACTTTCACATAAATAAATTATCATTCCAGCACTACAAGATATGTACTGAAAAATGTTTAATAAACATTTTTTTTTATAAACATATATATGTATTTCAAGTACAGATAGTAAAAAAAAATACATAAATAAATATTTTACTGTTCTCATAATAAAAAAACGATTCATAACTAGATATATATTTCATCTATTTGTTTTTTTTTAAAAAAAAAACTAACAACACAGTTAATCGACTACAATGTCATTATGGAAAAAAATGATAAAGAATCGAATGTTTGTGTAGAGTATTTTTTCATTATTGAAGTAACAGATTAGATATACCGTACTTCTGAGAATGTACACAAACACTTGATAGACTATTATGCATCTATTTTATGTTGATTAGTTCAAGGAACTCATTGGTGGAATACACTGAATATTTTTTTATAGACGGAAAAAATGACAACCACAATAACTTGGTGTTTCCCAACAATAATCTGAACATTTTCTTCAAATACATAAACATATTTACTATTTAATGTGTGTAAATATTTGTCTATGTAATTAAAAACTCAAAAAAAATATTGCGTATTTACCAAAATTTGGGTTAATTTTTTTATTTCATTTTTTAATAAAAATAGATATGAAATTTTGTTATAGAAAGAAATCAATCAACATCGGGAATGCAATTTGTATTCTCAAACTGTTTTGCTTCCAAACTATTTGTCGTATAATAAATGTCAATGTTTAAAAAAATAAGTAGTAAAACTGTGCACCAAATAACAAAAATTGTAGATCCGGCTTCTAGAACTACAGTGAGTCAAAGTGAAACTCATACAGTATTATGTTCAATAAATTTTTGTATATAAATTTTTAAATAAAAAAAATTCCTTTTATATTTGACTTAAATTGTTTATTAAGGATATTTTTATCATATAAAAATAAATAAATCATAAAATAATACCTAAAGACCAAAAAAAAGTACGAATTCTGAAAAATCATTCAAAAACATATCAAAATGAAACTCATACAACTAACAAATTATTCATTAAATTAAAATTGACAATGGATTGAATTATTTTAGTACTTAGTAGAGTAATCTTTATTAATTTTTATAGCCTTTAAATGATTCGAGATGGATTTAACTAATTTTTCACAATAAGCTAGATCAATTTTTTCCCATTCTTCTAATAACGCTTTTTTAAATAATTTTTATTACTAATAGTGTGTGCTCTAATGGAAACTTGTAAGTGATTCCATAGATTTTTAATCACATTTATATCAGGTGATTATGGTGGTGTTTCCAGTACTTTGAGAATAGTTATATAACAACCAACTACGTGTTGTATAAGCTTTGTGCTTGGGGTCGTTGTCCTGATAAAAATTAAATGTTTATAAAATCCTAAGTTTTTGAGCTTTGGCTTTCAAATTTTTTCTTATTAGATTAATATAAACATTTTGATTCGTAATGCCATCTATAAAATTAAATTTCCAACCCCTCTCGTAGACATACACCCCCATACCATAACATGACCGCTCCCATGTTTGACTGTAGAACGTAAGTGTTTTAAAGACATTTCTGTATTTGGTTTCTGTCTTAACTATTTTTCCAGTCTCGTAGAATTTTTCCATTTTTGTAATGAAAAATCATTAGCTTTCGCTCGTCCGTCGATGATTGTCTCCTTTGTCTACCCAAAGTAAAAATCCAACTTATATTTTTTACAAAATGATTACAAACGACTTAACAATAGGTTTTTTTTATAACCAAAGTGGCCAAATACATATTTGAAGAGTGTACTTTCTTAACACAGCAGTTTTCAAGCGAGAGTAATTCGTTGTATGAGTTTCATTTTGATGTATTTTTTGTTCATTTTTCAAAAATGGTTACTTTTTCTGGAGTAGAAGTATTAATTTACGATTGAAATTTTCAAATATAATAAAAATAACCCTAATAAAGAACTTAAGCAAAAGAAATAAAGAAAATTGTTATTATATTAAAATATATGTGTAAAATTATCGGAAACATAACTCTGTATGAGTTTCATTTTGACTCAGTGTAGCTATACTTAATAGAAAACTAATTTACAGACAATTTAAAAATAAACTCATTAAATAATTTTGTAATCTTTTTGAACATTTCATATCTACAATGTTGTGATTAAAAATAAATAGAATACTATACATTACTTGAATTCGTGTATCATATTAAATTATTTACAGAAATAAATACTAATTAAAACAATTTTCAGTCTCGATATTCGAAAATATAAATAAAACAAGTACGACTTTTTCAAACTTGTTTCTCTGATATTTTTTGGTTTTTATTTTTAAAACTTGCGTGTTTTTTTAAAAAAAAATATTCGAACTTAACAGTGAGAACTACTTTTTTTCTTATTAATTATTACACATTCATACCCACAGATTATTCACACGTTTCATGAAAAATAACATATGTATTATTTGACAAATTCGGCGCCTTGTCTTTTTTTGTATAAAATTAAGTTTTTTTTAGATATAAAACTAGTTAAACGAGTCTATTTGCTAGTTTATAAAATGTTTTTAAAAATAGTAATTCGATATTTTTCAAACGTTTAATAAGAAATCAAACAGTCGTGGTGTTTATTTCGTTAGTATGTAAATTAATGTTCGAGGTATTATTAGAAATGTTGTAAAATGATTTATTTTATTAACATAGATTTTTAATAATGTTTTCAATAAAAAAACTAAATGCGCAATAATTATTATAGAAAATAATAAAACGTGTAAAGTTATAAGTGAATACATTATAATTATTGATAAATCATTATTGAAAGGAAATAAAAAATAAATAAATTAAATAATATATTATTTAATTTAATCGAGCGTGTAATTACTAATTCGAAATAACTGATCAATTATTACATGTAACAAAATGAACTAACTGAATTCCATTCACTGATTTATTACAACGATTAACTACAATTCATTTCTAATCGATCATTTTTTTACAATACAGGTAAGTCTCCTATAACACGGTAGATAGGTTCATAGAAAATACCGTGTTATACGAGACTAAAAGCCAATACTTATTATTTTGTAATTATTTACTATGTTATAATTTTGTGATATATTTTCTTTGATAAAAATCGTGTTATCTAATGTTATAGAAGGGTTTTCGTAATTCAATACAAGGGTTTCCTCAATTTTCTTATCGTGTTAGAGCGAAACCGTGTTGTAGAAGGATTATCTGTATGAAGAATTTCATATACATAAACCAGAAATATAAATCTATTACGAATACTGCAAATAATATGAATTTTAAATACACATTTTTAAAATGTTTATTTCACCAATCTTCAAATATGAATTTATAAAAAATATGATACAACAGAGTAAGATATTATTTGATTATTTTAATCAGATTAAAAAATTAATAAAAATTTAGTCATAAAAATGATTAAAAATCTAATGACTAAATTTTCATTCGATAAATCATCCAATTAAAAAAAAATAATTTTCATTTTAGTCGTTTTAAAAAATAAACAATTAATCAGATAAAATATAAAAAACTGACTAAAATCTCGGGTAAAGTTTTTTTTCCTCTTAGTATTTGTTTCTTTTTCAGAAATGAATTTCTTTGTTAAACAGAATTCATCTTGCTTCACTGTCAAAAAAATGGGAAGAAAAATGTGAACGAAACTTTTGACTTTTATTTTAACTGTTTTACATACTCCCATGAAAAAATTTAAAAATTATTATATAGGGCCATCCAAATATGATGCCTAGAGCTATACACTTTAACACAATATGATATCTTTTATCCAATTCTGTTATGATTATTTCTAGTATGAATTTTAAATATATTAGTATTTTTTAAGGGTGACAGAAAATTTTATCTAACTTAAAAACACCTTTATATGTATGTATGTGATGTTTTTTTAGGTTAGATGGAACTTTTGATCGAAATTCAATTGAAAGTTCTATTACGTTTAAAAAACACCTATATACTTTTAAACTGTATATTTATCCAATTTTTAAGCACATGTATTTATATACAAGACCTATTTATATGTTAATAACAAAATAAATATAATTATTTAAAATTGAAAAAATCTACTTGTTCATACAATTCAAGTAAGAACAAAAATATACACAATATATTTTTAGAACCAAGTACGTTTGATAAAAATGACAGGAAAATTAATAAGTATATTTTTCAATAGATTATAGAAAAAAACAGGTCGTGTCAATTGAACAACAGTGTTTTTGAATAAGATTAATGCATTTAATCTTGACTTATAAGTACATTACCATTGAGGAAAAAAACATATATGTATGTAGGAGATAACTATGTATTTATGTATTTATTTATTAAACAAGGTTTACAGTTTCCACGCATTTAGATTAATTCGTACTTGAAACGTTGAAACATTTTTTGTAATTATCATCTAATTAAATTTTATTAATTGACTTGCAAAAATTCACAATTCTTTTTGTTACTGCAAACAATGAGTCATCAGTAGTTCAATGTAAATTGTATAAATTTAATTAGAAATGGATGTAGTAAATGGATATAAATATCTTTTTACAACATACAAATATATAAGTTTTTAGAAAAAAACAGGTTGAGTATTTCCTCCATGTTTAAAAAAAAAATTGATAATTCATACCACCTGACTGAAATGTGTATGAATTTTAAATGCCCGAATAATTCAAGGACTCGACAACATAATAAAACAGGGAAAGATGCATGTTTAAAAAATAGAGACCGAAATAGGAATGAGTGGATTGGAGAGAAGTTACGGACGTTCTAGTAAGGTGAAAGGTTTAAAATGGAAATGAGTCACTCATATAACAAGAAAAGATCATGCCGAAGGACAAGAAAAATTATTGATTGAGAATACAAACAAAAAATCGTAATAATCGATACGTTAAAACATACATCAATGTTTAAATATTTGCCAGGACCGTACGAGTAGCTCGTATGGAACTGAAAATTTACTGTTAATAGTAAATTCTATGCCCTTTAAAATTCCGTATAAAAAATTTAAATCGAATCAACGGTTATAAAGATATTTGTAAAAATCAACAACTACATTTCTACAGTATTTTATCAGCATAGTAAATGTTAGTGCATATTCAAGGATTCGTTAGGATCGTACAAGTGGTCCATAATTAACTAAAAAAATCTCTTCAATAGTAAATTTTATCTTCTTTCGAACGACGTAAATGAAAATTAAATATCACTAATAGTTTTTTCGCAATTTTACAAAAAGAAATCATCTGTATAAACATTACTGTTATAATAGTTCAATTCAAAAAAATATCAGGGCCGTACTGATGATCCTTAAGAAATGAAATAAACCGACTCTGATAGAAAATGTTATCCTTTTTCGAAAGGCGTGAACGAAAATTAAATAACACTAATAGATTTTCCGTAATGTTACAAAAATAAAGCATTTGCATAAGCATTACTGTTATAATAGATCAATTCAAAAAAATCACCAGGATCGTACTGATGATCCTTAAAAAACGAAATAAACTGACTCTGATAGTAAATTTTCTCCTCTTTCGAATGACGTAAATAAAAATTAAATATCACTAATATTTTTTTAGCAATTTTACAAAAATAAATCATTTGCATAACCATAACTGTTATAATAAATCAATTCAAAAAATCGCCAGGACCGTACTGATGCTCCTTCAGAAACGAAATAAAACGAACGTAAATAAAAATTAAAATGACATTCACTATGTAAATAAACTTCTGATTCTCCTCTTTCGAACGGTGTAAATAAAAATTAAATATCACTAATTTTTTCTCACAATGTTTCATTGCATAAGCATTCTGACTGTTATAATAGATCAATTAAAAAAAAAAATCGCCAGGAAGCATATATAAGTATTACTGTTTTATAGATCAATTTAAAAAATCGCCAGGACTGTACTGCATAAACATTACTGTTTTATAGATCAATTCAAAAAATCGCCAGGATTGTACTGATGATCCTTTAGAAAAGAAATAACCTGATCCTCTTTTGAATCTGATAGTAAATTTCAATGTTACAAAAATAAAAGATTTGCCTAAGAATTCTTTCGAACGGTGTAAATAAAAATTAAATATCACTAATCGTTAATTGTTTTTTCGCAATATTACAAAAAAAAATCTGCAAAGCATCTGCATAAATCATTACTGTTAGAAAAGAAATAACCCGACTCTGATAGATCAATTCGAACGGCGTAAAAAAAATCGCCAGTTTTTTCGTACTGTACTGATGATCTGACTGTTTAGATCAATTAAAAAAACCCGAAATAATCCTGACAAAATCTGACTCTGGTAGTAAATTTTACGCACTTTCGAATGGCGTAACCCAATATTCCATAGCTCTTACAGTTCGTTCGCAATATTACAAAAACCACGCATGTATATAATCGTCGGTGTTATGAAAATATATGCGAAATTTTGCAATTAAATACTACTGTATTTATCATTCGTAGTTCCGACGATGATATTTGCAAATTTATGTATAATTTGCAAGAAAAAATTGCAAGCAATTCATTTACGTAAACTACAATACATTTAGTTACATGTCGAGTTGTTTTTTACTCTAGATTAATTGCCTACATTGACTTAACTTCGATGCAAATCGCCATCACAATCGATCAAATCTCTATCGCACGTGTTTGCCAAGAAAACAAACTTTTTAAACAGCTGTTTGTACTGTGAATATTGTCGACCTTGTTGCGAATTGCTTAGGCAGCATGACTCGGCATCATGACAATTTCAACTGGCGGAACAACATTTGTCCAGTAAACTGGCCAGATTTTCAAGAGATATCCATATAGGATTTATTATTTGTATGTGATATAATTTACACACATACACACATTATATAATTATATATATATATATATATATATATATATATATATATATATAAATGTAATATTTAATATTTTCAAATAAGGCAGACAAAAAAAATAATAAAACATTTTACATAATTACAATTGGATATTAATGAATGCAGTTTGTGTACTTACAACGTAGATAAAAGTTAATTTTATTGTCTTTGTGTTTCATTTACATTTAATCTGCAATTCATTTCTTCTGAAGCGAAAAGTATTAATTAAATCTTTTATTTTTATTGTTAACAAGATTATACAATCGTTTATAAAAAGTGATTACTAATATTTAAAACTGAAATTATTGGCACTCATTCAATCTCAATGGTTAATAAAAAAAGTATTAAATAAACAATTAATTTGTTCTTTTAATGCACTATAAATTATTTTATTAGTCATATAGTTCTATTTTTAATTAATCTTATTAATTTATATGATTGTTATAACCGCATATTTATTCTACTAATTAAAAAATAAGTGTTTCCGAGAAGCATGAAGGTGAAACTGTGTTTTCCAAATGAATTAATCGAAATGAGTTTCAGATCTAAAATTCATCATATATATTTATATACATATATACGAGGGTTGTTTGATAAGTATGGTAAAAAAGTAAGAAAAACTAAATTGAAAAATTTAATTAAATTAAACAATAAATACATTTATAAGGTGGCCAACCGTCCTCCTTTGGAATTTCTGTCCTCCTTTTCGATATGTAAAAGTTAATTTGTAAATCTCTAAATATTAAATAACAAAAATTACCCACAATGATGAAAAACCCGCTTATTTAATTTTATGTAGGCAGTAATTTTGTTGTGACTACAATCGGGGAGAGAAAATAATACTTCTCAAAAATGCAACAGTTGCGATTTTCGATTGTGTTAGTTTATTATTTGATTAAAATAAACTAGCGATATCCTCGAAAAATATTCATATTTAAATAATAATTAATCATAATACGCCTGCGTTATCTATTTACTATATTATAATGCTTTCTGTTTAGTTACTGTTGCAAAGAATAATTTTTTTATTTGCAATATTTCTTTCTTTAATTTATTTATGTCTTCCTTTCCATTGGAAAAAGTTGATCATCTTAACATTTACCATACTTATCAAACGACCCTCGTAAATATATATATATATATATATATATATATATATATATATATATATATATATGTGTGTGTGTGTGTGTGTGTGTTTTTTAAACATGATAGAAATTTAAATTGAATCCCTATAGAAAGTTCTATCTAACCTAAAAAAACACTTTATCATACCTTTATATATACATACATAGACACATATGTGTGTGTGTATATATATATATATATATATATATATATATATATATATATATATATATATATATATACACATATACACATATATAAAAAAGAGATGTTTTTTTAGGTTAGATAGAACTTTCGATGAGGATTCAATTTAAAGTTCTATCAAGCTTTAAAAACACACCTCTCTCTCTACATATATATATATATATATATATATATATATATATATATATATATATATATATATATATATATATATACTCATGTGCAAAAGTAAATATAAAACTAAAATAATTTTATTCATTAAAATTTTCTGAAAAATTGAAATATGTAATTTTTTTTTTAATTTTAATGTTAAAATTAATGAGTTTTATTCCCAACTCAAAACCAATAATAAAAATAAAATAAAAAGCCAATAATTTATTTTAACTATAGAATAACACATTTTTAATGATAAAAAAGTTAACACACACTTAGAAAATTTATTAAATAAATATATATTTTTTATCATTCAATATGCAGTTGGACCACTTTTAATTTTAATAACTTCTTTTAATATTTTGGTCATGGAATGGACGAATTTTCTTATTATTTCCGCTCCAATTTTTCCCATTCATATCGAAGAACTTCTCTCAAAGTTTGTTTGTTTTATCTCTTTTCTGTATTTGGTCTCGTGAAGAGCAACGACCTTCCGGTCATTTGTTCTAGAGTTTTTTTTCTATATTTGTCGTTTGATTTCGTCTATTAAATGTTTTATGCGATTTAGGTCTGGAGACTGGGGCGGGGTTTTAAGCAGTTAGGGACAGTTATACAAAAGCCACTCACCCACTATGTGTGATGTGTGCTTGGAATCATCATGTTGAAAAATGTATGTACTTTCCATATTTATTTTTTTAACACTCTCTTTCAAATTTTGTTGTAAAATGTTCAAATACCCCAAACTATTGATTGTCGTTTCAATAAAAATCATATTTCCTACCCCAAAAGCCGCAAAAATTACCCAGACCATTACTTTTAAATCTCTATACTTCACTGTACAAACTATTGTAAATTCTTAGTTTCATATTTTGAATTTTTTTCGATACATCTTAATCCTTCCATCGTTATCAGAAATATTGAATTTACACTAATCACTAAAAATTATATTCTCCCAAAACTTGTTATCTTTATTAACATATTGTTTAGGGAATTCAATATACTTTTTACAATTAACATTATTTATATAAAGTTTTTTTCTAGATACTCTACTAAAATTTACTGTACGATTTTAAGTAACGTCTAGTTATCGTACTTACAAAAAAGGATCCCAATTACAATTAATTAAAAAAAGTTTCCCTAAAAAATGTATACTGCATTTTAAATACATTTATTCATTGCAACCAACATTGATATAACTTTTTATTTGATACGATAAAAGAAATTTTAAATGAAACGTATATTTATAAATACTGTACAAAGTTATGTGACACTCATACAATATACACTGACACGCATAAGTCATGGCACACATGGGTAACAAGCAATTTATTGATGTAATGCAATGAAGTCGTTAAATTAAAAAAAATATTTAATTGAAAATAAATTTAATGAATATTATATTTATTTTCAATTAAATTTTTTTTTCTAATTTAACGACTTCATTAAATTATATCAATAAATTGCTTGTTACCCATGTGTGCCATGACTTATGCGCGTCAATGTATATATTTCATAAAAAATGGAAAATTACCTTACAACATTTATTCTTATATTTAATTACTAAAAAAAATATACATATATTTATTTAATTGTATGTGCAAATATGTGCTGGTCTAAATTGTTTTAAATTTCTTCGAAATTTACATTATTTTATTAAAATATAACGTAAATACCAAACGTGTACTTAAAACAAACGTCGTTAGGACTTTTTAATGTATAATAAATCAGTAAAATTTCCTGTAAAAAAGCAAAGAAAAATAAATAGCACGTGTAATTCTGACAATTCTTTGTTGTTTCTTTTAATGAGAATTGTTTATATTATTTTATAATAAATTTATCTGTACATTTTTCATAATAAACATGTCTAATAAAAATTTAAATAGTATTTCCATCTTAATTAATATTAATTATATTTTAATTGCGTTTTGTTATTTAAAACAACATAAAACTACGTTTAAATTAAACAACTGCATTAATCTAAGTTTTATGAAATAAATTGGAGTTTTTTTTTATATATATTACATTAATACAAAATATTTTAAAATCTCAAGTTTAACATTTGATTTTGTACAGTTTTAATACATCTTAAAGATTCAATTTGATTTCGGTTTGAAGATTTCGAGAGTAAATAGAAATATAGGGTCATCATACAAATATGACGCCTAGATTTTATTAAAAAGAAACATGTGTATAGTTTATTTTTAATAAAACACAAATCTAGGCGTCATATTTGGATGATCCTGTATAATAATTTGAGAGAATTTGGAATTATTTAAAAAAAATCTGATTAAAATTGTAAATACAAAAATCTGAGAATAATTAGAGATATTTTATGAAATTGTTTTAATGGTCATTTTTTTGATACAACCATTATATTTTATTGAACAGAAAAAATGTCCAAAAATGTTTATGTTTCAATATTATTTCATTGTTATATTGTTAAATTCGTTTTTTAACAGTCATTATTTTATTTTTTTATAAAAATGTGAATTTTCATCAATATTTGTTTTAATAATAATAATAACAGTAATATAGTTGGGATAGTAAATTCGATGGAAAGATTTCTAATTTTAGAACAAATATTTATATTAATATTTTTTCCTTTTTAATCTGATTTTTCAACGACTTTACTAGAAAAAGTGATTTATTGAAAATACCAGAATAAATAGAGTACTTCTGAAAGACTGAATTTTCCTCAATTTTTTTTGTAATTTCCTAACATAATTTTTAGCATATTAATCACTATTTTCAATCATTTTATTTAAAAAAAGTAAATCTTTAAACATGCAAAATGATGTTACAAACTTTTCCAAATTATCCCTCCCAAACTGTTTAAATCATTTCACAAAAATTATTCATTATAATGTGTCTATTTTAAACGAAACGAGTCATTTTTCTTGTTATTTTGAATTTTCGTTATTAAATATGGATTCCAATACATTCCTGCAATACTCAAACAAGTATCTCACTAATATCAAATATGATTTTTCCCTAACTACTGGACTACATCACTTAATTGTTCTTTTTATCAAATTACATATTTATGGATTTAAATTACTTTTTCCCTTTTCTAAGCCTTAGATTCCTTCATCCATTTTCTAAAAGCATTCCTACCCTCACAAGATACTTTATTCTTGTTCCTCATATCAATTTTACATCGAACACTGTTCAAAGGTAACTCGTGGTCTTTCCCAATCTCTTCTCTTTTTTGACTAGTTTAGAAAACTATGGTTTCCAGTCTTCCTCCATTCTTATTGCATAACCAAACCAATGAAACATTTTTCTTCTCGATAGTTTCAATAAAAAGCTTTTACTGAAATTGGCCAAAATGATCAAATACATCATTGAATAAAATTATTTCCTTCCATTAAAAAATCGTTTTTGATTTACTTCAAAAAACTGCAATTACTTTTTTGGAAATCGAATATATATTTTTAAGAATGATTTTTTTTGTAAATAAATTACTTAATATATTAGCAACAAGAATATAAAATAACAATATTTAATTTGGTTCTTAGTAACAAAATATTTGAATGATGTATCCAGTAAAATACTTATTTGTATGATCAATTTCGATGACTTTGACTATTTAGAATGATCTAATCAATAGTATGTCTCAACATGATTTATTTTTGTTTTGGAATTATCTAAAAAAATACCGTAGCCTTTACATAGTAACACAGAATCGATGAAAAATAACATGCGTGCGAGTACAAAGTCCATTTTGCAATTCACTGAATCCGCTATCTCTCCAATAATCAGATACCATTCATAAAATGATTAAAGTTCATAAAGAAACGTACATATTTCCAACTCGTTTCGATCGTTTTATGGAAATATCTTCAAGTGATCGCTTGAACAAACACTCGTTTAACTAAATTAAGTGACTTAGTCGATTTGATATTATGACTTGCAATCGTTGAAATTTCAAACAGAAATTCCGATTCGAAGATAAGACGTGATATTTAAATAAAATGTTATTTAATGTAAACTTAGATAAGTATATTTTCGGATGAGAAAATGTAGAGGATAAAAACGTTTCATAAAAATAAATATGAATCGTAACGTCATATCATCTTATCGAAATGTACAAAAGTCGGAATATTTTGATAAAGAAAGGTACGTTTTTTGTACATTTGTAGGACAATATTTATCGTTTTAATGTAGATTTTTCGCCAAATTTCCTAGTAATTTTCTAATGAATTTTTTATCTCTGTGATAATTTATTGCAAAATAAAAATTCAAATAAGTGCACAGCTAAAAAAGTATATCAATATTGATAGATATTGAATGAATACCGTATTGAAAACTGATAAGACATGTCTACACGTGAAATAAATTCATACATCTACAAAAAATAATAATAGTATAACATTTCTATTGTTGACTTTGTTACTTAAATATGAATATCTAAAATTTATAGAAACGAAAAGTTCTTTTATCGAATATTTGGATTCAATTATGTGTTGTGGATTTGTTTATTTGTGAATTAATAGTGATTTTTTTTGGAAAATTTTATTATCCTATACAAAAAATTCATATTTACAAACATAGATTCGTAATCTCTGTAAGTAAACTGAAACAATAAATATCAATTTTATTATTCATTTAAATTTCAAATAAATTATTTGAATGGAACAATAAATAAATCATATTTGTTATAAAACTGTCGTACAGTAATAAAATTTTTTATCGTATTTTGTTCAAAGTTGTATTAAATAAATAACTTAGTTTATATACATACATTCACCCTCACATTTGACAATAAAAGACCATTATTGTAATCTATTTTTTATACAATAGACTGTAACGAATTGCCAGTCATGATTGTAATGTCATTTAATATACATTAATCATCGAACTTAATGTTTCATTGCCAATAAAGCTCGTGGGAGTGAAACGTGACAAATAAAAAAAAAACAATTTAAATTAAATTTGGATTTGACTAAAACAGCCTATTCTTTTTTAGTAATTTTAATAATTATTAACGTTACTATTTTTTCCAATTAAAATGTATTAATTTAATTGTAAATTTTATTACATTAACTGTTGATATAAGTTCTAATTAAATCCTTGAAACTTTTTAACTCATTAAGTAATTTTTTATCAACATATTGGATTAAATATCAAGTTTAATCGATTTTTTCGTTCTAATTAAATTTTTCGATTTTTATCATAAAAAATTAAAACATAAACTTTGAAAAAATACAACTACCTCTATGTATATTTTTTGGAGGAAAAATGATTTCTTGGTGTATCATAATTTAATTTAAAATATCAAAAAACATTTCTTAAATGAATAAAGTAAGATCTAAAATATGTTTGAAAATGGACTGACATATTGGCCTATTGATAAAAATTAGATAACTAAGAAAGTGCTATCGCTTTCAAGATTAAAATAACAACGTTTGTATTTTTTATTTAAAATAACTTAATTCGTAAAATTCTTTACACTGAAATACCATTTCACAACGAAAAGATAATTTATAAAATCCATTTTTTTTAATTCGGAATTTTTATTTTTAATAAATTGAGAAAGTCGTGCGTTCAATGTCGTTCGTTTTTTATCAGACAAAAATAAGTGGAAATTAGGTGATTGAGAATTTCCAATCCTAAATTCATTATCTTTTTTCTTGTCATTACCACAAATGTGTCTGAACTGTTTTTTTGCAAAAATAAAACTCTGATGATTTTTCAGATCTAATTATTTTTATTTTAATGCATTATGATTTTCTTGCACTTTCTGTTCACTGTAAATATTCAAAATTTGACCAACTTGTAGATATTCATAATGGATAATTCCTCTTAAAGTTCATCACACACATTTTTGGAGTCGATTTTGCTTTAGATGTTTGTAGCAAAGTATCGTTTGATGATATCTTGTGATAACCACGTTTATATTTGGAGTAAAAAATCCATTTTTCGTCACAGATCAAAATTTAATAATCAGATTTTTTAAATTTTATTCGTAAAATAAAAGATGCACAAATGTTAAAACGCTGTAATTTATTGTCAGGACGTAAAGCGTGTGGGCTACCCACTTAATTTCCACATTTTTTCTATTTTCAATTATTGTACATTCTTCAGCAAGCTACTAACGGAAAACATGTTAAATCATTATGTCAGATTTGACTTCTTCTAACGATTCATCCCGTAAATAATTTTTTTATATTTTTTGATATAACAACCCCTTCTCCAAATGTAGTACAAATTTTTACTCATAATGAATAATTCCTCTTGAAGTTCATCACACACATTTTTTGGAGTCGATTTTACTTTAGATGTTTGTAGCAAAGTACCATTTGATAATACCTGGTAGTAACCATGTTTATATTTGTAAAGAATCCATTCTTCGTCACAGATCAAAATTTAATGATCAAAAAATTTTGAAATTTTAACCGTGAAATAAGAGATGCACAAATGTTAAAACATTGTCATTTATTGTCAAGAGGTAAAGCGTGTGGGCTACCCACTTACTTAATTTCCACATTTTTTCAATTTTGTGAAAATCATTTCGTATTGTTTGTCATTTATTGTGCATTCTTCAGCAAGCTACTAACAGAAAACATGTTAAATCATTATGTCAGATTTGACTTCAAACGATTCATCCCTTAAATATTTTTTTTATATTTTTTGATATAACTACCCCTTCTCCAAATGCAGTACAATTTTTTCTTACAACAGTGTTAAAACCAAGTTGAAGTTCTTAAACATTCACATATTATACAATTTTACAGATATTTTGAAGGGTTGAAATTATATTTGAAATATAAGTGAACGCATCGAGATGTACTGAACAAATGAAACAAGGTTGTACTTTGTTACTCACTTAATGTGCCAGCATAATGAGTTATATGATGCATAAAAAATTCTTGAAATTATGATACATGCAAGAACGACATAACTTTTTTATTATCTAATATTTTGTAAATTAACTATTAGATTATAATCAAAATTTTATTTCCTGATGGATTTTATAGGAATTATCGTCAATTAAACACACATTTCATAATTTTAAAAATATTTAAAATCGAATAGAGAACAATAATTAAATTTCTATCAAATTCAACAGATATTAAATCAAATCTTAATTCTGCTTTTGCTTTACTCCCCTGTATTTATCTAATTATTTTATTTTGTTAATTTTCATATTTACTCAATCTAATAACAACAATAATCATACTTGTACTGATTAGGAAAATTTATTATTATTTTATTTCAAATAAGTAAAATTGCTGAATTTATCGATTGCTTGGGAATTTTTACATTGCTCCACATGACTCCTTTGTACTTGTAAAGTAAATATTTTTTTACTATGGAAAAAATAACGTAACATTAATTAGTTGCTTTGGAACTGTGGCTGATTCACTTTACACAAATGAATTTTAACCCCAACACTACATTAATTTAAAGTGTTCAACAATCACTTATTCACTTATTATTTATAATTATATAATCTATAATTATATCGGCTGATGCATTTCGATGGCGACGACATCATCGTCAGAGCCTTTCTGTTAAAATCTAGACTAACTTTTTATATATACATATACTAATTTGAGTTTTGTGTCCTTATTCAATCCATCTACAACTGGGGGTTGAATCTTTCTTTTCATTTCGTCATCTGGCCTGCAAGCATAAAGTGTTTTCTGTTATTTATTGTTTTTTACAACATGTTCTTTTTCATAGATTTGTGACCTTTTTTGATGACCTGAATTGACTTGTGACGGTATTCGAAAATTGTTAACGATTTGTGAGATCTATTCTAGATGAATTGAATATCTGCATGTGTTAGTTTTGCGATTTCATTTTTTAAAAAAAATTAAATCACAAAACTAAAAAACACATACAAAAATCATCTCAAGTGATTTTTGATAATGTTTGTTTTTTTATGGACGTTCCTTGTTAGAATTCTTAGATTAGAATATCATCTGCTGGATAGTACTCAAAGTTTTTAATGTTACAAATAAGAAATGTTAATAAACAAAAACGACGTGTAACACAATTTAATCCTGGCTCTAAATACCAAATACGTAATTATTCTAAAAATTGTTTGCCACGACTTTCAAAATAGTAATTGTGAATTTATAAACGATATGTAAATCAATGTATACAGGTGAATGGGGACAATAAATGTACGCCTACGCATCCAATCGGCCTTTAAAATCGAACAATCATTTATACGTTGGTAGTAACATTATAAAAAGAAAATACAAATGCAGTGATACATCCGGTGTACAGTGAATAAACAATTACGATAAAATAATCATTGATAACATTCGTATGTTATCAAGTGAACCATACAAAGTACTATGTTGGAGAATTGGAATGGAACACAAACATTGTACATTGTGTATGTTTCGAAGTGTACATGGATCTTCCCACGGATATTTAGAATTTTTCGTTGATTTAATGTGTGGCAAGTTTTGTTCATTCCTTCAATTGGGAAAAATTGTCAAACATGAACTTTAAATATTACTTAATTGAAAAGTTTCCACAAATTTATTTTGTACGAAAAAATAAATAATTCATTACGTTGTATTCTAAATAAAAGATAATATTCGGTTGCTGTATAAAAATGTCGGATTTGTGGATAAACAGTGACTCAAAATGAAAATGGAATAAGTTAAAAAAATCCAATTGAAGAATTTCCTCCATGTTTAAGGAAAAAAATTGATAATTCATACAACCTGACTGAAATATGTATGAATTTTAAATGCCCGAATAATTCAAGGACTCGACAACATAATGAAACAGGGAAAGATGCATGTTTAAAAAATAGAGACTGAAATAGGAATTAGTGGACTAGAGAGAAGTTACGGACGTTGTAGTAAGGTGAAAGGTTTAAAATGTAAATGAGTCATTCATATATTAAGAAAAGATCACGCCGAAGGACAAGAAAAATTATTGATTGAGAATACAAACAAAAAATCGTAATAATTGACACGTTAAAACATACATCAATGTTTAAAAATTTGCCAGGACCGTACGAGTAGCTCGTAAGGAACTGAAAATTTACTGTTAATAGTAAATTTTATGCCCTTTGGAATTCCGTATAAAAATATTTGCAAAAATCAACAACTATATTTCTACAGTATTTAATCAACGTAGTAAATGTTAGTGCATATTCAAGGATTCGTTAGGATCGTACAAGTGGTCCATAATTAACTAAAAAAATCTCTTCAATAGTAAATTTTATCTTCTTTCGAACGACGTAAACGGAAATTAAATAACACTAATAGTAACTCATACATGTATTCGAATAAAATTTTCAAATTTATTTTTGATGGATTTATTAGTCTGCAAGTGAAAAAATAAAACAGTTAAATAAGTTTTCTATTATTAAAAATTATCAAAAAAAGTAAAAATCATCTTTAATTTTTCTAAATGAAATAATCAGGGGAATCCTCAAAAAGTATCCTGATTTCTTTTGTTGTGTTTAGTAGTGAATAAAACCAAGATAATAGTAATATGGCATCTACATCTCCCAAAAATTGCAAGAGTTGCAGTATGAGATTTTTCTTCGTCCACTATATTCTCCAGACATCTCTTTGAGACTGATTTTTGTCAGAGAACAAAAATCGAAAATGAATCAATGGACAAAAACGCTTTCGAGGAATTTCTTAAGTGTAAAAATTCCGATTTAAGCATGAATTTATTTGCTCTCATTTGGGAGAAAAGAACTGTGTCCAATAGTACTTATTTTGATTAATAAAAAATATTTGAAAAAATGTGACCGGTGTTTGGAATTTCATTAGAAAAATCCACCATTTTGTATAAAAATTCATTTATTCACATTACTGCTTAGAGAGTTTAGTACACAAGTCCTTGTATTCGTATTAGAAATCTTATATAAAAGTCATACGAATTAATTATTTATTTATAAATATTTATTTTTAAATCATGTAGATTATTTTTAAATGCCAAAAGTACATAAAGGAGATAATCCGAAAACAGATTAGATAAAATATATAAAAATAACTGAATTTATGTTTAGTCACGAATTATATTTATAAAATGAGATATCAAAACTATCGTCAAGAATGAATTTGTCGAACTTAGATACTTGAAATGTAAGGAAAGTACAGATGAAAATAATTTGTCTTTGTTATAAACATTACGCAATTAAAAAGTAAATATTGGACGTTGTTGAGTCGGTATACGTCTATGACGATCGTATAAAATCATCTTCAGAAGCAATGAAATGTACAAACATTTTTTTTTGAGTATAATTATTTTTTTAGAAATTCATGTTTAAGTGTTTATAAGTTAAACAAAATTTGCCATTTTTTTATAATACCAATATAACTGTTTAATTTGTGTGAAGGATTAATAAATTCTTTATTTTTCTTAACACGTATATTTTTTTGATTTTTTACACAAGTAAATCACTCACTCCAACACAGAGTTTGATACAAACTGACTAAAATTTTGACTAATGATAGTCTTAACTAAGTTAGTTATTAGTCAAATCGTTTTTTATTAATCGGATTTATTAGTTTGTTTTCAGACTAATTTTAGTCATGACTATATTAATCATTAATCATAAATAATCCCAAATTATTCGTTTTTTTTAAGTGACTAAGCCTGGGAAAGAATAAGAAATTTAAACATTATCATCAATTTATACCATGTATTCATCGCATGTATATATATTCTAAGCCCTAAACTAGTATTACATTTAAAGGGCCATGCTTAGTCAAGAGATCGAAAAAAACGTGATTTTTAGGGGTTTTTTCAAGAACTATAACACGTTTTTCAACAAATATCCGGGTATCTAAAAACGTATATTTAAAAGAAGTTTACATAATTTTTTCAATAAAAAATATTTGAAAATAAAAAAGATACTATCATTTATTCTCCCATAAATCCTTTGAAAAAAAAAACGTTTGCATTGACCACACTGCTCAGATTTGAATGATTTGAAATCAAAAAATAAAGAAGATTTATTTTATATATTAAATTATATAGTCCTGGACCGATTAGCTTTTCAAAAATATTGATTTGGAATAAAACGACAGACATTCTAATTCGATTTTCGATGAAAAAATCTCGTTTTTAGTCAATAAATACAACAGAAAAATCCTTTGTTGAAAAACTATTTTTTGTATCTATAATAAGCTTGCAAAATTTCAAATAAATCGATGTAGTAATTTTCGAAATACTTTAGTCATCGGTTTTGAAAATACGATTTAAAAAAAAAACACGTTTCAAATTTCAAAACTAGTCTACACAAGTATTTGTTAAAAAACTAGTATGCCTATACCTCCAACAATTTTAGTCGGATTAATTTAAAACATTCAGGGAATATTCTCCAAATATTATCTTCACAGGCAATGTCAAAATTCAAAAATCGAATTTTTCGATCTTCTGATTATACATAAACCCTCTCTTAAATCACGGTTTAACACAAATGAGTCATCCTAACACAAGTACAGTAATTATTGATCAATCACTTTATTTAGTTATAAGTTGATGCATTTCAACGGCTATGCAATCATCGTCAAAACGCTTTATTATAAAATTGTAGATGATATAAATACTCTTTCTTCGATTCTGTTCAATAAATAAAATAAAAAACTAATTGTCTTTAAATAACACTATATTTAAACAGTTTGAAACAAAGTCAAGAAATATTTATTACTACAGTAGAAGAAGGTAAATATTTGCATTTCTCAAATTAATCACCTTCTCAGCTGTCAGTCTGTATCATCTACCTTTGTAAAGGAAATACATGAATGTTATTTTAATTCACTACACGTATACAAATACAGATGTTGATATTTGTCATCGTGGACATTGAACGAGTTCCAATAAGTTGTTTTACAAGAAAACTAATATGTTACTATTTTGTATTTGATCGTATGACACTTCCCATACAGCAGATACGTTCCAGTCACTGGACCATAACTCTCATTCTTACAAAGAATTTATTTATTAACAAGAAAGTTTGTAAAATAAATACGTTAGTAACGGAATAAATTCGAGTTGGTGAAAAATAGAAGTGTTTGATTAAATGATTTATTTGATCTTTTTTAAAAAAAACTGAGATTAGTTTTTATTTTAAAAATATATATTTTATTTGTATTAAATATTTAAAAAAAATCTATATACTTTTATAGTTGTTTTCATTTCTAATCAGTTATGTAATTACCATAACTTGTTGATTATTTTTTCTTATCGTGCTAGCAGTTTCTCAATTGCATCGTATGTTTTGATACAAAAATTAGTCTAGATAATAATATCCCTGATTTTATTACTTTCTTCTTTAATGGAATATTAACCCTTATCGGACGTTAGCAGTTTGTACTTAACTTTCCACTAGGTCGGAGATATATTTGAGTACTTATTGTAAGAGAAGAGTAACTAAGTTACTTGATATAAAAAGATAGTTTTGTGCATAAAAATGTATGATTTGGCGTCCTATATTTGTAAAAGGAATACTTGAAGTTAAATTGTCTTCATCATCACTGTCGATTTCAATCCAATCTTCATCACAATCAGGAACAATTTCTCTTTCCACTTCGCTTTCTTCTTCACTTGAATATTGAATAGGGATCAATTTTTTTCCTTGACTGAAATATAACACTTGTATCACTGTCTCCTTCATCACAGGAATTAAAATCACTTGTCGAATATTCAAAATTTTCACATATTTCACTACAACTATCACTGTTACTTTCCATATTGCTATAGTTTTTTTTATTCATTTTTGGAAGAATAAAATATTATAATATAAGTAAAATATTGCTGAAATATGACAGAACGTGTTGTCTGCTATCGAGTAAGAATTAAACTGTAAAACATACAGTGTGTACATTTAGCAATGAGGACGTTGTTACTTGTTCAGTCATGTCACCTCGCACGTGACATACGACTGATAGAGCAAAGTTGTAATGTCACGTCAAAGGTGACATACGACCGATAAGGGTTAAAAAGAATTGAACAAACAGTAATCCGATGGTAGAATATCAGATGATTAAGATGAATGGTCGATAACTTCTCAATCGAAGTCGTTTAATTTCTGTGAATGTTAATTTCAACAAATGGTCGTAAATCATCTTGATAAAACACAACTTTGTGTGTATTGACCAGAAAGGGATGTTCTTCCTAATTTACTGCTTTAGACTGTCCAATTTAACACAAGTATTTAAAGTTTTATTCATTCTCAAACAGTTTATAAAAAGTATGCTTTTACAATCGTACCAAATACAAAATATTAGTGAGTCAATAAAGAACTCGGACACTTACTAACTTATTTTTTCAGCAGAGATTAAATAACGCTAAACTGATTTTTTTTTAAAAAAGATACAATTCAAGAAATTTATATTAATCCTTTTTGAAAAACGATAATGTTAAAAATCAAATTATTATTTTTTAATACTAATGTAATACAAAAAATAAGACAAGATTAAAATTGGGACCAAAAAAGAACTCGGACAGTTGGTAAAATTGTCATTTCTTTTAGGTTTAGAATGGGAAATTCCCATCTTTCGTTTATTTTTTTTAATCAACTGACAAATTTGAATAAGTATACTGTCTCAGTAGGTGCAAAATTCCGTATTAATAAATGGAAATGGAAAGACAATGTGAACAAACTTCTTTAGAAGTGAGAGAACTGATTATAAAGTATCATAATGAGGGAAAATCGTGCCATGATAATGGGAAAATTATAAATAAGTTTCATTCGACAGTTAATGATGTAATTATACATTTTAAAGTGTCAAGATCCATGGTAAATTAAGGAAAATCCGGTAGACTTAAGGTATTTACCAAGTCAGACGAGCGGTAAATCGTACACTAAATTAAAAAAAAACTGTTGAGTGCTCCAAAGTGAGCAAATGAAGTCTCACAATATCTAAACAAAATTAGGTTGGTCTTGTGAAGAGACAGTTTTCACAAAAGAGTGCCTCGTAGAAAATTGTGAGAAAGGTGAACAGACGCTAAAGGCTAGAACTCGCTAACATTCATAAATATAAAGACTTTTCATTCTGGAATAATATTTTCTTTTCTGACGGAAACAAATTTAATATATTCCGATCAAATGGCCAATATCACGTTTGGCGAAAAACTAACACTAAGTTAAAGGAGAAAAACTTACGTGCCACTGTGAAGCACTGAGATAGGTCGGTTATGGTTTGGGGTTGTATGTCTGCTGTTGTCCTGGTAATCTTTGTATAATTGATGGAAATGTGGATCACAAACAATATATTAACATTTTAAAAGAAAATATGATTTCTAGCGCCAAAAAATTGGGAATAAGACAAAATTTCAATTTCAATCAAGATAACGATCCCTAAGCTTACAAAATGCATTTTTGGTTACTTTATAACTGTCCACATGTAATAGAAACACCTCCACAATCACAAGACATTGATGTGATTGAACATCTATGGGCTAATTTGAAATCCAATTAAAAAAATATCAGGTTACTAACAAAAAAGATTTAGAATTGATTTTAAGGGATGAATGGGCCAAAATCGATCCTGCCATATGCAAACAAAATGTAGAATAAATGCCTAAAAGACTGACAGTAATTAACAACAACAAAGGATTACCAACAAAATATTTAATTGCATAAAATAATTAAATTTTGAGTGTCCGAGTTCTTTTTTGACTACAATTATAACATTTTTTTTTATTTTTCGCGCTATAATAATAAGAAAATAATTTTTATTGTTATAAATGTTATTATTTTAATATTATCAATAAATATAGGTTTAATAAAATGTATTTTTTTCGTAATAAAAGACATTACAATATTATTTAATCTCTGCTCAAAGAATAAGTTAGTGAGTGTCCGAGTTCTTTATTGACTCACCTTTTTGGATTATCCAGGTTTAGATCAACTCTTTTTCTTCACATTACTGTATAGTATCAATTTTTCATCGTCTGTACCTAAATAATCAAGATATGTATTATTTCTGTTCTGATTAATCAACGAAATCTAAATTTTTGATTTTTCGCAGTGGTCATTGAGAACGTTCTTTTTTCAGAAGACCTACAAGAGAATGACTATATCTGTTTTATTTTTAAATATTTTTTATTGAAAGAATTCCCAGAATTAGATATCCGGAAATTTGTTGAGAAACGTGTCATAATTCTTGGGAAAAAAAATCCCAAAAGTCACGTTCTTTTCGACCTCCTGACTGATCATGACCCTTTTAAAAAATCTTTTGAACAAACTTAAAAATTCTAATAACAGTAAATTTGTGTCGATTTCATAGTATTATTGCAATAATTCCTAACAAATACTATTACATATTTTATATAAACTGGTATTTATTACAAACAAGTAGAGATTTATTCAAACATTCTGTTTATTCATTTCGAAAGATAAACTTATTAAATCAATTTTATAAAAATAATTTATTACGTGCAGTGTTGAAGATTAACAATAAATAAAAGTCATAAAAATTTATGCTTCGTAATGATTTGAATAAAAATGATCGAACAAATTATCTAGAATAGATTAGTAAAGTCTGTTCGTTGTTGGCAGTCGATTGTGTTTGAAATCCAAGACGTTCGTTTCCAAGTAATTGCTTCGTGGTATGTATGTATGTGTGTGTACATAGTTTTGCGAAAGATGATACATGTTTAGTTACTGTAATCATCGGTATGGCAAAAATGTATTTAATCTTTATTGCATTAATACAAATGTTGACTTACTACAATGGGTTTTAATTTAATTACTTTACATACTTGGATTATATTTATTTTGACTGCGTAGAATTTTCAAACGTTTTCGATATTATTTATATATATATATATATATATATATATATATATATATATATATATATATATATATATATACAGTGGGGAGCAAAACTATACATAATTGAAAAATTTCATTAATAAGAATTAAATTAAATATTATTTGATATTCTTATTGCTAATATATTAAGTAACTTATTTACAAAAAATGTTCTATAAATAAAACATTAACTCAGAAAACATTCTGAAACTGCTTGTGTACTATTTGTATTTTATTTCTTATATATAAATATGAATCGTTGAAATATGTTATATGCAATGGTGAGCAAAATTGGATACATAACTGAAAAATTTTCATTAATATTTAAATATTAAGAACTAAATTAAATATCATTATTGCTAACACATTAAGTAATTTATTTACAAAAAACGAAAAAAAATCTAAAAATCAAATACATAAACACAAAAAAAAACATTCTGATCTTTATCAACTTTTGCACCTTTTAACCCTTTCGCCTCTAACGGGACCTATGTGCCCCATAAAATTTGTTGTTACTGTTGGGACAAATATGCCTAACTTAAACTACTGATGGACATATGTGTCCGTAATTCAAATTTGAAATCTGAAAATAGAAATCATTTTTTTACCCAAAAATAGATTACTTAAGGGGTTATACGCAGTTGCGAGGCGCAAAAACGACGTTTTTTTAGGATTTTTTTTTAGAAACAGTATTTATTTTGCAATTACAAATAACATGTCGATCATAAAAAAATATTGAAGTGCACCGCTCCTGCAGACGATGTCCCGAACGACCTCCAAAAATAGGCGCTTGGCGGTGATCTCCATATCGGCGGTTTGGATTATTTGAAATCAAAAAATATGGTCAATTCTTTTAAAGGATAGATTAATGCAGGTATTGGAACGAAGGAATAATAAAAATTTGCATTTTTGACAAAATGGCGACAATTTTTTCGTTTTTGACTATTTTGCTCCAAATTGTTTAAAAAAATAGTAATTTTAAAACTAAAATCGAGATCACCGACTATGAAAACACCGTTTTGAGATCCGTTTAATTCGGAAGTAGTTTACACATAGTTAAAAATTTGGTAAAAATTCTCCGAAAAATTTAGAAATCAGAGAATATACTCAAATATATGTGCATTCCGAAAATGCAAAAAGAAAAAAATCGATTTTTTGAAATTTCTAACTGCGTATAACCCCTTAAGTAACTCAAAAGATCATCAAAGGAAACAGAAGTTTTAAAACTAAAAATATTTAATCCGTGCTGAAGGGGTTAAACAATTTTTATTTATGTTTTTGAATTTAAAAATCTAATACTTTGTCCAAAAACCATTATTCTTTATCACATTTCCCTGGTATAGACTCGACTAAATTTTGGATATTTTCATTAGTGATATTACTCCATAACTCATTTGAGTTTTTAGGCAGTTCTTCGTATTGGTACAACTGTCCTTTTTACAATAAGTCATATTTTTTCAATTGGATTTAAATCCGGGCTCTGCAGAGGTCATTTTAAATAAGGTTTTCCAATAAACGCTTCAGAAATTTAAATGAAAATAGAACAAAAAGTATTTAATTAATTAGTTATTTATTTATTTTTATTTTTAAGCACATTCTATGGCATTAATGATGGAATAAAATTTCACTCATATGACCATCACGACTTTGCTTGGTCCAGTTTTTAGTCACTCTTTCACATAATTGTGCTCCAATTTCAATGTTTATTTTTAATGTTTCTGTTATTTGCGGTTTATCAGCATAAACCAATGATTTCACATAACCCCACAGAAAATAATCCAATGGAGTTAGATCACATGATCTTGGTGGCCAATTGATGGATAATTGGACTCATTAAACTCTTGTTTCAATAAATCCATAAGCCTTGTTGAAGTGTTAAATGTTCCATGATAATTTGCCAAACTATACTGAGTTTAAATGTCAAAATAAGATCAAAAAAATTTAAATATAACTGCCATTAGCTGTTAAAATTTTGACATTCTTATTGGAAAATCTTTACATTGAAATGTTTACTCCTGGAGTTATCTTGTTACTATTTTCGCAGAGTATTTAGGGTTGTTGTCATGCTGGACAATTATTTCGATTTGACAAGCACATTTGTCAACTAAGTCAGAAAAGTAGATCTGCAGAATATCAAATAAATCAATAAAAAGTGCACGGGCTTTTGAACGCCACTCGACTATTGCAGGATTATTAGTTAAATTATTCAATTAATTTTTAATTGCATTCAAAGATGTTTACATAAACAATTAATAAAGAACTAATATTATATTGTTTATAAAACTACAATTGTTAATTTTAATCTTTTCGCAATGTCATTGATGTTTGTATGTGTATTCTCTCATAAACACGCACACACACACACACCTGAAAAGATAAAAACACAAATTTCCGTGCAGATAACAATACTGCAAATGTGATTGGAAAAAATGTCAGTCATCTTTCGCGCTGCATATACACACACACATACACACACAGACCGTTTGATAAATAAATATTGGCGGTTTACCATACACTAATAAACTAATATCGCAGAATGACAAGTCACTTTAGATTTATATTTCGTTTCGTTTGTTGTCACAGTCGCAGATGGATGGTGGGGAAGATTACAGCAACAATTCTATGGAAGGATTATCTAGAGGAAAATGTTTTTACCAGTGCAGTAAAGAATGCGGCGGCAGTAAGGGATCGAACAAGATGGAACCGGATACGACATCGTCGTCGTCGTGGCAAGACGCGTCCAAAATGAGCGACTTGGGAGACATGAAGTTCTGCATGGCCGATTATCTCAAAGAAGTCATGAAGGTATGTTGACAGCCGACGCGCGGTATGCATTTGTAATATTTGTTGAGAATTCGGCCGGAATATCAATGAGTCGCTGATTTATTTGATCCGGTTCGAACGGATATCTGTGAATGTTTTTTTCTACGCAATAGAATGTTTTTTTCTAATTAATCGATTTGTATTCAGTAGATGTTTCCTGATTGTCTGGTCACTTGCCAAGTCTCTTTAACTGGTCAAGGATCTTCCACATAATTAAATCACTACTTCCAGCAAAACGCTGTTCGTCGATGATCAGTTGTACGTTGTATACAATTTTAATCAGCGCTCATTCCTCCTTTCAACTATTTGTTATTCGAGAATCGATTTTAGAAATCAACATGTTCTATTTTTACCATTACAAAAAAACACATTCACTTACAAAGTATTTATCAAAAAAATGATATAAATATTTTTACTTTAATGAATGTACACGTTTCATTTTTTTACATTAAACATAAATTTATTTTAAGAGATAACATTTAAAAATACAACAAAATATCTCTTTTTCTCTCTCTTTATATATGGATCTCTCTATCTATTTGTAAATATTTATATATATATATATATATATATATATATATATATATATACAATATATATATATATATATATATATATATATATATATATATATATATATATATATATATATATATATATATATATACATACACACATATATATACATACACACAAACCCGTCCCTCAATTTATGTGGAGTATCCATTCGTTCCACGTGGATTTATTTTACGCGAATGAAAATCGCGTAAATTGAGTCTGTCAGTACAATAAAAAAAAATATTGGAAATAAAAGCTAGTAAAGTTGTAAAAACGCATATTTATTTCACATAGCTTGACAAGAAAATAATGACGTTTTAGAAGACAAGAGTAGATAAATTTTATTCGGTGTCACTGTCGCTACTGTAATTCAAAACAATCAACCTTTTATATATATATTTATATCGTGCTTTTATACATTCAAGTAAGAATTTGCGTCACTCTGACATATAATAAATTCCATGAAAAATTATATAAAATGCAATCTACGCGTATAAAAAGTGCCGCGTAAATTAATACCACGTAAAAAAAGTCTCATATAAATAGAGGTATAATTTGCCGCATAAAAAAAATCCCGCGTAAATTGAGGGACGAGTGTATATATGTATGTATATGTATGTATGTATATATATATATATATATATATATATATATATATATATATATATATATATTAGGTTGTCAAATATCTCCCTTCCGCCTTTTTGTCTTTTGAATTTCGCGACTATGTACAAAAAAAAAAAAAAAGCGGAAGGGAGATACTTGACAACATAATATATATATACATTAGAGAGAGAGAGAGAGTAGCCAAAATGAGACTAAAGAATGTAAAATACAAATATTTTTTCCAAATATTTTCTCAAATTTTTTCAATTTTATTAGAAAATATATTTCATGGAAATTTTTTAAACTATGTATAAAATATTAGGTTGGCAAATATCTCCCTTCCGCCTTCTGGTCTTTTGAATTTCGCAGCTATGTACAAAAAAAAAAAAAAGCGGAAGGGAGATACTTGCCAACCTAATATTATATCTCTTAAATGTCTCCTATTTTTTTGTTGACAAAAATTAGCAAAGTCTCAATTACAAATGACCTGTTAATATTTTTTGTTGCCTTCTTTACGTTTTCCCTAAATTTAAACTCGTAAAGAAAATGTGTATATTTTTGGTCAATTTCTATATATTTTTCTGTTCACTTACATTCTTTTCTATCTTTCAGTCTTATAAGAGACTTAAGAATATAATTATTATATAGGTCATCCAAATGTAACTCCTAGATTTGTATTTTATTAAAAAGAAACGAAACTTAACACATGTTTCCCTATACACATGTTTATTTTTAATAAAACACAAATCTAGGTGTCACATTTGGATGACTCTATATTTAGGTGTATTTTTAAGCTTGATAGAACTTTAAATTGAATCGCTATCGAAAGTTCTATCTAATCTAAAAAATATCTCTCTCTCTCTCTCTCTCTCTCTATATATATATATATATATATATATATATATATATATATATATATATATATATATATATATATATATACATATACATATACAATAATACCTCACATAATTCGGTTTCATTTTACGAGAGTCGTTTGATAAGTATGGTAAAAAAGTAAGAAAAACTAAATTGAAAAATTTAATTAAATTAAACAATAAATAAATTTACCATACTTATTAAACGACCCTCGTAGTCCTGTTTAAAATTTCCCCAAAAAAAAAATTTTTCTTGAAAAAAATCCTACTAAAAAGTTTTTCTTGAAAAAAATCCCAAAAAATTAATACATAAAATTATTTTTATACGCAATTTTCAAGTTTTCCCCTTTATTATGAAAGCATAATAAAAAAGAAAACCGAAATCGTGCATGCACATTATTTTTTTCTTTTTCTATTAGTTTTCGATTTACAACTCTAGAATAAAGTCGATTTTTTGATAATTAAATTTTAATAACTCATTTGAAAATGAATTTAAAATGAATGTACGAGGTCGTTTGATAAGTCCGTGTAAATTCCGAAAGATGGCACCACTGGTGCATATCGAGGTTATTTTTAATTAGTAGCACCTCTTGGAAGAACACACATCAAGTTTCAGCCATATCGGTCTATTCCTTTGTGTTTGACAATCGTTGGAATCAAGGAAATCGAGTGATTGTCAAATAATGGACGAAAAAAAATTTCACGTGTTGATTAAACACTACTTCATTAAAGGCAAAACGCCTCAGGAGACTAAACAGAAGCTTGATAAACATTATGGTGACTCTGCACCTTCGATTAGTGCGGTTTATAAGTGGTTTCAAAATTTTCGTAGTGGCCATATGAGCACAAGAGATGCTGAACGTTTTGGACGCTCTGTTGAGGTCACCACTCCAGAAATCATTGATAAAATCCATGATATGGTGATGGATGACAGAAGAGTGAAAGTGCGTGAGATTACTAGTGCTGTAGGCATCTCGTGTGAACGGGTACATAATATTTTGCACCGACATTTGGACATGAAAAAGCTATCCGCCAGGTGGGTGCCGCGATTGCTCACGATCGACCAAAAACGAGGTCGTGTGAAGTGTTGCAAGAACGGTTTGCAGCTGTTTCAGCGAAATCCGCAGGACTTTAAGCGTCGTTTCATCACTGTAGATGAAACATAGATACATCACTACACTCCTGAGACCAAAGAGCAGTCTAAACAATGGGTTATCAAGGGGGAATCTGCTCCGAAAAAGGCGAAGACAATTCCTTCGGCCGGGAAGGTTATGGCGACTGTCTTTTGGGATTCGCAAGGAATAATCTTTATCGACTATTTGGAAAAAGGGTAAAACCATTACAGGTGCATATTATTCATTGTTATTGGATCGTTTGAAAACCGAGTTGCAAGAAAAACGTCCCCGATTAGCCCACAAAAAAGTCCTCTTTCATCACGACAACGCACCAGCTCACACCTCAGCAGTTGTGGCCGCAAAACTAATGGAAATAGGGTTCCAAATCGTTTCACATCCCCCCTATTCTCCAGACTTGGCTCCATCGGACTATTATTTGTTCCCTAATATGAAGAAATGGCTCGCGGGAAAAAGATTTTATTCGAACGAGGAGGTGATTGCAGGAACGAATGGCTATTTTACAGACTTGGACAAATCCTTTTATTCGGAAGGGATCAACAAACTAGAGCAGCGTTGGATGAAGTGTATAAGCCTAAAAGGAGACTATGTTGAAAAATAAAAACGATTTATTCAAAAAAATGAAGTAGTTTTTATTTTTACACGGACTTATCAAACAATCCTCGTATTGACTCCTGATTTTATTTTGTTGATACATACAAACATTTGAATATATTACCCTCGTTTTATTTACTGAAAAATAGGAAAAAATTGTTTGGAACCAATTAACGTTTTTTGTATTTAGTTAGTGTTTCGATTAGTCCGGTTTCAAATAGTCCGGATAATCAGTGCAACCGATTAAAGTATATGAGGTATTCCTGTATAAGTGTATGAACTACATTTCCTAAAATAATTTTCTTAATTAACTACCGAATAAAAAAATCAACTTTGTTCTCTATAATAAATTATTTTTAAATACGCAATATATATGAATAGTAATAATATTTTCAATCGATATTCCACTAGGTGCATATTGTATACATATGCATATATAATTCTTGTTTACTTTCGAACGAAATTAATCTTCTACACTTAATAGAAAACGTGACCATACGAACTATTTTTCAACGCACACATAAGACGTAATTCAATTTATACAAAATAGTACAACTACTTTATCTGTATTGATAAATACTGACCTTACCTGATCTTTTTTCCATATGTAACAATTACATTTTTACGACCAGAATTCATTATAATTAAACGTTAAACTAACAGTTAACATTTATGATTGAAATTTCAGTATTCAATATCATTCAAGTATGTATGTACATTAATTGTGTTACGTATAAATTCTTTCGTTTCATTTTCAAACACGTAAAAGTTTTACCAGAATTCACACAAATGGTTTTTATTACTCTCAACGTTTATAGTTCTTGATTATAAACTTTTAATTACTTTTGTTGTTGATTGTTTTACGACCTTCGAATATATAAATCGATGAAACAGCATAAGAAAGGAAAATTTAATGAAAGACTTAAAAGTGTTTAATAAAAAAAATAATTCGAATGAATCACTAATAACCACAAAAATATGTATCCAATAACAATCGTACTATTAATTTTATTAGCTAATATGCATTTTAATAACCATACTGTCATCTTCAGCAAATAATATTATAAAATCTGGCTAAAAATATTTTTAAACAATTTTCTAATAGCAATAAATCACTACCCAAACATCAAAAATGTCATAAACGTGTCCAATAATTAATTATTGTCCCTTTTATTAACTAATATACATTTTAATATCCATGCTGTCATCTTCAGCAAATAATATTATAAAATCTGCCAAAAAAAAATATTTTTATACAATCTTCTAATAGCAATAAATCACTATCCATACATCAGAAAATGTCATTAACGTGCCCAATAATTAATGATTGTTCATTTTATTAGCTAATATGCATTTTAATAACTGTGTTGTCATATTCCGTAAATAATATTATAAAATCTGACAAAAAATATTTTTAAACAATCTTCTAATAGCAATAAATCACTACCCAAACATCATTAACGTCCAGTAATTAATTATCGTCCATTTTATTAACTAATATACATTTTAATAACCATGCTGTCATCTTCAGCAAATAGTATTATAAAATCTTGCTAAAAATATTTTTAAATAATCTTGTATCAGCAATAAATTACCACCCAAACATCAGAAAATGTCATAAACGTGTCCAGTAATTAATAATTATTCATTTTATTAGTTAGTATGCATTTTAATAACCATGCTGTCATTTTCAGCAAATAATATTATAAAATCTGTCAAAAAAATATTTTTAACACTCTTGTATCAGCAATAAATCAGTACCCAAACATCGAAAAATGTCACAAACGTGTTCAGTAATTAATTATTGTCCATTTTATTAGCTAATATGAATTTTAATAACTATGCTGTCATCTTCAACAAATAGTATTATAAAATCTAGCTAAAAAATATTTTTAAAGAATCTTGTAAAAGCAATAAATCATTATTCAAACAGAAAATATCATAAACGTATCCAGTAATTAATTATTGTTTATTTTATTAGCTAATATGAATTTTAATAACCGTGCTGTCATCTTCAGTAAATAGTATTATAAAATATGACTAAAAAATATTTTTATACAATCTTGTATTAGCAATAAATCACTACCCAAACATCAGAAAATGTCATTAACGTGCCCAGTAATTAATTATTGTTCATTTTATTAACTAATATGTATTTTAATAACCATATTGTCATCTTCAACAAGTAATATTATAAAATCTGATTATCAAATAATTATACAATTTTATAACAGCAATAAATCGCTACCCAAACACCATAAAAATTTATAAAAATGTCCAATAATCACTTAATGTTCATTTTATTAGCTAATACGCATTTTAAAAACCATGCTATCATATTCAGAGCGTAGTATAAGTGTTTTTTTAAAAGTGATAGAACTTTAAATTGAATCTCTATCGAAAGTTCTATCCAATCTAAAAAAAACTATCATACATTTATATATATAAAGAATGTTTTTTTTAGGTTAAATAGAATTTTAGATAGAGATTCAATTTAAAATTATATCACGCTTAAAAAAACACTATCATAAAATTTGATTATCAAACATTTTTTAAACAATCCTGTAACAGCAATAAATTACTACCCAAACACCAAAAAATTGTTTACTTTATTCGTTTAAAAACTGATGTACATTTCGAAGGTTTATTGCTCTTTTTAAGGCATTATATCAATGAGCAAAAAAAAAACAGTGCTTTTGTTATTTTGTCGAGATGGAAAAATGAGAAATATAAAAATATGAGATCGGTCTAAGAAAGAAACTACATCCCTCAATTACTCTTTTTATAAAGTTTAGTTTCTATTGGCATTGCTTGCAATGATTGATATGCGATCATTCGATATTTGCAGATGATGTACATGATGAGGAGCCACCACATGTTAACCGACGTGATCCTCGAGGTTGGAAACGAACTGTTTCATGCACATAAAGTTGTTCTCGCAGCTGCTAGTCCATATTTTAAGGTAATTAAACGCGAATGCCCGCATTTCCTAATATAAATCTAATCGGATTACTGAAACCTGCCACACAGGCTATGTTTACCGGCGGATTAAAAGAATCCGAAATGTCCAGAGTGAAACTGCAGGGCGTATGTCCGACGACGATGGCAAAACTTGTCGGTTTCATGTATACAGGACAGATAAGAGTCACCGAGGTGACCGTGTGCCAACTTTTACCCGCAGCGACAATGTTCCAGGTTCGTAACGATTATCAAACGCGTGGAATGCCGTAAATACGTATTGACAGAACGGACTCGTTACAGATTTCAAATGTGATAGAAGCGTGTTGTGCTTTTTTGGAAAGACAGCTCGACCCGGCGAACGCGATAGGCATCGCCAATTTTGCCGAACAGCACGGTTGTAACGATCTCAAGCAAAAAGCTAACCAGTTTATAGAGAGGCATTTCACTCAGGTAAGATGACGTTTCGTCGATGGACCGTTTTATGGAAAGCAGTCTTTTTGAATATTCGTTAACGAGTGAACTTCGATTGTAGATTTGTCAGGAAGAGGAGTTTCTTCAACTCAGTGCCATTCAGTTGATATCGCTTATACGAAAAGACGAACTCAACGTTCAAGAAGAGAAGGAAGTGTATAACGCTGTTTTGAAATGGGTCAAATATGACGAAGAGAACAGGAATCCGAAAATGCAACATATTTTGTACGCCGTTCGATGCCAGTTCCTCACGCCGAATTTCCTACAAGATCAGATGAAGAACTGCGATGTACTGAAAAAAGTTCCAGCATGTAGAGAATATCTAGCGCAAATTTTTAAGGTAAATTCCGACGAAACTTTCTTCCTCCGATTATGATTTTCATTACTGAACGAAATTTCCGTTTCTGTTTTCCAGGATTTAACTTTACATAAAAAACCAATAGTGAAAGAAAGAATTCCAAATACGCCTAGGATAATTTACATAGCTGGCGGCTATTTAAAACATTCTTTGAATATTTTAGAAGGATATAACGTCGATGACAAAACGTGGACTACGTTAGGAAAATTAACAATACCAAGATCTGGATTAGGCGGCGCTTTTTTAAAGGTACGACTATTGTTGAACTATTTTAAGGGGGTATTCTAGGCTAGACGCACGAATTTTAGGTGTTTTTTCGGGCGCTATAAAAAACCAACAAAAATTTTTACTATCCATTTTTTATCAGTTATTTATTGACATTTTAAGAGTATAAAAAAGTATTATTAAAAACAAAAAATTCAAAATTGAAGGCTGGCAAAGTGAGGGCTCGAAAAAAAAGGTGTCTTCTGGTTGACGTGGTTCCAACCCTTCCGATCATCCGAAACAAAAATGTTTTTGAAATTATTAAAAAAGAAGGTTGTAGTAGTATCCCCGCCTAGGGAAATTAAAAAAAAATTTTTTTTCGCCAAATGGCGGCAGTGTGAAAAAACAATCAGTTTTTTGCCCTATTTTTTCAACTTTCGGAATTTTTTAAAAATAGTAAAAAACAAAATTTTCAAAAAATCCTAGGCGGGGGCAATCATTGTTATATTGAGAAGTTCTGTACCAAATTTCAAGTAAATCGGTCCATTAGAACTTGAGATATCACGTCAACCGTGTCGAAAAAAGTAGTTTCGAGAAAAACGCGTTTAAAGTTGGATAGATTGGCGCGTCACAAAAATAGCTATAAACTCCGAAAATAATTCGAATTTCGAAAAATCCTCTTAAGGACATATTCTTAAAGGTCTAAACTTTAAAAATATGCAAAAAATCGTTTTTTTTCGAAATTCTAGACTAGAATACCCCCTTAATCGAGCGTCGTTTAATTTTCAGGGTATGTTCTATGCTGTCGGAGGAAGAAACAATTCACCCGGTAGTAGTTACGATTCCGATTGGGTCGATAAGTACAATCCGCTCCAAGATCAATGGAGGCCGTGCAGCCCCATGTCGGTACCGAGGAACAGAGTCGGAGTTGCCGTCATGGACGGTTTACTCTATGCGGTCGGAGGGAGTGCCGGAACAGAATATCACAATTCAGTAGAATTGTAGGTTTCTTCTAATACGTAACGATACTCGACGTTTCAATACCACCGTTCGAATAACTGAACGTGTGTGTTTTTTTTCAGTTACGATCCGGAAGAGGACAGGTGGACTAATGTAAAACCGATGCATACGAAACGATTAGGCGTCGGCGTAGCAGTCGTCAATAGACTTCTCTATGCGATCGGTGGTTTCGACGGCATTAATAGATTGAATACCGGCGAATGCTATCATCCTGAAAACGATGAATGGACCATGATAAGTCCGATGCAGACGATGAGAAGCGGAGCCGGTGTCGCAGCCATAAACCAATATATATATGTAGTGGGAGGATACGACGGAACCCGGCAATTGTGTACGGTCGAAAAATACGATACCGAGAAAGATACGTGGGAGTACGTCGCTAGCATCAAAATAGCAAGAAGTGCATTGAGTGTTTCAGTATTAGATGGAAAATTATACGCAATGGGTGAGTGTGTACGTTAGGAATAAATTAAAAAAAAAATTATCAGACTGTATTTCAAACGACACCGGTGATGTATATATACGTAATTGTTTTTTAGGCGGATACGATGGTCACGCGTTTTTATCGATAGTAGAAGTATACGATCCGATCAAAAACGAATGGGAGGAAGGTCAACCGTTAACTTCAGGTCGGTCAGGTCACGCCAGTGCCGTCAGTTACCAACACCAATGTCTGTTGCACTGCGATCAACCTCAAGAATATTTCACCGATCTTCCGGTAAGAAGAAACTGATCGGATACGTCTGGGCCGAGCAGAAAGGAATAGATCACGACCATCAATAAATTACGTAATTAATTTATAAATGTATAAATATATAGATAACTGTTAGATACTATTGTAATGAATATAAAATCGAGAGAGAAAAATGTAAAATTGTAATTTGTACCATTGCAAATGATGTATTTATATTTTATACAGTGATTTTTGTTAAATATTATTATTAAAACATGTATCATGTTTGAGAAAATTGTATTCATTCTTTCCTGTTGCTTTATAAGATTACTTTTTATAGATGGTTTTCTATTCAAACGTTCGTCACTGGATACAATAACTAAATTTGTTTTCAGTGCGTAAATGTGTCTAATTGTGATATAATAAAAGAATTACCGATTATTATGTTTTAAATAAATAACGATGAAATTAAAATTTGGATTTCTTTTTCAACCCTTAGAATTCAAAAGTATTGTTACCCAATAATAGTCATAAAAAAAATAGAGGAACATACATAATCAAGTCTACAAATTAAAGCAAACGATGTTTAAAGAAAAATATAATAAATTTATTTTTCTTACCTTTTTTTCGTACTTCAATTCTTCAGCTTTTTTAACAGAAATTCCACACAAACTAACACAGCCAAATTCAAAACTTAAATGGAGTTCTTGGAAATTACAGTTGTACCAGGTATTCTATCTCTTTTTAATTTCCATTGCCGGGAAATTTGAAAAGTTGTAATGATTTTCTCTTCATTGTATTTAAGGGGGTATTCTAGTCTAGACGCACTAATTTTAGGCGTTTTTTCGGGCGCTATAAAAAAAACAAATATTTTTACTATCCATTTTTTCAGTTATTTATTAACATTTTAAGAGAATAAAAAAGTATTATTAAAAACAAAAAAATCAAAATTGAAAAAAGTACAGGCTGGCAAAGTGGGGCCTCGAAAAAAAAGGTGTCTCCTGGTTGACGTGGTTCCAACCCTTCCGGTCATCTGAAACAATTTTTTTTTTTTGAAATTATTGAAAAAGAATGTTGTAGTAATATCCCTGCCTAAGGAAATTTGAAAAAAACAATTTTTTTCGCAAAATGGCGGCAGTGTGAAAAAACAGTTATTTTTTGCCCTATTTTTTCAACTTCCGGAATTTTTTAAAAATAGTAAAAAACAACATTTTCAAAAAATCCTAGACAGGGGCAATCACTGTTATATTGAGAAGCTCTGTACCAAATTTTAAGTAAATCGGTTCATTAGAACTTGAGATATCACGTCAACCGTGTCGAAAAAAGTAGTTTCGAGAAAAACGCGTTTAAAGTTGGATAGATTGGCGCGTCACAAAAATAGCTATAAGTCCGAAAATAATTCGAATTTCGAAAAATCCTCTTAAGGACATATTCTTAAAGGTCTATACTTTGAAAATATGCAAAAAATCGATTTTTTCGAAATTCTAGACTAGAATACTCCCTTAAGAATTAGTTTTAAATAATTATTCTAAAACTGAATGATTTGTATTTAAATTTTTATAATAGAATAACGCTTTTTTATCTTCTCTGAAATAGCTTAGTTGTATATTTCAGATTTGTTATAGTAAAAGTATTTAGTATTTATAAATTATATTGAATTATTTTCTTTAAATAACAATTTATCTTAAAACTAAATAAATTCATTTTTTGTTCTGATTTCCTCTTAACAAGATATTTTACTTTAAAAGTTGAATTCTGAAATGATTTTTCTGTCTTTTTTAAGATATATTATTTTTTTCAAAGTAAAAAACCATATATTTTCTAAATAATACAGAATTTTTTATTGTGTACAATTTAAATAATTAATCATTTTTTTCAGATTATTAAAAGGATAGAAAAAAATATAATTTCAAATCGATGTAAATTTCCAAGTACTGCTGTTTTTTAATCTATTTAATTATTGAATTTAGTATCTATAATAATTTAATTCTTAGAGATTAATAAAATTATTTTTCTTTTAATATTAGATAAGTAAAAAAAACTGATTTATGATTACTGATTGTAAGAAATGTTTACACTGCTCTACATTACTATGTATTATTTGTAAAATATACGATTATTTATTTTGAAAAAAATAATGTAACATCTTAAAAGATCAATAAATGTGCATGTAAAATTTGAAAGTAATCTGTTTGACAGTTTTCTATATAAAAAATTGTAAAATTCCACTTCTAGAGAAAAGACCTTTTTCAATGAATACAGGTAAAAACATTAAACTGTTTTAGGGTTTCTGTAATAGATAAATATATAAATGGTTAAATTGATTGGACACATCGGTTGTGGATGTGGACAAAAATTTACATCATGTGCAGGAGTTAGAGTCGGCTTATTTATGTCAAATTATATAATTTCAATTGTCCATTTAAATTTAATGAACGATGGCAGGTAACCCGCAAGTAGACGATTTAGTTCAGTCCATTAAATTGTACAACAACCGTGCACTTATATTTCATGGTTATGTGCTCCCTTTTGTGTTGTTATATGTTATCTGGACATATGGATGGATTGGGGTGTACGGATTTTGGGAACATTATGAGGGCGGTATGGTGGGATTTGTGGTCATAGCATGTTTTCAGATTCTGACTTGTCTGTTTTGCCACTGGTCGGTCCACATACATTGCCTGTTCGCATGCAAATTTGTAAGTTCTGCTAGTTGGTCGAGACTGGAGGTTGATTAAATGCTATGAATTAAAATTTAATGTTTTAGACAAAGGATCCGAACAAAGCAGAAGTTGTAAAAGTAGTTCCTACCGCTAACAATGGATCAACAGAGCTCGTCAGATTGAATAAAACGAAAGTGAGTGTTTTGTATGACTATGTTTTTAAAATTTTCTCCAACGTACTATCCATGTATACGTAGAAAATTTAGTTTAAATGCTACAGCAAAGTACAATTTATGTAGATTATGAAACGTACATAATTTTATATATATATGCTTATATTAAAAATACAGTATTAATATTTTTCATTAAATATTTTCAATGTATATTTTAGAATGAAAATGGACTACAAATCTGGTTTATGTTTCAAAAAACGAAATATATTTGGAACGAAGATAAGAAATGTTTCCGTGGCTTAGAATTCCCAGTTCATGACCCGTACGGTCAATATTTAAGTTGGAAAGGTTACCAAGAAGAAGTAGACGTAGTCAATGCCGAACAACATTATGGGAAGAATCAGCTCGATATGGTCGTCCCTGAATTCAAAGAACTATTCAAAGAGAGAGCGACAGCACCTTTTTTTGTATTTCAGGTGTTTTGTGTCGTGTTATGGTGTACAGATAAATACTGGTATTATTCGATATTTACATTAATCATGTTGATTTTATTTGAATGTACACTCGTTCATCAGCAGCTCAGAAATATGGCTGAAATAAGAAAAATGGGCAATAAACCTTATAATATATCCGTATATAGAAATCATCGGTGGAGGCAGATTCCGACGGATCAGTTGATTCCTGGCGATATAGTATCGATCGTACGGTCTCAGAACGACAACTTCGTCCCTTGTGATCTGTTACTACTCCGAGGGTCTTGTATCGTAGATGAAAGTATGCTCACGGGCGAATCGGTGCCTCAGATGAAAGAACCGATAGAGTCTTTCGACGCACAGAAGGTGTTGGAACCGGATGCAGATGGAAAATTACATATGTTGTTCGGCGGTACGAAAGTAGTTCAGCATTCGGCCCCTGCGAAAACCGTTACGGGTCTCAGAGCTCAAGACAACGGATGTGTAGCTTACGTATTAAGAACAGGTTTCAATACATCGCAAGGAAAACTTTTACGGACTATTTTGTTCGGTGTGAAGAGAGTAACTGCTAATAATTTAGAAACGTTCTGTTTTATTTTGTTTTTGTTGATCTTTGCGATTGCAGCCGCCTCTTACGTGTGGATTAAAGGATGTGAAGATCCGAAACGAAACAGATATAAACTGTTTTTGGAATGCGCGTTGATTTTAACGTCGGTGGTTCCTCCGGAATTACCTATAGAATTGTCGTTAGCGGTGAATACCTCCTTGTTAGCGTTGTCGAAACTGGCAGTATTTTGTACAGAACCATTTAGAATACCTTTTGCAGGAAAAATAGAAATCTGTTGTTTTGATAAGACTGGAACGTTAACTAGTGATAATTTAGTTGTTGAAGGTATAGCGGGTCTTGGAGCGAAAACCAGTAACGTAACACCTATGTCCGAAGCACCTATGGTCAGTGTTCAAGTACTGGCAACTTGTCATGCCTTGGCACAATTGGAAGACGGATTAGTCGGTGATCCCCTTGAAAAAGCAACTCTAACTGCCGTCGACTGGAATCTAACCAAAGGCGACGCAGTGATACCTAAGAAAGGAAAATCTCCCGGATTAAAAATTTTCCAAAGATTCCATTTTTCTTCCGCTTTGAAACGAATGTCCGTCGTATCCGGTTACAATCCGTTAGGTTCTACTTCGACGGTATACATCGCGACCGTCAAAGGCGCTCCCGAAGTCTTAAAGAAAATGTTTTCAGACGTACCGGATAATTACGATGAAGAGTATTTGGAATTTGCTCGACGTGGAGCGAGAGTTTTAGCGTTAGGCTTTAAAGAATTGGGTACGTTGAGTTCTCAAGAACTCAGAAACATGAAGCGTGAACAGTTGGAATCTAATTTAAAGTTTGCAGGATTTGTTATTATTTCATGTCCTCTGAAGTCGGATTCTAGAAATGTTATTAAAGAAATCTTAATGGCTTCTCATGCAGTTATTATGATAACAGGTGATAATCCTTTAACAGCTTGTTATGTAGCAAAAGCATTAAAATTTACAAAAAAGTCTTGCAGTCTTATTCTTACGAATAAAAATGATAAATGGGTATGGGAAAGCATTGATCAAACTGTTGAAATTCCTTTAGAACAAGTTAAAAATTATAAAGAACTAATATCCCAGTACGAACTGTGCATCACAGGCGAAGGTCTTGAAATGTTACGTCAAAAGCATAATAAATTATTTTATCAGATTCTCCCTCATATTTCGATATTCGCCCGATTTGCTCCGAAACAAAAAGAATTCGTAATAGTCGCGTTGAAATCGTTAGGATATTGTACACTTATGTGCGGCGACGGCACGAACGACGTCGGAGCGTTGAAACACGCCGATGTCGGCGTCGCTATTCTATCTAATACTCCTGAAAGACTACCCGACATCTCCGAGAAGAGAATCAGGAACGAGAAAAGCGAACGTGATAAGATTTTAGAGAAACGATCACCTCGGGATAGAGATTTACCGGACGGTACTAGGCACAGAGGAAACAGTCTTAGAGATCGTAGAAGTGAATTAAATAATGCGCAATTGCAGTATCAGAAATTAATGAAAGAATTGGATGAACAAGATCAGCCACAAGTTGTGAAGTTGGGTGATGCAAGTATTGCAGCTCCCTTTACGAGCAAATTGTCATCCATTCAGTGCAGTATGTATATCATTCAGTGTTGAATTCATTCAGTTGTTTAAATAAATTTTTAATTTTCAGTATGCCACATTATCAAACAAGGAAGATGTACGCTAGTGACTACATTACAAATGTTCAAAATACTTGCACTGAACGCTTTAATTCTTGCTTACAGCCAGTCTGTTTTGTACTTAGATGGTATTAAGTTCAGTGATACGCAAGCTACATTACAAGGTTTACTTTTAGCAGCATGTTTTCTGTTTATATCACGTTCAAAGGTAGTACTGAATAAAAAATACTCATGTTTATGAATATCTCATTCTTTCTAGCCTTTAGTTCAATTTCTTTATTATTATTATATGTGTATTTCAGCCCTTAAAAACATTATCAAAACAAAGACCTCTTCCAAACATTTTTAATGTTTACACAATCATGACTGTATTACTTCAGTTTGCTGTGCATTTTCTTTGTTTAGTGTATTTAGTCCAACAGGCAAAGAAATGGATGCCAAAATCGTAAGTTTAAGACTTAACAAGTAACAGAAATTATTAAGTTGTAAAATAGGTGTTAAAATGATTTTACTTGTAACAATTGCAGAGATGTATCTGAATCTGAAATTATAGCTCAAGTTTTAGACAAGAAATACGAAGAAGAGGAAGAGGAGCAAAACTTTGAACCAAATATTCTAAACAGTACAGTGTACATTATTTCAATGGCCTTACAAGTTTCAACATTTGCTATAAATTATCGGGTATTAAATCTGAACATTTGTGTTGATATTAGATGGTAATTGTGTTATTGTTTTAGGGGCATCCGTTCATGGAAAGTTTAAAACAAAACAAAGCTTTATTATACAGTATCATGGGTTCGGCTGGTACTGTATTTTTATTAGCATTAGGAGTCCTTCCAGATTTAGGACATCAATTTGAAATAGTTGAATTTCCATCAGAAGTAAATATCGTATTAAAGATTATCATTAAATTGTATATTTAAAAATAATTTTTTACTTTCAGTTCCGTGTGATTTTGGTGTCAGTATTAGTTGCGGATTTCTTTTTTTCATATTTGGTCGATAGGATATGTTTATTCCTTTTCGGTGAAGGATCTCTCAGAATTCATTGACTTGTGCAATTATAGGACATTAATAAATTCCTTGATTGTTTATGTGATTATACGAATGTGTATTATATAACTGGTTGTATCTAAATCCGATATTCAAAAGTCTTTTTTTTTTATTTATGTAATAATTGAGATTTTATACACAGGACAGTTCTGATCTAAAAGAATATAACATTAAAATAAGAAATACAAGTTTTTAAATAAATTCAGTTGTTATTGATATATATGTTCTTAAATAGTGATTTTGTTAAAAAGTAGTTTTATGTTTAATCAAATTTGATAATAAATTTTTAATTTCAAATTATATATATGAGTATATTTAGTATGATAATTGTTTGTACCATAATTATTTTTATCAAAAAAATATTGAAGTTATGTTATTGGGTTGATATTTAAATTTTGTAATAAAAATACTGTTTTTATTACATTTAAATTTTATTGTTCATAAAATCACTGAATTACTGATGATACAAAATATGTGATTTAATTTTAGTATTCTTATCGTGTAATTTTTTTATTGTATTGATTTAGTTATTTTTCTAATTTATATTTTGATTGTTATAACTTGAGACATTCACTATCTAAGTATGTTTTAGGTAAAAAATAATTTAACATATATTTATTTGCTTTATAAAAGAACCTAATAGCAGCTAAGTTATTAAAGTTCATGTTTATCATGTTATTTATTATTTCTATATCAGAGAAAATGGTCTTTAATTTTCCTAAATACATTTAATATTTAAATAATATTAAGAATTTTCTAATATAATGTCGTGATTACTAATTTTCATAATTCATATTTAATAGAAAATTGTTATTGTGTATACATCTTTTTTAGAAAATACTTATTTACTGCAACTGCTTAAAATAATTCTTTAAAAAAATTGTGTATATTCGTTGTACTAAGTCAGTTATTATTATTTTTTTTTTATTATAAGTAACTGAATAGATTTAGGAACTTGGTACTATTGTTTTTCATTTACACATTCCATTTGATTATAATTTTTTTAAAAAATAGTAAACTGATATGATAATTAATGCAGTTGTGTTAATAAATGTGTTGCCGAATTGTAAATTTTTCAATTAAATCTCAATCTATTTAATTATTTAAGGAAATAAATAAAAATTGTAAGACTAACGAATAAAACTGAAAAATATGCAATTGTGGTATTGTCATTCGTGTAATTGTTGTTTAGAAGCCGAGTAATTGAGAAATTATTATTTATTGTCATATTTTAAAGTTGTAATGCCGTTGAAAAAAGAAAAACGAAAGTTTATATGATTTAGATAGAAAAATATGATTAAAAAATGGTTATTGAGTCTTTCAAATTTGAGACAAATATTAATGCAGTGCTGGTTTAATAGCAAAATATCTAATGAAAATTAATTAAAATAGCTTTAGAATTATAATTTGTCCAATAATATAAAAAATGTAAAATAAACTTAGATTAATTTTTTAAATAGTATTTTCAAGCTGATATTAGGTTTTAGTATATAAATGGTAATATTTACAAAGCCTAAAGTCGGCTTAAAAAGAGTCAAATTAAATGGAGTGATGAAAATATGCACTGCTATTGACAGTAATTTATTTGTCTGAGAAAATATTAATTTTAAATAAAAAGTTTAATTTTTCCATTTGTTAATAATATTTTTATTTTTTTTTATATATATATAAACCGTGTGAAAATAAATATGGTTTTATGTTTGAGTCAGTAATGGTGTTTGTTGTGTTTTATTTATAAGTTATGATTTATATAGTTTATATTAAAAAAAAGAGTTGAAGTTCGTAAAAAAGAAAAATATCAAATCCTATATCAAAACACATACGATTAAATGAGTTGTGTGAGAAAATTTAAACAAACAAAATTTTATGCTATACTTTTTATTTCTGAAACCGTTTTTAGACAAAAATGAAGTGTTCGTATTTATTAATTTATGATGAAGTAACCATAGAAATTATTACAATATTTTGTATAGTAACAATATGCTAAACTGTTAAGAAATACAAAGAACAATATTTAAGTGTTAAAGAAATATGTATTTGTAATATGGAAAAAATGTATAGTTTTAAAAGAAGTAAAATTAAATTTTGTATACTGAGTGTAGTTGTTGGAAAATAAATACGCCATTCTTCTGTTACAGATATGATAAGATATGGGTGCAGGTTGAAAATTACCTAAAGACCAAATTCATTAATACAAATATTTATCATTCTTTCAAAATCATGCAAAAGAACGTTAAAGAAAAATTGATTTATTTAATTAAATAAACTGCTCAATATTAAATTATTATAAGAAATACAACACTGCTAAAATATTAAAAAAATCTCTTTTACTTCAAAAATTGATATTGTACTTATTTTCATCATTTTCTTGCACTAATTTAATCATATTGACAAATAGTTATTCAATTTTAAATACATTATTAATTTAAAATTATTTAATATTAGACATAATAATAAATATGTTGAAAAATTAAAATATTTAAATTTATATATATATACCGACTAGGTAGCACAGTGATTTGCATCATCGCGTGTCATGTGGGAGATTGCGTTCAATTCCCAGTCAGAGAGTCCCTCCTTTCGAGGGTTAAGCATGAAGGCCAACAACCCCATCTTGTAAGAAAATAAGGGAGTAAACCCCGAATAAAAAATCTTCACCAATTTGCCTGGTCAGAATGGTGAATATGACCAAATACCAGTGAATGGTAACATTCATTGAGGCTTTCGTCCAGTAGTGGATTGATATGGTTAATGATGTGATTTATATATATGTATAATTAAATACTAACAAATATACTGAAACTTCTTAATAAATCACATTTTGAACAAAATGTAACTTAATATATATTATTTAAATAGATAACAATAATCTTTGAGAGCCTAATAAATGTAAATACAATAATAAATAAATACAAACATTTATAATATTTACTTGGTCTCAAGCTACATAAAGAATATTAAACGAGAAAGATATTTCATTTAGAAATTAATTATTGCACATAAACAATTTTGTAAATATAACATTGGTAACAGAATTCGTTAAACATTTTTGTAATACTATAATTCTGAAACCATATATTTCCTTTTTAGTTATCTTTAACAAGACCAAAATTGAAAATGATCTACAGATTGTACTTTATTTCAAAGATTACGCCAACCACACGGATTTTTTTATAATAAATTATTTTTCTGTTTAAAAATATATTAATTTCATTCATATATATATATATATATATATATATATATATATATATATATATATATATATATATATATAATTATACACACACTTTTTAAAATAAAAATTCTTTTTTAATATTAAATAAATCACTTCAAACCGCAAAATTTTCAAAACGTTCAATAATCACTGTTCACTTTAATTGTCGAAGCGCATTTTAATAGCCATGCTGTCTTTGTCAAAGCATTTCATCATAAAATCTATTATCTCCATGCTTTATAAACCATATTATCAATTTGTAAAGCTTTAAAGATAGCTTTAGAAATGTTTATCAGTAGTTAAAGTGAACAACAAGTGATCACTTAACACTTTTGTAAAAATCATGTCGCTATTTGTTTACAAAAACGATTTTGGTGTTTTTCAAATTGTAATTTGTTGGATATTGCCAATTTTTTATATTTTATCACGGTCTACTTTTCTAATACGAAAAATCATTTTAATATGAATAAATTACTCAACTGAGTGTTCAATAATTGTTCATTTTATTTATTTATTAATGCGTACTTTAATGACTTTGTCATTATTGTCAAAAAGCTACATTATAAAAATTAATTTTGTAACGTATCTTTTTGGTTTTATAATGCATTGTTCTGTTAGTAATGACATCATAATCTAAATGCGTGTTAGTGAATAAAGTGAACAATAAACAATTATTATTTTTTTCATTTTGCGTTGTTTAGTCATATGATTTATTTGTATTAAAGGAAATTTTCCATAAAATTAATTCAAATAGTGATTTTTTAAAAAAATATAATATACAATATATCGAACAGGAAATACTCAAATAATTGTTGATTTTGGATAAAATAAATCAGTAGTGTAGCTAATTATATTTTTATAAAAAATAATTAACTAAACATTGACTTTTAATGAAATCTGTTAATGATTATTACCTATTATTTCTACAACAATACGTAATTATTTTATTTGCAGCAAAGTATAGTTGTATTACTGGAATAATGAATCATTTGTGAAGAAGATTGATTCTTGATCGAAAAAATATATGAAATAACCAATTTTTCCTTTTTTTGAAAACTGATGTTCGTATTAAAACAGGATTTTAAAATGAAATATATTTTATTTATTCAAAATTCGGTATTATTGTTAATAACTTGGTATTAATCCTTATCGGACGTTAGCATTTTGTACTTACTTTCCGCTAGGTCGGAGATATATTTGAGTGCTTATTGTAAGAGAAGAGTAACTAAGGTTACTTAATATAAAAAGATAATTTTGTGCATAAAAATATTTGTATTTACACTTTAAATGTCTTCATCATTACTGACGATTTCAATCCAGTCTTCATCACAATCAGGAACAATTTCTCTTTCCACTTCACTTGAATATTGAATAGGGATTAATTTTTTTTCCTTGACTGAAATATAACACTTGTATCATTGGGGGTATTCACACTAGTCAATATTCATACAGTATTCACGGTCCATTACCACTCGTCTCACACGCTTTTACCAGAAAACTAATTTTTTTAGGTGGGGGAATTTGTGATAAGAAGGTGTGAGACGAGCGGTAATGGACGTGAATACTGTATGAATGTTGACTAGTGTGAATACTTCCATTGTCTCCTTCATCGCAAGAATTAAAATCACTTCCCGAATATTCAAAATGTTCACATATTCCACTACAACTATTACTGTTATTTTCCATATTGCTATAGTTTTCTTTATTCATTTTTGGAGGAATAAAATATTATAATATAAGTAAAATAATTCTAAAATATGACAGAACGTGTTGTCTGCTATCGAATAAGAATTAAATTGTAAAAACATAGTGTGTACATTCAGCAATAAGGACGTTGTTATTTGTTCAGTCTTGTCACCTCGCACGTGACATACGACTGATAGAGCAAAGTTGTATTGTCACGTCAGAGGTGACATACGACCGATAAGGGTTAAATGTATTATTCTTAATTTTATTAAATTAATAATAAAATCAATAAGAATAATTAAAATATTATATTCAGTAATTATAAATAGTTTTTATTTTATTATAAATATTTGAAACTTAATAATGATAAATATACAATTTTATTTGCAATGTTAGAAATATTTTAATTTCTAACGTTGGTATATTTACAAAATAATAGTTTGTTCTTTAAAAAACAAATAACACTTATTAGATGTCTTATACTAGCAACATGCAAAAAGTGGTAATTTTTATCTAACAATTATATGAATGGTAATTATCGTAAAATAATAATATAATAATTATCTACATATATTATGAATAAGAAATTATTTCTTTTTATGTTTGTTTAGATATAATGAGTCATTTATATACATAACTAATTATATTTGTTTTTTATTATAGTGTCTATTGGATTCAACTATTTAATTTTAAATAATATTATCCCTTATCGGATATTAGCACTTTGTACTTAACTTTCCGCTAGGTCGGATATATATTTGAGTGTTTATTGTAAGAGAAGAGTAACTAAAGTTACTTGATATAAAAAGATAGTTTTGTGCATAATAAATTTTACGCTCCTGAACATTTCCGAAGATTTGGCGTCCTATATTTGTAAAAGGAATACTTGAAGTTAAATTGTCTTCATCATCATTGTCGATTTCAATCCAATCTTCATCACAATCAGGAACAATTTCTCTTTCCACTTCACTTGAATTTTGAATAGGGATAATTTTTTTCCTTAACTGAAATATAACACTTGTATCACTGTATCCTCCATCACAAGAATTAAAATCACTTGTCGTATATTCAAATTTTTCACATATTTCAGTACAACTATCAGTGTTACTTTCCATATTGCTATAGTTTTCTTTATTCATTTTTGGAGGAATAAAATATTATAATATAAGTAAAATAATTGCTGAAATATTATAGAACGTGTTGTCTCCTATTGAGTAAGAATTAAACTGTAAAAACATACAGAATGTACATTCAGCAATAAGGACGTTGTTATTTGTTCAGTTTTGTCACCTCGCATGTGACATACAACTGATAGAGCAAAATTGTAATGTCACGTCAGAGGTGACATTCGACCGATAAGGATTAATAATTATTTTTAGATAAGTATTTTACAAGTAAATAATGAATATATTGAATTATTAATGAAGTTAAAATGGTAATAGTTTTATTAAAACATCAATATTCAATTGGGTAATGTTTTTAATGTGATTATATTGAAATTTTCAGAAGTAAGTATTTATTTTTATATTTATATATGTAATGTCCTCGTTCATACAATATAAGAACAAAAACATTTGTGTGTAAGATTAAAATATATTTTAAATATTAATATTTGTGTTTTGATTTATTTGTTAAATATTAATATGTATAATAAATCAATATTTTCTTCGATAACATTAATCTTATTTGTCATAATGCCTGATAATACAATTAGAGGAATACTTAATCCATTCGTACTAAGCCAAACACGAACTAGTATCTCTCTAATCAAAGTTTCGTTGCAAGTGTGTAATCAAATAATAGCACGACCACATAGGTACACGTGTTTACTCGTCGAGCTGTTTATATGAAATAAATTTATATCCCACTTCTACTGTTGTTCATTGAACAGCTTCAAATTATGTACGTTTTTACCTCGGTCGCATACACTCAACGTTTAGTCTGTCTCATGTGTTCGATAAGTTGATATTAACTGTTCTCGAAACGCGTACTTCTTCATCTCTCTTGTGATTATTGTTAAGTGCTTTATGTTAACAACTATCGTACTCGACGCTATTTTGCTTACATATTTGTTAAATACGGAACCAAGTGTTTTCTATACAAGTACCTTAATTGTGTGATTTTTCAGTGAAATTCTTATGGTATCCTCTAGTTCTTATCTTAATTTAATTTGTGTATATTTTATGTAACCTCATACATGCGCACATTCAACATGTGCATACAATTATACGACACTATATGTATATATATATATATATATATATATATATATATATATATATATATATATATATTGACATACAGGTGGGGGCACAATCGTTGGCGTGGGTGTAGATAACTAATGCACACTAAAAATATATGAATTGAGAATATTTTCGCATATATGTATTGAAAGAATGCAATCAGTGCAAAAGCTATTTCTCTCTTCTTTACTCTGTGTCGATTTTGGCTCAATTTCAAGATTGTCGTAATCGACTGATGGATATACTATAATTGTCTATAAATAAAAAACAACTATGAACACATTTGATACAGATTCATTAGCGCTGCACAAGTCCAGCTGAGAATTGAAATATGCGATTTAAATGATCTTCAACTGACTTAAATAAATTAACACGCGGCCAAATAAATTAACACTCCGCGTATGGTAATTTTAAATTCCAATAATGGTATTTTTAAATGTTTATATAACGAGAATATTCTGTTATTATTATTTTCTTCGCGGATGATCGATATACAGACATATCCAAAGTTGTTATGTTTATATAAATGCGATTTATTGAAATATTTCGCCATTGATTATGGCAACAATTGTCGATTTGCACATATGATCATGACATGTGTGTTGAAATGTATAGATATTTTTATATGATTGCAAAATGATCATTTTTCTAATAATGTTGCAGTAAATTGCAGACGTAGTAACATAATTGATTCTATTTATATCTTGTTTGAATGTCAAGTTTTCAAAAAAAAGTTCATATCTCGTAGACACATACATTTCAATACGTTTTACAAGTGATATTATATATTTTAGTATATTTTAAAATAGTTTATTTAAGTGTATTTGTGTATTCCTCGCTGTGTTATTCTTTGGACCACTGTTGCATAGTTTTCATTGAATAATGTTCAGTATTATTGTTAGAAATATTGACATTCTCTTAAGAAAAATACTTCTATTCGATCTGGTATTTTAACAGATTCAATTAATATAAATCACTCATTTTATTTTTTATAAAAACGTGCATTAATCATTTATTGTTCACCTTATTCGCTTATAGACATTTTGATAATCATGTTGTATTATATTTTTTTAAAAAAAATTTTATAACGCAACATTTTAACCCTTCGGACATTAACATTTTGTACTTAACTTTCCACTAGGTCGGAGATATATTTGAGTGCTTATTGTAAGAGGAGTAACTAATGTTACTTAACATAAAAAGATAGTTTTGTGCATAAAAATACTTATATTTACATTTTATTAAACGTGTAATCTTCAAGCTTAAATATTATTTATATTTTTTCAATCTGTGGTATTTTTTGAAACATTTTCCTACATTAAGGAATGGTTATACGTAAAGTCTGTTGAAAAATAATCTTTTATATCGGATAGAAATATTGTACCCATATCCAAAACAACCCCGAAAAAAGCACTTATTTCATCGTATGAAATATCTTTCCAATTGTGCCTAATTGACCTGGTTGTTATTTTTTTTTTTAATTTCCTCATTGGTATATAAGGTAGTTTACGTTAAAATTTCTGTTTTAAATTCGTCCGTACAATTTTTTTTAAAATAATTTATAGACTTCTGAACATTTCCAAAGATTTGGCGTCTTATATTTGTAAAAGGAATACTTGAAGTTACATTGTCTTCATCATCACTGTCGATTTCAATCCAATCTTCATCACAATCAGGAACAATTTCTTTTTCCACTTCGCTTTCCTCTTCACTTGAATATTGAATAGGGATCAATTTTTTTTCCTTGTCTGAAATATAACACTTTCAACACTGTCTCCTTCATCACAAGAATTAAAATCACTTCTCGATTATTCGAAATTTTCACATATTTCACTACAACTATCACTGTTACTTTCCATATTGCTATAGTTTTCTTTATTAATTTTTGGAAGAATAAAATATTATAATATAAGTAAAATAATTGCTGAAATATGACAGAACGTGTTGTCTGCTATCGAGTAAGAATTAAACTGTAAAAACATACAGTGTGTACATTTAGCAATGAGGACATTGTTACTTGTTCAGTCTTGTCACCTCGCACGTGACATACGACTGATAGAGCAAAGTTGTAATGTCACGTCAGAGGTGACATACTATCGATAAGGGTTAATACATTTTAATTAATTGTCATTTTAATACGACTCTCATATTCCTTAAAGATGTCAATAACCTGATCTGTATAATTAATTGACTCACATACAAGTTAGAATGGGAAGAATTCCAGAAATTAGAAAATAAATTCTGAAAACAAGGATACAAATCGGTTTATGGTTTTACATTTTGTTACGACGCAAACCGAAAAGACACTAATTAGGTAGATCAATATATTAATTTTGAATTATCTGAAGATATAACGACAATAAAATGAAATTTAGTAATATTATCCTGTGATAAATTTTCAAAAAAAAAAAATTAATCGAATATAAAATAATATGTAATATATAAACCAAATAAGTTTATTAATTAATAAATTAATATTCATTTTATTTTATATAATGTATAATTTATCATTTATTTGATATTTCTTTATTTGATTTGATATCTTTTTGATATTAATTATATTATATTATCTATCAATTTATAACTTCCATATAATCTTAAACAAACTTGCATTCGATTCTTTTTTCAAATATGAATTTCAATAATGCAGTTTTGTAGATTTATTTCATATTTGTTAGATGACAAGTTTAATAGAGACATGTAAAAAACAAACAAGATGATATTTAACCAAACCACTTGTGAACTATTGGAAATACTTGATTTCTACAAACATAATACATTTGTGTAAATATGCGGATATTGAAAGGTAGACAGACAATTGAATTATTGAAATTACTCAGTATGGAAACATGTTTTTATTATGTAAATATGCAAATGGGAGTCGAATGAAATGTCTAAATTCGTTTATATATATATATATATATATATATATATATATATATATATATATATATAACTTTAATTTTTAATGATTTAGATTTAAATTATTTAATAATTTTTTATGTATTATTTTTTACTAATAACATATTTTAAAAATAATTGTTTAGAAAATAAACACTTTTCAGTGATTTACACTCAAATAAATTATCACCTCAACATCACAAGATGTTATAAAAATGTTGAATAATTATTTATTGTTCATTTTATTTCTTTATAAGCTGATGCACGTTACTAAAGCAATGCTATCGTCGTCAGAGTGCTGTATTATAGAATTTCAAAAAAGTGATGACTGTTCAGTGATTTATTTAATTGAAATATATTTTATTTCTGTACTTTTTTATTCATTTTTGGTTAAATTCTGGTTAGATTGAAACTGTTTTATGTATTATTTATATACAGAGTGGTCCAAAAAAGATTGAAAGCCAGTGAAGGATTTTTAATGAAGTAAATGTGTGTCTAAAATCCTTTAGTTTCATTTGAGTCATTTTATATATTACTTTCTAGATTGTAAATTAATGATTATTTTTGTTCTCAGTGTCTAAATTTATATGTATAAAAAATCTTAGTTTTAACATAAATCAATCAGATTTTATAACACAAACTCAGACGAAGACGGCATCACAAACAAAATATGTATTAGTTTATTATAATTATAAATAAACAAAGTGAATAATAGTTATTAAAAACTTTTTAATATTTTGTGGTGTCGAAATGATAATTAATTTGTGTGAAATGAAAACATATCAGTCATTCGTACCAATAACATAAAATCTTCAAATGTGTTCAATAATTGATGGTTCACTTTATTTGCTAGTATACATTCCTGTAATATTTACAGGAATGTTAATATTGTTAGAATATTGCATTGTAAAATGCAGTGCAGTGGTGTGATGATGTTGAGTTACTTACTGTGATGATGATTGCTTATTCAAGAGAACAGTAAAGCTTATTTAAGCGAACAGAAAATCTTACTCAGTTAATAAATTAATCGATATATGATTGTTGAATACATTTGTGAAATTTTATTGTGTTGTAATGAAGGATTCATTTCTGTTCAAATGAATTTTCCACAGTTTTAAAACGAAAAGAACTTCATGATTTTCATCCTCTTGTAATATTGTTAATCTCAAAACATTGTAATCTCTATTACTTATTGTTTCAACAATGATTAACAGAAATTACAGAGTTTATGAGAACGATTTACTTCAACTAGATGTAAAAAAAATAAGATTTTCGTTTTCTTCTGTCCATTATGTATACGATTTTTCATTAGTTACATTTAATTTTTTTTTAAAATATAAATTAATCACTCATCTATAATACCACATGTATTAATAAGTTTTTTAAAAGTTCAAGATCACCTGTCACAAATTTGAAAAATGTAGGACAAGGTGATATTTTTTTAATAAACAAATTTAAATAAGATCTTGTCAAAATGGCATGCGAAATAATTGTGAATCAGTAGTATCAAAAAATATATGTAGAAAAAATGTTATGGAATAAAATCGTTTATATGGATTTAAGATATTTTATCAATTTTCTAATTTATGAATGAAAAGTATATTTTAAGCCACCATATCAATTAAAATTAATAGAAAGTCATTAAATATTAATTAGATTAATAATACAAAGTAATGGATTTCATATTAAATTAAGTACCTATTGAAACTAAAGTAGTTAAGTAAACAATTATAATTAAATTAATTAATATATATTAATTATTATCTTATCTCCAATTTATATAATGATTTTTAATTAAGATGAAGTGTAAATGGACCAAAGATATTATGTATATAATTATATATATATTTTTTTATGGGATTCAGTGAGTGAATATGTAAATTCTTTAATGATTTTATAATAAGATAGAGTTTGTGTGAATGTCGTTAGGAATTGTATTTCAAGAATGTGTGTTTGGAATTGTTTATCTAATAACTGGATATTTTCGCTTTAAGCATATCATTAAGAATCTTGTTTCGATACTTGTACTTGTATTTTTGTACATTTATTAGAAGTAATTTAACTTCTATGACTCGAACAATAAATTATTTCGACATTATAAGATTTTATTAGTGTTTGATAGTTAATTATTTTCTATTTTATTTTATGCTGATGATATTTATAAAATCCAAGTTCATAAAATCTAACCAAACTCATAAAAATATTAGGGGTACCGAACGAAAATGTCGTTTTTTAAAATAAAAAGTCAACTTAAAAAATATTTTTATACTACCATATCAATTATTAAATTATATATTCTCCCTCGATAGCTACAACTTTCTTTCATCTTTCTAGTAATTTTAATATGCTATTTGCATAATTTCTTTTTTGATTTAGATGAAAAATAGACATCGAGACCCGTTTTCACTTCTTCGATATTCTTAAAATTTTTGTCGGATAAAAAGTGCTGCATTGATCTAAATAAATGGTAATCCGATGGAGCAAGATCGGGTGAATATGGTGGATGAATAATTACATTCCTTTCATATTCCATCAATTTATCCCGAGTAATTTTAGCTGTATGAGGTCTCGCATTATCGTGTTGAAAAAATATGTTTCCTCTATTGAATATTCTAGGTCTTTTTACACGGATTGCTTCTTTTAATCGTTCCAGATGATCACAATAAAACTGTTCCGTTATTGTCTAGCCATATTTAAGAATTTCATAATGAATAATTCCTTTACAATCCCACCATACAGACAACAGGACCTTTTTGACTGTTAAGTTCGGTTTCGACGTTGCCAGTGGTACCTGCCCTTAAAGCTACTGTTTTTTGCGACATTGGTTCGAGTACATAACCAACTTCTCATCCCCTGTCACAAGATGTCGAAGAAATGTTGAATTTTCCTCTAATTTTATTAATTCTTGGCACATTCGAACCCATACAGATTTACTTTCATCACTTAAATGATGCGGTATCCTCACACCCTGTTTATGAATCTTGCCAATTATTTTTAAATGCTCTTGCACACTAGACCAAGAGTATTTGAGTGTATCTGCTATTTGTTAAATAGATTTGGTCGGATTTGCTTCAACTTCAATGCGTAACACCTCATTGTCCACTTTCACTACTCTCTCACTTCGAGGTTTATTTTTTAAGTCAAAATTTCCACTTCGAAATTGTTTGAACCACCTCTGAGACTGCCGAATAGTCAATATGTCTCCGTAAATGTCCCAAATTTTTTTTGTCGCAGTCGTTGCATTACTTTTTTGATGAAATTCGTATAACATGTAATTTCGTAAAAATTGTTTATCCGGCATAAATCCTTACATTTAAAATAAGGCGCAAAAAAAAATGTAATTTCTTTTGAAAGTTGTGCTTTAATGTCCACAAATCAATAGCAAAAGAAATACGTGTTAAAAGATCGACAGCCGAAACACAACTGACCATTGAAAAGGACGATGTCAAAAAACGACATTTTCATCCGGTACCTCTATTATAGCCTAAATGAGGCTGAACGGTTTAGACATACATTTATTTGTTTATTATCATTTACTATTATTTATCTTTCGGTCTCATATAAGCCACCCTACATATAGTACCAAAAAGTGAACAATAAGTAACTACTAAACATTGTAAAAACATTATTACAGTTTATTTTACTCTTGTAGGGCCATCCAAATGTGACGCCTAGATTTGTGTTTCAGGCCGGGAATACACATGACATATAGTGGCATCCAATTTTTACTTACTGTTCATTAGTTATAGTATCCGTGTGTATTTTAATAAAGTGGCGGACTGAGTTATTGCACTATCAGAAACAAACGGCTCAATTTGTTATTAATGAAAGTGGTATAAATCCATTTAAAATTAAATGTATATACATAATGTTATAAAAATAAAAACACTATATACTGTAAATTGGAATACGTGCCAATAACCTCAATTTCGCACTATATACTGAATATTGACATACATGCTAATAACCTTATATTCTTAAATTTTTAAATACCACGTGGATTTAATTTACTGTTATTTGTATGATTATTTAGTTATTTTCATATAATAAAATTTAACAAGTTTATAAACATAGTTTTAAAAACATAACCCGAATTTATTAACGTTTGCCAATATTTTTTAATTCATACAAACATATTCATATATATACATATTCGTGACGCCCAGGTCTTGTAAAAAAATGTAATTATCAGTAGACCAATAACATCCTGTATCTATTTTATTGTTTTTAACATAATTCATCTGTTTGCGGCACGATTTGGTACAAACAGTTATCATAAACTGATAATGAACATCCGTCACACATTTGTGACGCTGGGCTGAGAAACGATAGAACGATTTTAGTTATCTCTTATTTTATAATGTAATAAAAAGTGATTTGATTATTGAAAAACTTCATAAAATTTCACAAGAAAAATATTAATAAAATTATTAATTATTAATAAAATAAGTAATAAAATTCAATGATTTCAAAGAGAATATTGTGCATTAAAAATATCATTTTAACAAATTTATTTTTTAAACAAAATAGAATTTCGTACATACACTAATTGAAAACATAGATATGTATTATTTAATGTAAACAAAATAGAATTTCGTACATACACTAATTGAAAACATAGATATGTATTATTTAATGTAAACATTTTCATTTCTTTTCTTTAATCTCTTATACACATCAAGTATGACAAGATGAACAAACGTTAATCTGTTCAAATTCATGTTTTAATAAACATTTACATACGTAACACATTTCCGAGGAGGTCAAATATCATCATACATATTCTCAACTTATTTCGTGAGTCAATGTAAATTGAATTGTGTATAAAAAATATATACATACTTAGATATGAAATGAAATGAGTCTGTGATTCAGTGCAAATTGTTATCAAATCATTGTAGTTATTTTTGTCGTTATAACCGGTATATGATTTTTTATGTAAATGAAATACTCGCCTTGATACCACAAGGTTTGCTCAAAATGTTCAATGGTTATTTGTTGTTCACTTTTTAAAATAGCAGCACAAGATTTTTTAATTCCGTTGTGTAGAGGTGATAGGATAGCAATTTAAATGTGTATCACTAAATCAAGTGATTATTAAACAGTTTAATAAAAAATTGTAGTGTTTGAACGAGTGATTCATTTATGTAAAATGAATTAACCATATTTCTATATCAATTATAATTATTTTTTGTGTTGTATTTCCTCTTAATCACCATTTTTAGATTCATTCATTTCTAAAAGCAATTACTTCGTTGCAGGAGTCATTTTTTCATTGTTCTTGAATTTATTACTTATTGAATATAAACTAAAGTATTTCTTGATTTTTTGTATTGATTTAGAAATTTGTCATGTTTAAATATAAATCATTTATTTTCCTTATCTAGATGAATTTTATAATTCCGCATTATTTATTTTTTCTATTGAAAAATACAATCATTTTTCTATACCTAAATTTCGAAAGTTTCTAATCATTTTTGACCTTGTTTAAGAATATTCTAACTTTCGATTTCATACAAATTTACATAGCACGGCTCAATTAAATTCAAGGCTTTAGAATTTTATTTACTTGCTTATTATCATTTATTACTCTCGAGTCCCATTTGATCCATCCAGTATACACATCTTCACAAACTTGTTTGTCAATCGATATTAAAATCGAATTTCCTTTTTATTTCGAAACTTATTTTCTAGAACAATTTTCATTATGTTTCTATTGTCACATAATCATATATTCCAAATACATTGTTCTATTCCCCAATTCACAAGTTTTATCTTGTTCAGTATTTCATTACCTTTTCTAGATACCAAAAGTTTAATTTTCTTGGTGTTGATTTTTATATGAGAATTTTGTGAAACTTTTTCTAATACCACGACTTCGTTTGACATAATGCATTCATTCAGTCCAATTTTTAGTTATTCTTTTACATAATTGTGGTTCAATTTCATGAATTATGTACAACGTTTATTTTTAATCCTTCTGTTATTTGTGATTTATCAGCATAAACCAATGATTTCACATAACCCCACTGAAAATGATCCAATAGAATTAGATCATATGATCTTGATGGTCAATTGATGGGTCCATTTCGTGAAATAATGAACTCATTAAACTTTACATACACAGTTTGTTGTTTTGTAAAAAATTGTCTAAGAATGTTTTTTTCATTTTTAGACAATTTTTTACTTCTTTTGAGTTAGTTATATTTCGTTGATGATGTAATTTTTAACTACAATGTTCACACAGTGATAAAAACGTGAATTTAAAATTAATTTTTGTAATTGAATTGAATTTAATAATATTGTATAACTAATTTATTTAAATTTTATTTTCATATCTTCTTTTATTATCATAAGATATAATCAAAATGTTCAATAATTATTAATTGTTCATTTTGTTTATTGATTTAGAATACCATATCGTTATTAAGTACTGTAAAATTTTATAAATCAATTCTCTGATAACGACTGTATGGTAATTGAAATGATTGTTAGCGAATAAAGTAAATAGTAAGTGATAATTGAACGTTTATAGAAAATTTTAACCTATTAGACCGGACAATTCAATTGTATGATAATTGATATTTATTGAAATAAAGTAATTACAAGTTATTTTAAAAAAGTAGTTAAATATATTGATAATTACAATAAAAAAAGTGATTAAATAAATTAACATATTTCAGTATAAAAAATTCGCGATATATATAATTACAAAAGATTACTGATATATTTTCAAGTGTTCGTAAACGATAATCACTTAATTATCCTTGAACGAAAAAATATATTTTAATAGAAAACATGCCCGATATGAATATGTATTTTTTTTCACTGATATTCCGTTTTGATAATCGCTATCGTTGTTTTATTTCGAATATTTTATAGTAAATGACAATACGCTACTTCAATAGACCGAGTACAAAAAGAAATATCATAGGTTCAGGGACATTTTTTAACTCTTTTGCATAACAGAAATGTTTTTAAAACAGGAAATGTATATGATTTTTTAATAGGTGTATTGTCTTTTAGTTTTTAGATTGTCATGCATATATATATATATATATATATATATATAGATATATATATATAAAATTTTTTTTTAAAGCGTGATAAAAATTACATTGAAATTAATTTAAATATCTATCATGTTTAAAAAACACTTATATATAGGATGAACCAAATGAAATTGAAGGATTTAAACAAACATTTACTTACTTACTATCCTTTATATTTTTAATTTTTATTTGAGCCTCCCTATATATATATATATATATATATATATATATATATATATATATATATATATATATATATATATATATATATATATATATGGGTTTTCTAATAAGTGCTTCAGAAATTTAAATGGAAATAAAACAAAAAATATTTATTTATTTATTTATTTTATTTTCAAGCATATTTTATGGTATTAATGATGGAACATAATTTCACTCATATGACCATCACGACTTCGTTTGACATAATGCATTCATTCAGTCCAATTTCTAGTCACTCTTTCACATAATTGTAATCCAATTTCATGAATTACAAGTTCAATGTTTCTTTTTAATGCTTCTGTTGTTTGTGGTTTATCAGCATAAACCAATGATTTCACATAACCCCACTAAAAATGATCAAATAGAATAAGATCATATGATCTTGGTGGTCAATTGATGGGTCCATTTCGTGAAATAATGGACTCATGAAACTCTTGTTTCAATAAGTCTATTGAAATTTTTATAATTTCTAAGCGTTGTTGAAGAATTAAACGTTTAATAATAATTCGTCAAACTATATTGAATGGAAATGTCAAAACGAACTTGAAAAAAAATCAAACAGCTGTCAAAATTCTGATATTCTTATTGGAAAGCCCTATATATATATATATATATATATATATATATATATATATATGTATGTATGTATTCACTTTATTGGATTGAAATCTGATCCGCATTTCGATGGTCATACTGTTATTGCCAAAGCTCTTCATTGTAACAGTGAATAATAAATGATTATTGAATACTTTTACAAAATCTTGTAGTTTTTAGGATTAGTGACTCATTTGTGTTCAAAATTTAGGTATTTTTAAATTTTCACATTTTCTGTAAAAGTATTTATTGGCTGATTGTGAAAATAATATCAATTGTGAAAATAAATTTTATTTGTAAAAAGTATTTTATTTAGCCAACTAAATTACTCAAATTTATTAATGAGATCTGTCAAAAATAATAATAATCCGGTTCTTTTCATTTTCGAGTTTCAAATTCCTTTTTGTATAATATGGATAAAATTTTAAAATTCGGTTTCGAATAAAAAACAATAATATGTTAGACATTATCGGTTAATCGATAAAATATTCAGTGATAACTTGTTGAAAATGATAAAATTATCCAGTTCTAGTAAGTAAATGATAACATGATATTTTTAGAATTAGGAACACTTCAAATTATAATTTATATTTATATAATATGTCAATATAATTTTTTTTAAAAAAGATTGTTCTTGATAAAAGTAAAGATCAATCTCTATGGAACGTTCATTGATCATTAAATATTTCAGAATTTTAGCAGTGATTTTGGCAATATATTTTTGAATAGTGTAGGATGTTTTTTAAGTGTGATAGAATTTTACATGTGTGTATATATATATATATATATATATATATATATATATATATATATATATATATATATATATATATATATATATATATATATATATAAAAGTATGATAAATGTGTTTTTTAGATTCGATAGAATTTTCCACAGATTCAATTTAAAATTCTATCACGTTTAAAAAACACTCTATACAATATCTGTTTCATGTCTTCAATCTTTTCCTAATTCAATTCCTGTTTATTTTTTTAAAACTCTATTTTCCATTTTGTTTATTTTTATTTTATCTTGAATTTGTGTTTTGATTAAACGTTTAGTATTTTTACTCATTTCAATTAAAAATATATTTCTGTACTATTTTTTGCATCATTTATAGTTCATTGATATTACGAAAAGTCTCTTCAATATCAATTAATAAATATTTACTATATGATTTTTATGCACTTTCTTAATTTGTTGTTTAATACAGATAAAGCAATCAGTTCTGGATAGCACAAGCAAATATTGATTCTAACGAAATAAACAGATTTGTTTATATCACAATGATATTTGATATCACATTAATAGTGAAAAATGGGAATTAATAAATCATAACGTTTCATATATCTATCTCTATGATTCCAATGTTTAATCGTCATCACGTTTAAATCATTTCAACAACTAAATAAAAGTACAAAGTACAAATGTTTACATCTGTTTATGTATACATCTTTAAAATTAAATCCTGCTCATTGTTCTTTTAATTAAGTGCATTTATTACGAAATGTCAATTAAATTCTTTAGAGTAATTTTCCTTGACGTCAAGCTTAATAGATTTCTCTTTTTGTATATATAGACGTTTTTTTAAACCTGATAAACTTTAAATTGAATCCCTACGAAAGTTCTGTCTAACCTAAAAAACATCATACTTTTGTATATACATACACATGTATGAATATAAACAATGTTTTTTTAGTTTAGATAGAATTTTCGATAGGGATTCAATTTAAAGTTCTATCACACTTAAAATATATATATATATATATATATATATATATATATATATATATATTTAAATGAATATTTTTTCCATTATATTTAAATAATTTTTTATTGAAGGATTATAATTTTACTTAATTAAATCAATACCAGAAATGTTACAAATTAATTTAGAGTATTCAGTAATTGTTTAGTGTTCATTTTTAATTTATGTAATTTATTAGAATTATCGTTTAAAATTCTACAATTTTTTTTATGAAATATTTCATTAAAAATATGATAATTTATTATTATTATCTATTAGAGGGTTTTTTGTTGTTAAAAATAATCGCAAGTACATAGAATGTCATAACTTTTTCCAATATTTTTTTATGTTGCTTTTTCCAAAGCAACATTTTCATTAGCAGGGGTTCTAATAAATAACAAGAGTTTTTATTACTTTTTTTTAGTTCGGCCTTAAAGAGTTCACTAATAAACACATTAATTTAAATACGTTGGAATGAGACATTCCGAGACTCAGTATTTCTATAAAAGACTAAACTTTCACTAACCTGTTTATATACTTTTCCAATTTGATTTTTAATGCATTTATATATACACATTTTGAATCTAATGAATTAATACAAAACAGTAAATAATTATTGAACATTTTAACCAAATTTAATAAAAAATAAATTAAAAACAGTATCAAATCTACTGATAAAAATATTATATTTATGTGTGTTTTGATGTCAAAATTTTTCTCAAATTTCAGAAGAGAAAAATATATACAGTTAATTTGTATACTTTATTCGATATCATCAATGATAGTGAAAATTTCAATAAATCTCATCCAATGTCAACAACTGGAAAATAAATTCCGATTTAGCAAGTTATATCATCGATAAATTATTTTGAAAATTGTCTGAATAAACTTTATTTAGATTCTTTCAACATCTATAAACAGACAAATAGGTAAGTTAAAAAAATAGTACTTAAAAAAATTAATAAATATGTGATCATGTAATAACAATTTAATGAATGTATAAAGATAAGAAAATTCTATGGTTTTTAACTGTAAATAAATGATTTGCTAGAAGGAAAATTTTGTGATTAAAAAAATATGTTGAGTGAATGTAAGTGATAATGAGTTTTGTTGTAAGAATAGAGTTTATTATTTTTATTTAATCAAACCAGAAGTCGTTATTTCTTCTAGAATCGTTTTTTATTAGATGTACCCATAAGTAATGTCGTTTTACAAAATTCTCTTTTTGTAAAATGAGATGATTTGGAAGTAAAATATTTTTCCATTGAAAAAACGACATTATTTATGGGCACACCTAATTTTTTTTAAAAAAATAGAATTATGTTACGTTTTTATAAAAGATAGGAGATTTCTTCTCAAAAAATATAGATATGATTTTTAGAGTCTTAAACGATTCCATTTATTTTCTATTTAAACTTCAACCCAACATATGGAGTAATATAGGGGCTTCCAATAAGAATTTCAGAACTTTGACAGCTGATGGCAGCCATATTTGAATATGTTTTTAAAGCTCATTTTATTATTTCGACTCAGTATACTTTGTCAAATTATCATAGAATGTTTGACACTTCTACAACATTTAAAACTTTTAAAAACTTCAATAAACTTATTGGAACGAAAGTTTAATGAGTCCATTATTTCACAAAATGGACCCATCAATATCATGTGATCTAACTCCGTGGATTATTTTTTGTGGGGTTATGTGAAATCATTGGTTTATGCTGATAAACCACAAACAATAGAAGTATTAAAAATTTACATTGAACTTGTAATTCATGAAATTGGACCACAATTATGTGAAAGAGTGATTAAAAATGGGACTAAACGAATGCATTTTGTCAAACGAAGTCGTGATGGTCGTATGAGTGAAATTGTATTCCATCATTAATGTCATAAAATATACTTAAAAATTACAAAAATAAATAACTAATTAATCAAATACATTTTATTTTATTTTCATTTAAACTTCTGAAACGCTTATTGGAAAACCCTATACAATAAATTTACGTTGTTTTATTACAATTTTGATTCTGATTTTAACATTTTCATAATTTTTAATAATAAAAATGTTAACTCAAATTCAACTATTTTTAATTTTTTCAGTGCTAACTAAAATAAATTTGGAAATTTTATTCAAATACATGTATATGAGTTATTATTCTTCAATTAATTTTTTTTTAGTTTGTTCCATTTTAACTTTGAGCTGTTGTATATGTATTACAATAAAATAACATTGGTAAAATTACAATAAAAAACCACACGTTTTAAAAACCATTCGTCGCTCTTGCATTCACTCAACATTAATTTTTTTTATATAAATTACATTTTTTATTAAAACACTTTTTTATAGTCAGAAGTTCATTTTATAAATATAAGTAGTGTAGGATTGGCTATTAGGTCGTGTGATATGAAACGTCGGATTATTCAAAGAGAAATAAAAATTGATTTTTTAATTCAAATAAACATTTTATTAATCAAAATAAGCACCATTGGCTTGTATACATTCTTGCCAACGCGTTCCCAACAAAAAAATTAGAAGACCCAAAATCTGTAAATGTCCTTTCGACCTCATTCATATTACAAAAGGTTTTATTTTGTATGTATTGTTCCAAACTGCGAAATAAATGATAATTTGTTGGTGAAAGATCAGGCGAGTATGGAAGATGTGGCAGGATGTCGTAGCCTAAGTCGTTCAGCTTTTGCATGGTTATTTGCGCTACATGCAGTTTTTCATTGTCTTGAATTAATATGGGTCCATTTGGATAATTTTACTAAGTATTCCTTTAATTTTAAGATAATATGACTGAAAAGCAATTATTGTTTGTCCAGGCCTCAAGAATGAATAATGAACAATATCCCTTGAAGTCCATCATATTGTCACCATAATCTTTTGGCCATGTAGATATGTCTTCAGTGTGTGTCTTGAATGTTCACCACGATTAACCCACTGTCCCGACCGCTTTCTGTTATCGTATCTGATCCATTTTTCATCGCAGGTTACAATTTTTCTCAAAAAGAGTGTCTTATTGTTCCTCGAATAAATCGAATTCAAAATTTCAAATCTTCGCTTTATTTGCTGATCATTCAAATCATGTGAAACCCATTTATCGAGCTTTTTAACTTTTCGCATGTTCTTGAAATGGTTACCGATGGTTTTGCAACACATCTCAAGTTCTTCTGCGAGGGAAGACAATGTTCGACAGGGATCAGCTTCCACCAGTGCTCGAAAAACGTCATCATCAAGGACAGGTGGTTTTCCGCGAGGCTTATTCTTTAAGTCCGTTCCTCCACAACGGAATTTTCCGAACCATCTTTGTACGGTTCGTTCATTAACGGTACCATCGCCAAATACAGTGTTGTTATTGCGAGCGGCATGTGTCGTGCTATTACCCAATTTGAATTCGTACAAAAAAATAACCTTTAATTCCTTAGTCGACACCATTATACAAAATTTCTGCAAAAATTACAGTTATCCAAATTTTTTTATAAAAATAACGGTAATTTACTGAGACTTGTATGAACTTTAAATGAGTAAAAAAATTGTAATTTTTAAACATATAATTAATTACTTGAATGACCAATTTGTGATTGATGAGAAATCCGACATTTCATATTACACGACCTCAATATGTGAAACTAAATTCTTCATAGTTCCAATAGTCATCCTGTTCCATATATTAAAGTTATATATTTTCTTTTCAGAAATGTCTCTTGTACGACCAAAGAATTTCGAGTTCGGTGCAACCGATTACACATTATTTATCGCCTTATTAGGCGTATCGTTCGGATTCGGCGTCTATTTCAGTTGTGTGAAACCGTCGAAAAAACAAAGAGTATCGGATCCGAATAATCCGTACAAGGATACATCCGAATTCTTGTACGCACATAAAACTCTGACCGTTATACCGGTCACTGCGTCCCTCATATCCAGGTTAGTAATTTATCATTTAGTGTTTCGTCTGTGGTTAAGGTAATTTTGATTTTGAAATCGCCAGAACGTCAGACGATGAATGTTGCGAATGGACAGAGTCTCGCATGTGATACAAATCGACAGAGTTCGAGAAGGTATACGCTTTTTTTATAGATAAGAATTGGAATTGAGTTTGTGTGTTATTAGGTATGTGGGAAAGTTTTGTCATTTTTTAAAAATTAAGATCATCACCAATAGTGAAAGTCTCTTTCAGTCCAATAGTAGTTGAAGACCTCTTTCAATTTGACCGATCTAAGTCCATTCCAACAAATTTCCTTATTTTCCATGAATCTTTTTCTAGATCTTCTTATATATCTTGGAAAATTCATTTATAGAAGATAATCCAAATGTGACGCTTAGATATTTCTTTTCAATAAAACACAAATTATTTGGAATTTTTTTAAGCTGTTTTTTTTCTTAAAAGTATGATTCATTACAATTACACTTGGAACAGAATATCGTTCATATATCCACCACGACTGCGTCTGCAGACATCAATTTGAATATCAAAATTTGCAATGACTTTTTGACATGGATTTATTTTACGAATTCAATAACGTACACATTTTTATTTCATCAATTATCAAACTATATTCAGTTTTTTAATTGTACATGATTTTTGATTTTCTAACTCACTGATAGAGATTTTTTTTGCAAAATAAAACATGAATCTTTTAATGTTTTTTTTAAGAAAATGGATTTAGTTCGTTAATAAATAATAAAAAGATTTTATTTTAACGTACATATTTTTATTCCATCAATTATCAAACTAAAATCAATTTGTGAATTGTCTTTGCTTTTTGATTCTCTAATTCACTGAAAAAAGTTTTTTTTGTAAAGTAAAACATAATTTATTTAATGTTTTTTTTTAGAAAAATATGGGCTCAGTTCATTAATGGAAAATAGAAAGATTTTATTCTAACGTACACATTTTTATTCCATTAATTATCATACTATAGAGAATCATAAAACAAATACAGTTTGTGAACTCTATTTGCTTTTTGAATCTCTAGTTCACTGAAAGAGGTTTTTTTTTTGCAAAATAAAACATGAATCTTGTAATGTTTTTTTAAGAACATGGATTTAGTTCGTTAATAAAAAATAAAAAGATTTTATTCTAACGTACATATTTTTATTCCATCAATTATCAAACTATTATCATTTTGTGAACTGTATTTGCTTTTTGATTCTCTAATTCACTGAAAGAAGGTTTTGTTGTAAAATAAAACATTAATTATTTAATGTTTTTTGTTAGAAAAATATAAGTTCAGTCTATTAATGAAAAATAAAAAGATTTTATTCTAACTTACACATTTTTTTCCATCAATTATCAAACAATAATCAGTTTGTGAATTGTCCTTGCTTTTTGATTCTCTAACTCACTGAAAAAGAGTGTTTTTTTTTTCAAAATAGAACATGAATCATTTAATGTTTTTTTTTAAAAAAATTAATTCAGTTCATTCATAGAAAATAAAAAGATTTTATTCTAACGTACACATTTTTTTTCCATCAATTATCAAACTATAATCAGTTTATGAACACTCCTTGCTTTTTGATTCTCTAATTTACTGAAAAAAGGTTTTTTGTAAAATAAAACATGAATTATTTAATGTTTCTTTTTTTAAAAAAATTAATTCAGTTCATTCATGAAAAATAAAAAGATTTTATTCTAACGTACACATTTTTATTCCATCAATTATCAAACTATAATCAGTTTGTGAATTTTCCTTGTTTTTTGATTTTCTAACTCACTGAAAAAGTGTTTTTTTTTTTAAAATAAAACATGAATCATTTAATGTTTTTTTAATGGGTTCAGTTGAATAATAAACAATAAAAAGAGTTTATTTCGACGTAAAAATTTTTATTCCATCATTTATCAAACTATAATCAGTTTGGTATCTGTGGTTGTTTTTTGATTCTCTAATTTATTGGAGATTTACAAAATAGGTATCAGATATATTATAATAGGTATCAGATATATTACAATAGAAATAGAATAAAATATTAAGAAATAAACATATACATTTTATTCTTTATAAATATTTTTTTAAAAAAATGTAGTTGTTTTTAGATCTCTAGGCATATTAATGATTAAAAATGGTGTTTTAAAGGTGTAATTCTTATTTAATGATAAAAAAACGGTTTAGTGAGAGAGAAAAATATCCATTTTATCCATCATAAAAAATTAATTTCTCTGCTTGTAACGAAATAAGAGAGTGGTTTATTATGAGACAGAGTTGAAATCACTGATTCAGAGGATTTGATAATTAAATAAGATTATCAAATAATCGAACGAAAATTTAATAGTTTAACTCTTTGAGACACGGAATTTTAAAAAATAAAAAAACATGTTGTACAAAAATTTTATTTTTATAAAATTTAACAGTTGGTTCATTTTAATAAGTGAGGAAGTAAAATTTCAAAAAATAAGAAGTCATTTAAATTTTTAATTATAGGGTGGGACGTAAACATGCCCTATGTGCCATATGAAACTATATGTAATCCCCTGTTCTTCAAGCTATTGTAATTTTTTGAGGTGGTATAAAAAAGATCCCACCATGCATATTTAAATATTAAAAAGATGGGACACTTTTTACTCATGAATTGAAAAAATTCTCAATCAAAATTTTTATTAATAATTTAAAGTCCAGAGATGACATTTTTTATATCAACGATATTAAATGATTTTCTGTGAGATAGTAACGAGTGATTTCATATATTTGTGTATAAATATCAAATAGAACCCCGTTTCTTACTTTCCAGCCGATAGAACTTTCCCGCAGACCGAATAATCATCCACAAATATACAAACCCTGAATCGAACTGTTGTGTTTCAGTTACGTGTCCGGCGTGACGATCCTCGGAAGTCCGACAGAAATCTACAATTTCGGAACGCAGTACATGTGTATTGTAATTGGAATGTTACTGATGGGCTTTGTTGTCTCGTTCGTATATCTTCCACTTTTTTATCATCTTCCAATACTTTCTATGTATGAGGTAAATTTATGTTCTTGCTGAGATAGTATTAAAAAATATTGTTAATTTGAAAGAAACATTCAACCGATTTTTAATCTATTTTATTGATCCTCTTAAGCACATACAAATATTTGTAAATAATCATATTTTATCAGATTTTTTTGATAAATCATGCAGTATTTTGATTTCTAATTTTGGTTACAGTACTTGGAATTGAGATTCAATGCAAGAATTCGTACGTTGGTATCAGTCTTGTTTATTATTGACGAGGTATTAAACATTTTAAAAAATATTAATAATCAAAATGTGGAGGGAATAACGAATCTGTTTCTTTTTTAGCTGTTATTTTTACCGATCATAATGTACATTCCATGTTTAGCTTTTAATCAAGGTATAGTTATTTTTTTATTTGCATTTTTTATAAAATGATTGAAGGTGACTCAGAACATTTTTTCAAAAATATGTTGTTGCATGCGGAATATCGTGTAATAATTATTATCAATTAAAGCAAATATTTGTTAATCAGAAACATGAATAATAAAAAGAAAATATTTAATATCTAAATATTTGTGAAATGTTAAAAAATCATGTAATATTGTAAATTTCAAATCTTTCAATTATTTGTATTTTTAGTTTTAAGTATACATCGTTTAAGGGGGTATTCTAGTCTAGATGTACGAATTTTAGGTGTTTTTTCGGGCGCTATAAAGAAAAACCATCAAATATTTTTACTATCCACTTTTAGCAGTTATTTATTGACATTTTAAGAGTATAAAAAAGTATTATTAAAAATAAAAAATTCAAAATTGAAAAATGTACAGGCTGGCAAAGTGGGGGCTCGAAAAAAAAGGTGTCTCCTGGCTGACGTGGTTCTAAGTCGTCCGGTCATGTGAAACAAAAATTTTTTTTGAAATTATTGAAAAAGAAGGTTGTAGTAATATCCCCGACTAAGGAAATTAAAGAAAAAATTTTTTTCGCAGAATGGCGGCAGTGTGAAAAAACAGTTATTTTTTTGCCCTGTTTTTTTCAAATTTTGGAATTTTTTAAAAATAGTAAAAAACAAAATTTTCAAAAAATCCCAAGCAAGGACAATCACTGTTATATTGAGAAGTTCTGTACCAAATTTCAAGTAAATCGGTCATTAGAACTTGAGATATCACGTGAACCGTGTCGAAAAAAGTAGTTTCGAGAAAAACGCGTTTAAAGTTGATTCGTTCCGGTCAGACCGGATTAGTTGGCGCGTCACAAAAATAGCTATAATTCCGAAAATAATTCGAATTTCGAAAAATCCTCTTAATGAAATATTTTTAAAGGTCTAAAATTTGAAAATATGCAAAAAATAGATTTTTTTTCGAAATTCTAGACTCGAAGACCCTCTTGAATTGCTTGGACGTTTTTTAAATAAATATATAGGGTTTTCCAATAAGAATATCAGAACTTTAACAGCTGATAGCAGCCATGTTTGAAATTTTTTTAAGCTCATTTTGGGATTTCAATTTAGTATAGTTTGGCAAATTATCAGTTTAACACTTCAACAATGCTTGAAAATTGTAAAAACTTCAATAGACTTTTTGAAACAACAATTTAATGATTCCATTATTTCACGAAATGGATTCATCAATTAACCATCAAGATCATGTGATCTAAGTCTATTGGTTTTTTTCTGTAGGGTTATGTGAAATCATTGGTTTATGCTGATACACCACAAACAACAGAAGGATTAAAAATAAACGTTGTACATAATTCATGAAATTGGACCACAATTATATGAAAAAATAACTAAAAATTGGACTAGCGAAGTCGTGGTGATTATATGAGTGAAATTTTCTTTCATTATTACTGCTATAAAATGTGCTTAAAAAATTAAAAAAAAATTAATTAAATACTTTTTATTTTATTTTCATTGAAACTTCTGAAGCACTTATTGGAAAACTCTATATTTTATAAACACAGTAAGTTTTATTTTCTATAGTTTTGTTACCAAAAATTCTTTTTTTCATGTAAAATTTCAGTTATAAAATAAATATTTAAAATATATTAAATTAATATAATGATAAAGAAAGTGTATAAAATCTGTTTCTTGTTTTTTAAATGAATTTCTTTTATGTATTCAATTTTATGATCTGCAGTCGATTATTTCATTTCTATATTAAAATCAACAAAGATGAAACTTAATAACTAATTCGTTTGAAACGCATCGTTGAAATTTAATACCGTCAAGGATTAGCACTCTGAATGTAGATTTCCGTACTGCAAAAACGCTAACTGCAACAGGAAATTTGCTTACTCTTAACGTTGTCATTGATGTTACAGAGATACTAATTATTTGCATGCTATAAATATTGTCTGCAAGTTGAAATTATGAATAATTAATTTAATAGAGAACTGGTAAATTACTGTATTCTTAACGTATTGAGAATATATTCATATCTTTATAAATATGAATTATAATAAAGAATCAATTTAGGAAAAATTGCTTTTAAGAATTTACAAAAATCACTAAGAACTTATTTAGTTTACAAGAATTATTGAAATAAATTTTCTAAGGGAAAGAGAATAATAAACATTTTATAAAAAATATTACATTTGATTTGTTTATTTTTTAATAAATTCAAGCACATTAATTATATATGTAATTATTGTTTCAGTGACTGGAATAAATATGTATATTGTTGCTATATCTGTGACTATTATTGGTGTGTTTTATACATCGTTGGTAAGTATTTGTTTCTACTTAAAATGATATATTGTAAAATTTTTAAATTAAACTGATTTTCAAATTGTATAAGTGGAAGAAATTAGACAATAATCAATGTGGTAAATTCTATTTCATACAAACAAGTCATTCACTCTAACAAAAGCTTCAATAGTTATTTATTTGTTGGTATACATTTCAATAGCCATGCCATTATCGTGAGAGCATTTTTTTTTATATAAAATTTGTTTAAACATATCATTACTGAACACTTTGATAAAACCTTATGTTGTTGAGATGAATCAATAATTTACAGTAAATGGTCATTGATCGACTTCTTCCTTTTTCTGAAACATTCATTTAGATGTTTTTATCGAATTTCAGGGTGGTATTCGCGCGATCGTATGGATCGATTTATGGCAAACGTTTCTTATGTTTGTATCAGAGTTCGTGCTTGTCTGTTGGGGAATAGTAGATGCTGGAGGTCTTGCTGAAGTATGGAAGAAGAATCGTGAAGGCGGCAGAATTATATTCGACAAGTAGGTAATATATAAAAATATCATATTTGTATCTTTACATGTTTTACACAAATCTGGAATTTTCAATAGAATTTCATGTACATATTGTTGAAACTATAGTATAATGCAATTTGTAACTAAGGAACTACTTATTGAAAATTATTCATTGTTACAAATAAATTTCAGTATGCAGTTCAGTTTTACGGACCGTACATCGTTTTGGACGATTGTAATCGGCGGATTTTTGTATTGGACCGCTTTTAATTCCGTACATCAAACGATGGTTCCGAGATATAAATCATTACGGACGATGAAAGAAGCTCGAATGTAAATATTGTTTTTATAAATAAAAATTACACTCGTTTAGAACACATGGCATTGAATTTTCACCGCGAAACAAATTATTGGAAAGAACTCAAACATTTTAATTGAACTTATTTTTTAAACATACAGTTTACTTTTTATTACTGTTAAGTATTTTTCATTAAATTTTTTTATTAACGAGTTTAGTAACAGGTATTTGTTTAAACATGTTTTTTTGTAAATTATATTGTTTGTATGTTTGTTGAATTTTTATCATATATTTTAATGAATAATTTTTACACAAATGAATCATTTATTCCAAAATCATAAGTTTTTATAAAAATGATTAATAATCAACTATTGATCACTTTATTCTCTGATCTACATTTCGATTGCCATTCTGTTATCATCACAGACATTTATTATAAAATCTATGGTGGAGTTGTGCTTTGCATCTTCGGGAAACTGTTTTTGTCAATCTCCAGTTGGAGAATTACTCAGGTTTCAAAGTTGGTGATTCAGCATGAGACTGACTAACTCATCTCATCAACAATATAACCGCCTTGTGAGTTTAACTTCGTCAAAGAGTCTTGACTCTATATATAGTGCTTGTGGTTATTATATATCTGTTTATAATTTTATTTTTCTATGTTTTTTATATAAATTAATATTTGTACTCGCAAACATCTTTACAAATCTATGTCAGTCTTTATTTACATCATCATCATCGGCTTCACAGACTATTCCATTCTCTAGCCGCTTAAAATTTTCCTCGCCATTTTTCCTTATTAAATGTTTTTTATTTCCAATTGGTCCCAAAAAACACTTTTAGATTATTCTCAGTGTTATCATACATCATTCTCAAGACTTGTTCCCTCTGGTGTTCTTTTGTACACTTTATTGTCTGTTCTCGTTTCTGGCATTCTCTTTAAGTGGTCCAATCATTGACATTTTATGAAAGCTGATAGGACTTTCTTCTACTTTTGCGTTATATCTTCTTCTCCATATTCCGTTTTCACAAATTAGTCCAAATATTTTTCTTAAGATTTTTTTTTCAAAAACATCCACTTCTTTTATTTGTAATGAGATAAGCGTCCAATTTTCTCCCCTATAGCTTACAACTGGCCTGATTATTGTCTTATAAATCATCAGTTTGCATTCAGTTGAGACATTTCTGTTTTTTATTATGTAGCTTTTCCATCCTGCCAATATTCTGTTTTTGATTTATAAATTTTTAATGATAGATGGTTGAAAAACAGGATATACTTTTATAAGAAAATTTTAAAAGTATTACAAAATTGTTATACTATTTAACCATTTTGACCATTTTAACTATTTAAAACATTTTGAACTGCATGGACATAAAATTTAATAATGTGTTTGTAGTGAGATGATTTTTCCATTGAAATGTATTTAAGTCATAAAGAGTGAACAATAGGAAATTTTTCATTTAGTCAATAAGAAATCACCCCCTAAGACAGCCTGGAGCTTTGTTAATCGAATGACGTAAAACAGTCCCACGAAGATTTAGAAAATGCTTCAAAAAATAATATAGGGTCATCGAAATGTAACGCTTAGATTTATGTTTTATTAAAAAGAAACATCTGTATAGCGTGATGTGTATAGGGAAACATGTGTATAGTTTCTTTTTAATAAAACATATCTAGGTGTCACATTTGGATGACCCTATATAACTCAATAGGAATTTAGTATGGAACAAGTATTTGAGAAACGAGAGTTAGTAACTCTTCCACGGATTTGATACTCTAACACTGCTGTTTTTTCGAAGCTGCAGATGTTTACATGAAATAAATATTTCTTGAACAGTTCAAAAAAAACTTGTGGAAATTTAATAATTAGTATTAGTGCCAAAAAAAAATCAAAAGAAAATATAGTAAAAAATAAACCGTATGATGCAGGTTTCATAGTATAACTTTTTTATTACAATTTTTAAAAGTATTTGTATTTTCATGACTGATTTAGATTCCAGAGTCATAATCTCACTAATTGATTCAGTTTGTTCATTACAGAATGTGAATAGATGAGTGTTTATTGACAATTTTTATAAAAATTGGTATTGGAGCAACCGAATGATTCATTTGCATAAAAAAAGCAGTTAACTCGAATGGAAGTTTCAGATCTTTCCAATAAAAATCATATATAGGAAAAAAACGTAGAATAAAACATTTGTAGTAGCCGCCGTTGCATGTATATACATATAATTTTAACACATGTATATACCAATTTATATAGGGCGTTAGCATTTTTCACGTTGGGTGTTATATTCTTCGTAACAGCGTGCTCTTTCTGCGGTATGCTCGCCTATGCCAAATTCCACGGATGCGATCCGATCAGCTCGAACAAAGGCACCACCGATGATCAGATACTACTTCTGTATATTATGAATCTTGCCGAAAATGTACCTGGAGTTACGGGTGTTTTTATCGCTGGAGTTTTTGGCGCGGCCTTGAGGTAATCATCGTTTCAATTATCCAACACAGTTTTAATTTTAATCAGCAATCGTTTAGTTTTTTACATCTAAAATCCAAAAAAAAACTCTTAAAAAATATAGATGATCTTTCATCGAGCCTCGAGTTCGATTTTTGTGATTTATGTAAAAGTTATACATATAGAGATCAATTTTATACCGTACTTTGTTTGTGAAGAAGGAAAGATTTCGTTTCATTCTGATAATTTTTCAGTTCTTTAGCTATTGTTCTGAACTCGACATCGGCCATCATCCTCGAAGATTTTGTTAAAGTTTTCAGTGATGTACGGTTGTCCGATTTGCAGGCGAAAGTTTTTACAAAGATCGTTGTCGTTATCCTTGGATGTTTGACTATCGGACTAATGATGGTTGTTGAGAAGATTGGATGTATTTTAGCGGTAAGTTGTTCGAAAACTCTAAGATTATTTGTTGTTTTAAAACTGTGGCTGATTCACTTTACATAAATGAATTTTAACTCCAACATCATAATAATTTAAAGTGTTCAATAATCACTTATTGTTCACTTATTATTTAATGCCAGGCTCTGACGATGATAGCGTCGCCATCGAAATGCATCAGCCGATATAATTATAAATAATAAGTGAACAATAAGTGATTATTGAACACTTTAAATTATTATGATGTTGGGGTTAAAATTCATTTGTGTTAACTCTAAAATTATATTTGTGTGTTTTTTAAAAAAATAAATAGCTTGTTTGTTGTCTAAATTTACATTTTTTGATAGATTTTTATAATTAAAATTACTAAACATATTGATATTACTAAATAGTATCAGTATTATTTATCATAAATAGTTAATACTTATTTGGTAATCAGGAATTTTCTATTATTTTTATGATTAAAATGAGAACACTTTTATTTTTTAATTTAAAATAAATTTATTCGTCAAAATATCCACCTTCACATTGAACTATACTTTCCTAATAAGAATCTAATTTATAAATTGTATTATTATCTCAGTTTTAATATTGAAAATCATTGAGAGAATTCAAACATATTCATAAAAATGAAACAAAGGGTTAAAATAAAACACACGTTATTAAATATTAATTAAATTTGAAAATATATTAGAATAGAGAATTTGTCTTTTTCTAGTTACCATTTTTATTAAAAATTTTTCAAATGAAAAAAGTTAAAAAATCTGACTACTTACTAATGACTACATTATTTATAAAGGACATATATTTGAATCAATACTTGATACACAGCTGAATAGAGAAAAAATATAAATTGAATGAAATATAATAGTTGGAATTGAATTTGTCTAAAAGTACATTTGTTTAATTTATTAGATAATCAAATTTTATTTATATAAGATCATCCAAATGTAATGACTAGATTTGGGTTTCATTGAAAAGAAACAAAAAAAACTATACACATGTTTCCCTGTACACCACCTTATACATATATTTTTTTTAATAAAACACAAATCTTAGAATGACCCTATATATTTCAAATATTGTAAATTATTTTATAAAAAGTTGAAATTATAAAAATTACAATTAAGGGATGTAGAACCGTTTTTAAAAAGGTCTTTGACCAGATTTGGGAGTGGATATTTCACATTTGGTAATAAAAATATAACTCGTTTTGTATTAAATAAACATCTAATAAAAAATTCTAATAAAATGATAGAAAAATAGAAACCCCATTTAAAAAATAAATTTTATTTGAAAAATGTAAACTTAAGAATTTAAATTAGATTTTTAAAACCTTTATATGGAATTTTCTGCAAGTATTTGAATAAATAGATGTGGGATTGAATAAAATGATTTAAATAAATAAAATTATATAAAATAATTCTCATTTATTTGTTGTTTTGGAACTGTGGCTGATTCACTTTACACAAATGAATTTCAACCCCAACACCACAATAATTTAAAGAGTTCAATAATCACTTATTATTTATAATTATATAATCTATAATTATATTGGCTAATGCATTTCGATGGCGACGCCATCATCGTCAGAGACCTTTTGATTATTGAACACTTTAAATTATTGTGCTGTTGGGGTTAAAATTCATTTGTGTAAATAATTTTCATATACATTTTCTAGAGTGGAAATATTTTTATTCTAATATTTTTAAATCACTGTTTTCGTCAGTACATGATTTTGAAATCTGGTTAAAAGAGATTAATATTTAATTATATAAAGATTGTTGCAAAATTAGAACATTGTCTGGATTTCCTTCCTCAATCATTATTATAAATATAGGGTAGTTTTTTAAGCATGATAGAACTTTAAATTGAATCTTGATTGAAGGTTCTATCTAACTTTAAAACACTCTTTATATATATATATATATATATATATATATATATATATATATATATATATATATACATACATACACATGTATATATAGAGGATTTTTTTAGGTTAGATAGAACTTTCAATAGGGGTTCAATTTGAAGTTCTATCACGCTTAAAAACACTTTATATGTGTGATAATGCTGATTATAATAAATTAATAGTTAACAATTGATTGTGATTTATTAAAAAAATATACAAAATTTTATTTAATTAAATGACTTTATAGATAAAATATATATTTGTTGTTTTGAAACTGTGGCTGATTCACTTTACACAAATGAATTTTAACCCCAACACCACAATAATTTAAAGAGTTCAACAATAAGTAATTATTGAACACTTGAAATAATTGTGGTGTTGGGGTTAAAATTCATTTGTGTAAAATAGAATATATACTTTTGAAAATCGTTCTGGAATTTTATCATTAATAAACAATGAACTGTTTTGAACTATGCAAATCTATACTCTAATAAATATTTATTTTCGATACAGTTTTAAATATTTATTGTTCACTAAAGGTTATGAGTTTAGTTGTATTGTATAAAATATGTTTTATTTAGCTCTCATAAACAATAAAAATATTGTTTGTTGTGATAAAATCTTTTACTATTTGGAATGTAATTTGTGTGTGAAAAAAATTGTTTTCAAAAAATGGAATAAAATTCTATAATATATATAAATCGATTCAATTTCAATCTCTATATTCGATTAAACGTTTATAAAATTTTATTTTATAGGCAACTACATCGTTAAGTGCCATTGCAGCCGGTACAACGTTCGGCGTTTTCACCCTAGGTATAATTTTTCCTTGCGCCAACCACTATGGAGCATTGGTCGGCGGGATAATCGGCTCGATTCTGGCCGGCTGGGTATCATTCGGTGCTAATTACGTGATATTAATGGGCTACTATGTACCTGAAAAACTACCAGTCCGCGTCGACATGTGTCCGACGAACGTCACTGTCGTAGAAACTGTCCATCCGGATCCCAGTGACGTTTTCGTGGCGTACAGAACCTCCTATCTTTGGATAACGCCGATCGGGATTTTCACAGTTCTGATCGTCGGACTGATCGTCAGCCTTTTGACAAAGAACCTCGTGAAAGAGTCGGTCGATTTGAAATATTTGGCGCCGTGCGTGCGTCGGTTTATAAAAAAGCCTAAGACGAAGACCGAGTATGAGGTCGGCTCGAAGAGTGATAATTATCTGTTGCAGCATGGAAGTACGTCGAACTGAATGTCGTGGATGAAGTTAGAGATTATTTTTATTGCAATATTTATATACAATATTATTTCGAACTAATTTTGTATTTATATTATATAGTGAATATAAAATACAGTATTTTGAAAAATAAATGTTTAGGGCTACGTACGAAATTTGTACAAAACGAATAATTTTCATTTAAAATCTAAAATGTGAATACTTATTATGATTTATATGAAATTTTTTTAATTCGATTCAACAGATAATTAGATCAGTGTTTTTCGACCGAAATTATACCATCGTTTGAAAACGTATCGATTTCTCCCATTGAAAAATAATTAAGCTGAAATTAATAAAAAAATATTTGTTTGGTTATAAAAATTCCAAAGTTATAATGGGTCATCCAAATGTGACGCCTATATTTGTGTTTTATTAAAAAAAATGTGTATAGAGTATGGTGTATAGGGAAATATGTGTATAGTTTATTTTGTTCCTTTTTAATAAAACATAAATCTAAGCATCGCATTTGGATGACTCTATATTTTCACAGATTAAGGTAAAATTAAAAACTCATCACATAATCAGTTCTTTTTAAATAATACTTTTTATATTTTTATAAAGTAATTATAAAGGTTTTGTGTTGATTTTTCATTATAAAAATTATATATTAGAAAATATTTGAACAATAAGTGATTATTAAATACGTATGTTTATAAAATCTTGTTCTATTGGAATAAATGAGTTTGATGTGTCATTTCACTCATCCATCAGTCAATAATCAATGTTTACTTGAAAATCAATTTTTACTTATCAACGAATTTCCAAGATTTGTTGAATTAATAAAGTAAAATTGCAGTCGATAGAAATGGAAGGAAAAATTAACTGATCAAACGTTACTTTTAGAAATTCCAAGGTATTAATTTTGATTTATTTGATAAACTAATAACTGCAGCTGAACTACTAATAATTTAATTAAAAGACAAATCTACAATTATTGTTAAAAATTGCCTAAAGACTGTGATAATGAAAACATTTTCTCTTTTCAAAATGATATAACGAAAACCTAATTTTTTTCAGTAAATATTGATTTAATGAAAAATTCAAAACAAGCCAATTTCATACTTTTAGAAAATTATTCAAACGATACATTATTTTTTAATAGACAAGAACATATTATGAAATAATAAGAAAAAATGAAACTTTTGGAACGATTTTGGTTAAAAACACTGATATACCGTCCTTTTTTTAATAAATTCAGATTGTTAAGATTGAATTTCACTTGAAATAAATACATTTCTGCAATAAAAATGATCTTGCACAAGTGTAAATTGAATTGAGAAAAAATAATGATGTATTTTGTTAGAAAACCACATTATTTTGTACGTAGTATAATTTTTATACAAAAAATATTTGTCTATTGATATTTCCTCTGAAACATCCTTTCCTCAAAAATCCATTTTACAAAAATCAAATTTAGGTTCAATTAAATAAATTTCTAATTAATTTTATTTTTGTAGTAGAAATTATTGCCCTGAAGATAAATAACATTTTTTTAATATTAAACCAAAATTTGTTTATAAATCTTTGATCTAAATGAGTGAATTAGAATAACAAGAAATATTTTGGCTGACAGTTATGTTCTCTTGTGTTTCCTAGGTAATAAACGACACGTATTTCATAATAAAAATGTCACAAAATGTATAAATCATTTAGGAATTTTTTTCCTATACAACAACAGAACAAATTCAATCTTTGAAATCACTATTTATTCACTCGACAAGGAAACCTAAGGTGAGCAATATTTACCAGGTGAAACATTCGATTAATTCTTGAATTTTTAAACCCTCGATCATTGTTAAACTACAGTAAATTATTTTTATTTGATAATTAAAAACTGTGATATTAATTCACTTCTATAAATGATCAGTGCTTTAAACACAATCTTTTTTTAGTAATAAAAATCAATAATTGCTTATCAAATTATTCAACACAACAAAAGTGTTTAATGATTGTCTAGTGACCATTTTATTTGTTGATGTGCATTTTCATAATCATGCCATTATCATATAAACAGATTATATAATGTCTTTTTAAAGATGATATTAGCCATTTTAGTCATAGAAATTTGTATTAGCAAAAAAAAATTATTATTGATTTTTTTTATAAATTTGTGTGATGTTGAACCGAGTGATACGTTTGTATAAAAGTGAATTAACTACTCGTAGTTTCAAAGCAATACTAGGTCTAGTAAAAATTTCTGTTTCTTTTTTAAATAAAAGAAAATAATAATTGGTTATACTCTTTATTAATACTTAATTAACAATGTAATTTCCATTAATATTTACAATTTTTTCCCAATTTCATGATAGATTTTCAATTTCTGTCGTCTTTGGAAGCTAAAAAGTCATTCAGTGCAGTTTTCATTTCTTGATCTCTATTAATTTTTCATTTAAAAAATTGTTAGAGCCAAAAATATATGATAATCGAAATGTGTCATATCTGGAAAATATACTGGATGACTTTGAACGTACCAACCAAGTTCAATGCAATTTTCATTAATATTAACAACTTTTTCCCATTTTCATGATAGATTTTGAATTCATGTCGTCTGGAAACTAAAAAGTCATTCAATGCAGTTTTCATATCTCGATCTCTCTTAATTTTTTTTCATTTAAAAAATATATAGAGCCAAAAATATATGATAATTGTTACTTTTTAATTTGAAACTGTGGTGATTTCACTTCAATACAAATGAATTTTTACCCCCAACACCACAATATGCTATACAATATTCAATTAATGCATCAGTCAAATTAATTTTCACCCCTCCCCAGCACCATAATATGTTATAAAGTGCTCAATAATCACTTATTATTCACTTTGTTGATTATGACAATAATGAGCTAATGATGCATTTCGATGGCCATACCATCATCATCAGAGCGTTATATATATAAAATCTTATTACAGAACTCTTTAAAAAAAATATTTTTTATATAACAAAAAGGCTTTGGTGATGGTGGCATCCCCATCGAAATGCTTAGTAGCCCATTGTTGTTATAATCAATAAAGTGAACAATATGTGATTATTGAACACTTTATAACATATTATGGTGTTGGGGGGTGAAAATTAATTTATGCTGATCCATTAATTGAACATTTTATAGCATATTGTGGTGTTGGGAGTGAAAATTCATTTATATTGAAGTGAAATCACCACAATTTCAAATTAAAAAGTAACTATTATCATATATTTTTGTCTCCATAAATTTTTTAAATGAAAAAAAATTAATAGAGATATGAAAACTGCATTGAATGACTTTTTAGTTTCCAAAGACGACAGGAATTCAAAATCTATCATGAAAATGGAAAAAAGTGATCAATATGTGATTATTGAACACTTTCTAACATATTATGGTGCTGGAGGGTGAAAATCAATTTGTGCTGGTGTATTATTATTATCAGTTTAGTTCAACTAAATCAATTATATTTCTAATTTTATACCTTTTTTAAAATTAATCTCTCCAGGAAATATTTTTAATATAAACGTTGTTTTATATAAAATAGCAATTTATTAGAAAATATACTGGATGACTTTGAACTTACCAACCAAGTACCACTATTTTTTGAGGGGTTGTTAAAGAAACATGTAGCCTTATTTTTTCATATTTCAAGATAATTTTCTTCCTTTAACAAAAGTTAGACGCTTCTTTTATGTTCATCTTGAAAGTGTCCAATTATTAACAATACTTTTCAGAACTGATCGTTTCGTTTGGTTTTATAAGTTCATAATGAATTGGTGTTCACATATTCACACTTTTTCATACTGAAATTCAGTTTAAATGTTGACAGGCCGGATTATCCAGTTTTACAAGCATGCTCTTTTTCTCACTAAATTTTTAAAGTAATACATTTTTCATCTCTCTTACGAGGCTTTCTAAAAATGATTCATTTTTATTGCATAAAAGTAGAGTCGAGCAAAATACTATATATGGTTTTCCAATAAAAATATCAGAACTTTGACAGCTGGTGGCAGCTATTTGAATTTTTTTCAAGCTCATTTTACATTTCAGTTAAGTGTAGTTTGGCCAATTATCATAAAACGTTTAACACTTCAACAAAGCTTGGAAATTGTAAAAACTTCAATAGACTTACTGAAACAAGAATTTGATGAGCTATTATTTCATGAAATGGACCCTTCAATTGGCCACCAAGATCATGTGATTTAATTCCATTGGATTATTTTCTGTGTGATTATGTGAAATCATTGGTTTATGCTGATAAACCGCAGAAACGTTAAAAATAAACCTTGAAAGTGTAATTTATGAAATTGGACCACAATTATGTGTAAGAGTGACTAAAAATTGGGCTAAGAGAAAACACTATGCCAAGAAAAATCGTGGTAGTCTTATGAGTGAAATTGTGTTCTATTATTAATGCCATAGAATGTGTTTAAAAATAATAAAAAAATAATAACTAATTAATTAAATACTTTTTATTTTATTTCCATTTAAACTGCTGAAGCACTTATTGGAAAACCCTATATTATATACAATAGAATAGCCTAAATTAAATTGAAGAATTTAGACACATATGTTCTTGTTTACAATTATTTACTACCCTTCAGTTTCATTCAGGCTACCCTATATAATAGAATAAGAGAGTAAGTGAAAGAAAAGAAACGTTAAAATTTATAACAATTTATATATTGAAAATCTTTTCCAGCTATGGTAAAAAAATTCTCTCTGGGCATAGCGGACTACATTCTGTTCTTCTCAGTCTTAACATTTTCAACTGGTATCGGCGTTTACTACGCGTTCTTCCGAAAGAAACGGAAACGAGATTCGATCAACACGAATTCTCATATGTACGGTTTTAAAAGTTTGTCAGTGTTTCCTGTGACGGCGTCACTCATTTGCGGGTCAGTATAGTGGTCCTTAATTGGACCAGTTTGCTGCACACGGCCGTTATTTTTCTTCAGGTACATATCCGGTATAACGATTATTGGAACGGCGAGCGAAGTTTACAACTACGGCACCCAGTACATGTGTATAGTGTTTTCAATCCTGTTAGTGGGAATCGTCGTGGCGTATGTTTATCTTCCTGTGTTTTACGATCTGCCACTTTTAACTACGTACGAGGTGAATAATATTTTTTTTTGTATGGTTTTCATGTTGAAAAAATACGAAATTTGTTTCAGTACTTGGAAGTTAGATTCAGTAAGAACGTTCGTTTGATTGTCACGTCGTTGTTTATAATTGATGAGGTGAGATTTAAAAATTATTACTTTAATAAGAAAAAATATTAAAACCGTATAATTTTTGATTTTTCACATAAAGGGTATTTCAATAAGCGCTTCAGAAGTTTAAATGGAAATAAAATAAAAAGTATTCAATTAATTAGTTATTTATTTTTTTTATTTTTAAGTGTATTCTGTAGCATTAATGATGGAACACAATTTCACTCATATGACCATCATAACATCACTTGACATAGTGCATTCGTTTAGTCCAATTTTTAGTAACATTTTTACTTAATTGTGGTCCAATTCCATGAATTACACTTGCAAGGTTTATTTCTCAAGCTTCTGTGGTTTATTAGCATTAATCAATAATTTCACATAACCCCACAGAAAATAATCCAATGGAGTTGAATCACATGATCTTGGTGGCCAATTGATGGGTCCATTTCGTGAAATAGTGGACTCATTAAACTCCTGTTTCAATGTCTATTAAAATTATTATTCATTTTAACTCAATTTGTTTGAAATTTATATTCGAGCTTCTCTCATCTTTTCCATAATACTTTATAAAAAATAAACTTCTAGTACAATCTATTTTATTTTCTTCCCAGATTTTTATTTTTCAAATAATATAATAGTTTTATTTTAAATAATCGAAAGTACGATTTTTAAAGAAAACACATTTATTTTTATCAATCAATCACAATCAAATAATCAATCCATCAGCCAACAACTGTGAATCGAGGAGATCTTCCGTTTCATTGCTAGAATTAGATGTTGCTTCTAGCATATCTACTCGAGAACTGATTTTATTAATTGTAACAAGTAACAAAGAAACCTCTACTTCTCATTATCGCGGTATTTTATCGACGATCAGAAATTGATTGTCGCGTTTATTATAGGTTTAAATGATTACTAACGGACTTATTCGTCAACAATTAACGTATAAATTATGTATGTTGTTCCCGTGGGAACAACCTTTGGAAAGTTACATGTATTTCATATAACTTAATTTCATCTATGTAAAATAAAATATATTGATATTTGGTATGATTTTATTTTTGATGATTACGTTAATTCAATTTAAATTGTGTACTTTTATTGAAATGTGGCTAAGAAATTCGATATTTATCCTTAGTTCACATTTTTTTAAGTTTTTATTATAGAGTAATTGACTTGGAAGAATTTTAATTGAAGAATATTTTTTTATTTTCTATACCAAATAAATTAATTTGAGAAGTTACAAAAAAGTCAATATTTTATAAAAAAAACTCATGCTTGAAATGTTCTTTATTCCAATTTTTTCAATATACTTCTTTCATCAGTTAAAGGTCTTAAAAATGAAAATAAAATTGTCAGATAATTTTAGTGAAAATATTTGTTCTCAAATTGGAAATCTTGCTATTAGACTTGCTACTCAAATCTGGTATATCGTTAGTATTTATTTTGAAATTGTGGTAAATTCACTTCAACATAAATATTTTTTCAACTCTAACACCACAATATGTTATAAAGTGTTTAATAATCATTTATTTTTCACTTTGTTCTTTATGACAATAATGAGTTAATACGTATTTCGATGGCCATACCATCATCGTCAGAGACTTATATATATATATATATATATATATATATATATATATATATATATATATATATATAAGCTTGTTACAGAACTCATTAAAAAAATTATATAATAAAAACATTTGGGAATTAATTTGAAGGTAAATGTTGATTGAGTTACATATTACTATTTTTTTGAAATTATGAAAAACTCATTTTATTACAAATAAATTCTCACTCCTAACACTGTAATCTGTAACTTATAAAGTTTTCAATAATAACTTATTATAAAAAAAATAATAAATTATGGAAATAATGAGCTAATGCGCATTTCGATAGCCATACCATCATCATCAGAGCATTATATGTATAAAATCTTAGTACAAAAATCTTAAAAAAAAACATTTTTTATAATACAACAAGGCTCTGACGATGACGGCATCGCCATCGAAATGCTCATTAGCCCATTGTTGTTACAAACAACAAAGTGAACAATAAAGGATTATTGAACTTTTTATAACATATTATGGTGTTGAGGATGAAAATTCATTTGTGCTGGTGTATTATTATTATCAATTTAGTTCAACTGATTCAATTTTATTTCCAATTTTTTTATCTTTTTTAAATTAAACTCGTCAGAAAGTAATTTTATTGTAAATATTGTTATGTATAAAATGAGTGAAGAATTAATTTATGGTACTCTTTTTATTTCCAGTTACTATTTTTGCCGATATCGCTTTATATACCATGTCTGGCATTCAACCAAGGTAACTTTTACTATAGACTCGTTAAAAAACAATTCAAAATTATTTCACAAATAAATCATTTTTTTTAAAAAAAAAACACATTATTTTATAATCACTTATCGTTCACTTCAATTGCTGATATTAATTTTATTGGCCGTGTTATTATCGTCAATAGATGATACTGTAAACACTAATTCAAAAATAAACCATTTTTCTATACACCTTAATATATGTGACGCCTCAATTGACCTCAAGAACTTTTTAATTTTTATTCAAATAGATCAATATTTTTTCTGTTTCAGTGACGGATGTGAACATTTATATCACAGCTGTACTCGTCTCGACTGTATGTGTATTCTATACTTCATTCGTGAGTCGATTAATTAATTAAAATTTCTTAATTTATATGCAACTCTAATCTTGTATTCGACCATTGGTGATTCGGTTTCATCGCTAATTCGGACATAATTTCCTCGAGTATAATTTTATTTGTCTGTATCTAAGAATTCTATTACTCCTAAACGAACAGATGTTATTTATTTTTTTACATGATTCGTGTATTGAATTCATATCTCTTTGACAAAAACTGACATTTATTTAAAAGTATTTGGAATTTTAACAATTCTTGAGATCTGTTTGAGATGGATTGTACTTATTTATGTTTCTTATTTTTATACAAGAGTAGTGCGTTTTGATTTTATACATTTACCCCTTATATATCATGCATATGTTTTATAATTACATTTTTTTAAATATCAAGTCATCCAAATGTAACGCCTAGATTTGTGTTTTATTGAAAAGAAACGAAAAAAAACCCTACTTTTTAGTAAAACTCACATCTAGGCGTTACATTTGGATAACTCTATATTATTTTCGTTTGTATAAAAGATTGAACAAACTCGAGTTCATTAGATCATGTCTGAGTTTGTTATAGTCGTTTTTTTTAAAAAAAATTTGTTAATTGTTGAATAAATTTTATGTACTATTCCAACCATTGGTGATCTGGAAAAATCATTAACCTGGCACCTGTAGATTTCAACGATGTCGGATTTGTATTTTCTTTTGGTTCAGAAAATCGATATTTCAATTCAGTTTCTCAATTGTCTAGTTATATAGAATTAACCAAATATAACGCCTAGAATTGTGTTTAATAAAAAAGAAATATGTGTATAATTTATTTTTTATAAAATACATATCTAGGCGTCATAGTTGGATGACCTTAAATAATAATTTGAGAGAATTTGGAATTATTTGAAAAAGTCTGATTAAAATTGTAAATTCATTCCAAATAAAAATTTGAGAATAATTAGAGATATTTTATGAAATTCTTTTAATGCTCATTTTTATTACAACCACTATTTTATTGAACAGAAAAAATATACAAAAATATTTATGTTTTATTATTTTTTTGTTATTCTATTTTTAAATTAGTTTTTTATCAGTCATCACTTTTTTTGCTTTTTTAAAAATATGAATTTTCATCAATAACTGTTTTATTTTCATACAAATTAATCATTCTCCATAAAATGTTATGTCCATAACGAAAATATTTAAAAAATATAGTCAGTTTAAATTATTTGTAGGGTGGGATTCGAGCTCTTGTAATGGTCGATACATTACAAGCATTTATCATGATTCTATCCGAATTAATAATCTTTTGTTGGGGTACGATTGATATCGGCAGCTTTGCGAAGGTCTATGAAAGAAATGAAAAAGGTGGACGAATTATATTCGATAAGTAAGTACGGTTTAAAATCAACTCGAATCGTTCAATACTTAAACATGTACTTTTTTCAGCATGAAGTTCAGCTTATTCGAACGATCGTCGTTTTGGACTGTATTCTTAGGAGGATTTTTCTATTGGCTTTCGTACAGTGCCGTACATCAGACGATTATCGCCAAATTCAAAACTTTACCAACAATGCACGCAACCAATAAGTAAAAATATGATAATTTGTTGCAGATAGAGTTAATTCTCTTTTATATAGAATGATTCAAATGAGACTGTTTAGACATACATTTACTTATTGCTTGTTTTGGAATTATGGCGAATTCACTTTAACACAAATTCATTTTCATCCCCAACACCACGATATCTTTGTGATGTTGGGGATGAAAATTCATTGGTATTAAAATACATTTACTTGCTTTATATCATTTACTAGTCTCATTTGGACCACCCTGTACAAATTAATCACTCAGCTCAATACTGCAAGATTTAATAAAAGTGTTCAATAATAACTTATGTCCATTTTATTTGCTAATTGACATTTCAGCAGTCATGTAAACATCAGAGTATTGTATAAGGCAATCCAAATGTGATGTCTAGATTTTTGATTTATTAAAAAGTGTATAGGGAAATATGTGTATAGTTTCTTTTGTTCCTTTTTAATAAAACACAAATCTAGGGGTCACATTTGAATGACCCTATATTATAAAATCTAATAATAATTAATATTTGAATATTTTTACAAAATCTTGTAGTGTTGAGACGAATGGTTCATTTATATAAAAAAATATGTAAAGCTGATCAAAATTTTTGTATCCATTATTTAGTACAAATGATCATTTTTTAATCAGTATAGATGTGTAGTTCAACTTTTCAATTATTAAATTATTATTTACATAAATTCATTTCATATAAATGTAGAGTCATCTAAATGTGGAGCCTAGATTTGAGTTTTTTTTTAAAAAAAATAAACATGTGTATAGTTTCTTTTTAATAAAACACAAATCTATGCGTCACATTTAGACGATCCTATATCATAAAATCTAACAATAATTCATATTTAATTTTTTTTATATAATCTTGTAGTGTTGAGACGAATGGTTCATTTGTATAAAAAAATATGTAAAGCTGATGAAAATTTTTGTATCCATTATTTAGTACAAATGATCATTTTTTAATCACTATAGATGTATAGCTCAATTTTTGGAACTTTTACACTATTATTTACATAAATTCATTTCATATAAATACATAATTTAATAGTTATGTTTCGAATTATTAATAGGCAATAGATTTTAGGATTCATTGAAATTCCATCGATTTATAATCATAACAGAATTGATATTTCATAATAGGGCACTGGCATTCTTCACAATAGGAATAATTTTATTCGCCCTATGTTGCTGTTATTCCGGTTTACTGATATTCGCTAAATTTTACGGCTGTGATCCACTAACCGCCAAATTAATTTCCACCGACGACCAGCTATTACCATTCTACGTGACTGAAGTAATGGGATCAACTCCTGGTATAACAGGAATATTTATTTCTGGAGTTTTCGGTGCTGGTTTAAGGTAAGGTATTTATTAATTAGTGTACTCGTATATAATCATAGGCCTAACCGATACCATAATAATATGTATTTGATTCTCGGTCAAAAATTCTCCAAATTGAGAATTGAGTTTGCACTTGACTACTTCATTTTGAATTTTGACAAAAAAATCTTTACTGTAAAAATCGTCTTTCATTTACTTAAAAAAAACGAAATTACTTATTTATATTAAATATACACATCTGTAATTTTCTAGTTCTTTGGCGGTGGGATACAACGCTACAGCATCTGTCATCTTAGAAGATTTCATTAAAATTTATATGAAGAATAAATTTTCCGACATACAAGGATTAATTATTGCCAAAGTGATCATCATATTTCTAGGAATCATAACTATTGGACTGATGTACATTGTCGAACGTATTGGTGGAGTATTAGGGGTATTTTTTCATCAAATATATTAATTGAAATTAGATTTTCCTTTGGCACCAATGAGTCACTCATTTTGATACCAATAAATTTTACAATATAACAAATGTGGCAAATCTTAATAGGATAAAATTATTGACAAGGAATAGGAATTATAATAAAAATTAAAATATTTTTTACTATTTTTCTTCTTCAGTCAGATCTTAAAATTGTTTGTTGATGATGGAAGTAATTTGAATATATAGTAAAACTTATATTTAATGAATTAATTAAAGAAAAATAGTGATCTATATGGTTTTCCAATAAGAATATCAGAACTTTGACAGCTAGTGGTAGCTATGTTTGATTTTTTTAAAGCTCATTTTGACATTTCAACTCAGTATATTTTGGCAAATTATTATGGAACGTTTAACATTTCAACAATGCTTAGAAATTGTAAAAACTTTAATAGTCTTATTGAAACAAAAGTGTAATCAATTAATGGACCTAAAAATTGGACAAACCCAAAAAATGGGTCCATCAATTGACCACCAAGATTATGTGATTCAACTCCAATGAATTATTTTTTATGGGGTTATGTGAAATCATTGGTTTATGCAGATAAACTGCAAACAACAGAAACATTAAAAATAAACTTTGAAAGTGTAATTCATGAAATTAGACCACAATTATGAGACAGAGTGTCTAAAAACTGTACCAAGCGAAATTATGGTGGTTATATGAGTGAAATTGTATTCCATGAATAATGCCATAGAATATGCTTAAAAATGAAAAAAATAAAAAACTAATTAATTGAACACTTTTTGTTTTATTTCCATTTAAATTTCTGAGGCGCTTATTGGAAAATCCTATATTAAATCCAAATATCCAAAAATATCATTTGGTCTAAAAATAATTGTACTATTTTCTATTCTGTGGACGAATCTAGTTTCATTTTCGAATAAAATTATTTAAAATAAGTTCTTAATTGAATTCCTTGATTTTATTCCAGGCAGCTACAGCACTAAGTGCCATCGCTTCAGGAACAACATTCGGTCTATTCAGTCTCGGCCTATTGTTCCCGTTCGCGAATCGTTACGGAGCAATGGCAGGCGGAATCGTCGGCTCATTGATGTCCGCATGGGTGGCGTTCGGATCCCAATACGAGACATACGTGGGCAATCTCGTCCCGCAAAGACTACCGTCCGACACGAACAAATGCGAGAATCAGACAGTATCGTACGTACCGTTATTCTATCCCGATCCAGAAAATGTGTTCGTAATCAACAGGATCGTATACTTTTGGGTCAATCCGATTGGTATATTCACGGTGTTGATTATCGGTATCATCGTCAGTCTTTGTACGGCAAGACTGGTCACAGAGCCGGTAGATAGGGCGTATTTGTCGCCGGTGGTGCATTGTTTCACGAAAGATGTTGATGAGTCGAATGCTGATGAAAATACTAGAGTTGGGTCTCTTAATTAAGCACGATTTGGGTTCGAAGCAGTGTTTAAGAATACGTAATTTCTATAATCGTTTTAATTTTTTTTTTTTGAATAAAATTATATTTTAATTCAAGTCATTCTTAATATATAAATATGATTTATTACCATTTTTAACAGTTGGTGAAATTTATTAATCAAATATACATAAAGTGATGGACAGAATTAGTCACACATTTGGGAATTTAAACTAAAAAAACATATAGGTGTTTTTTAAGAGTGATAGAATTTTAAATTGAATCCCTATCAAAAATTCTATTCAACCTAAAAAAAACACCCTTATTTATACATGCACACACATGTATATATATATAAAGATGTTTTTTCAGGTTTGATAGAACTTTCGATAGGGATTCAATTAAGAGTTCTATCACGCGTAAAAAAAAAATTCTGTACAGAGAAAAACATTACAATTTTTGTGCTAATCATTTCCTAAAAATTAAGGTATTCAAAATCTAAATATCGAATTTTTCAACATCCTGACTGGACATGAGTTCTTAATACAAAATATTCTTTTAAGTGTGATAGAACTTTAAATTGAATCCCTATCGAAAGTTCTATTCAACCTAAAAAAACACTGTTAGCATACATTTATATATACATATACAGACATACTCACACACATGTATTAAGTGTTCTTTTCAAATTTTAAAAACATTGCCATATACTTATTAAATAAAAGAAATAAAATTATTAAATAAAATAAAATTTTGTACAGTATCAAAAAACGACATTACTTATGGGTTCACCTAATATATAAAGGTTTTTTTTAAGTTAGATAAAACTTTTAATTTAGGGTTATAAAAAAAATAATAAATGATTATTGAACTTATTAAAAAATTTAAAAAAAACATTTTTTTATAACAAAAAGGCTCTGACGATGATGGCATTGCCATCGAAATGCATATTACCTCATTATTGTTATAAACAATAAAGTGAACAATAAGGGATTATTGAACATTTTATAACATATTGTAACGAAGGGGGGTGAAAATTAATTTAAATTATATATTCTTTTCAATAAAATTAAATTAAATTAATTTTTTTTCAATAAATTTATTAAAAGTTCTATCGCTCTTTAAAAAAACCATCCTATAACCAATTAAATTTATTTATTCAACAAAATGATTTTTTTATTTATTATTTTTTGAATTCTACAAAAAAATAAAATAAAATATAAACCCAAAAATATTAAAATTATTAAACATATTTTTACCTGGACATATTTTGTCTCATCAAATTGTTTAAACGTGTTAAACCCTATACAAATTCACTTTTAAAAGAACAAGTTAGATTAATTAAAAGTCTTTCTTTGTATTTGTTGTTTTGGAACTGTGGCTGAATCACTTTACACAAATGAATTTTAACCCCAACACCACAATAATTTAAAGTGTTCAATAATCACTTATTGTTCACTTATTATTTATAATTATATAGTCTATAATTATATCGACTGATGAAAAATTAGATTAGACAAAATATTTTTTTCTAATTTTGATTCTGAGATTTTAACAGAAAGGCTCTGACGATGATGGCATCGCCATCGAAATGCATCAGCCGATATAATTATAGATTATATAATTATAAATAATAAATGAACAATAAGTGATTATTAAACACTTTAAATTATTGTGGTGTTGGGGTTAAAATTCATTCTTTGTAATTCTGCATAGACAACGTCTATTTAGTTCAGTAGTTTTATGATAAAACGTAATCATTGACCTGAGAGGAAAATAAACCACCGAAACTGAAAGAAAAATCATTCTTAAATTTAGATGTTTTATTTTTTCGATGCTGGCTAATAAATATTTTAAGAATAAACTTGAGAATTTTATTCGAATACAGGTATGGGTTATTTTTCAATTGAAGTTTTTTTTATCTTGTTCAAATATAATTTTTAACTACTATAACATATATATATATATATATATATATATATATATATATATATATATATATATATATATATATATATATATAAATGTAAAGGGTAACATTTAAAATAAATCCGAATCTATCTCACATCAAAGACAAGTTAGAGCAAAAAAAAAACATACAGAAAGATAAACAGAGTAAAAAACGTTTGCTGTTAATATTTAACGACTTATCAACAACAACGCAATTCCCAATGGTCAAGAGATCGACGTAGCGATGTAAACAGTGCATATGCGAGCGAATATTTACGTTCGCCCCCGAAACCCCAACAAACGTCCGTGTGTTTGCATGTAAATTCCGTACATTTGTGCTGTACAAATAGTGGAAAAGCACTTGTAGGAGATGATGTGTGTAGGCTCGCTCGGTCCGGTAACGTCGCCGTACGAGTCGCCCCAGGATCGGGTGAACGCCGTCGACGGATCTAACACACGGAACGACAAGAAACGAACGATCGTCCTCCATGGTCCGATGTGAGAGATAAACTGCGATCCGATGGACGAACGTCGACGGTTCTAGTAATGGTCAAAGTCGTACGAACGACTTATATACACAGATTTGTATAATATATATATATATATGTATATATATATATATATATGTGTGTGTGTGTGTGTGTGTGTGCACATTCGTACGTATTTATTCGTTTGCTCAAGAGTTAAGCGATGTTTATGAAATATTAACCTCCGCACGACGCGGGATTTGGTCCGTATTCCGCGCTTATTTACTGAAAATCATTTCTGAGCGGTATTTTGATTTGGGATTAGATGTAACATCAAAGTGGAATTAAGCTCTAGCCGCCGTTGTGTGCGCCCGATACAGCGTCGTGTTGACTTTGTGCTAGCCACTGCTTCCTAATTTATGTATTTTGTATTAAATTTCGCTAAACTTCTTGACTCGTACAACTGGCTCGAACTGTTTCAAAAATTTTATATATATATTTACATACATACATACAGGGTGACACAAATGAAATTGAAGGATTTAGATATATATTTATTTGTTTACTATCATTTATATTCTTCATTCTCATTTGTATTTGTAAGTCTGTATAAATACATATGTATATACACCTGGGTCTGTATTTATGCGATAGATACGTTCCGCAGAAAACCGTATTAAAAAAATCGCATAAAAAAGATTTAATTTACATTGAAAAATTAGAGATACGTTCCGTAATTTTCGAAAACTGCATAAAACCAAAACTACAAAGTGAAATTATTCTAAAATTCGCATAAAAAATCAGGAAATAAAGAATGCTTAAAAAATTTCAAATATGTGCAGAAAATTGAGACACAACAAAGCTTTTTTACTTTATTTTTTAATCAACTATTTAATTTTATTCAAAGCAATATGTACATATGTGTAATTTATTTTAGAATTTTTCATACATATTTTAATCATCATCGCAATCACAGCTGCACTGTTTAGAATAAATAAAGAAAATAAAAAAGAAACTAAATAGCTGTACTGTTTTCAAGACATGTAGGCCAAGCCTTTTTCCAACAGGCATTTTAAGTGTGTGAATTTATTTGAGTAATAACAAAAACAACATGATTAATAAAGTAAAAATAGGAAATGTTTTCCAAACATCAGTTACTGTTATTGACTCATTTTCTAGTTTATCCAATTTAAACTAAAAAGTGCATTTAACGTAATATTGTTAAAAGTTGCAATTATGCCCTGATCTAATAGCTGAATAATGCTTGTTGTATTGGGTGGAAAAAACATCATGTTTACATTTGGATGTTTTAAACAGGGATGACCTGGTGCGTTGTCAACAAAAAATTTGGCAACTTCTTCATCAGCCGATGCAATCACGTCCGTAATCTTCACCTCATGCAGTGCATTTCTTTTTAAAAACCCGGTTAACCACCCTTTGCTAGCCGAAAATTCCTTATCAGTTTGAGAAGCGGAAATAAATGGCTCTGATTCCTTCATTTGTTCATAAAACTGAAGAGCTTTTCGTTGAATTAAATAACCGCTTAAAGAAATTCTTAAAATAAAATCGTATAAAAAGATTCTAAGAAGAAATATGAATCACATAACTTCAAAATCGCATTAAAAAAATTCGGACAAAAATAGACCCAGCTATATATATATATATATATATATATATATATAGAGAGAGAGAGAGAGAGAGAGAGAGAGAGAAATAGATGGATAGATAGATAAATAAACATATAGATTTAAAAATCAATAAAAATCTATAAAATTCAATTCTAAACATTAAAATAACTTTTTCGGACATTTAAAACACAGGCACACACAGCTACATACAACACATATATATATATATATATATATATATATATATATATATATATATATATATAGAGAGAGAGAGAGAGAAATAGATAGATAGATAGATAAATAAACATATAGATTTAAAAATCAATACAAAATGTATAAAATTCAATTCTAAACATAAAAATGATTAGATAACTTTTCGTCACATTTAAAATCTTACACACACACACACACCCACACATATATATATATATATATATATATATATATATAAGTAAAGAGAGAAAGAGGGAAAAATTTAAAAATGAGTACAAAAAAATATAAAATTTATTTTTTAACAAAAATGATTGGATATATTCTTTCATCGGATTTTATAATTTTTCACACACACACACATAATGCATATACCTAAAACAGTCACACATACACATAGATAGATTTATAAATGAGTTCAAAAAGGTATAAAATTTGATTATTTGTTGTTTTGAAACTGTAGCTGACTCACTTTATACAAATTTAACCCCAACACCACAATAATTTAAGGTGTTCAATAATCACTTACTGTTCATTTATTATTTATAATTATATCGGCTGATACATCTCGATGGCGACGCCATCACCAGAAAGGCTTTAACGAGGATAGCGTCGCCATCATAGTGCATCAGCCCATATAATTATAGATCATATAATTATAAATAATAAGTGAATAATAAGTGATTATTGAACACTTTAAATTATTGTGGTGTTGGGGTTAAAATTCATTTGTGTAAAATAAAATTTGATTCTAAACATAAATATAATTAGATATCTTCTCTTGTACCATTGAACATCTTGCACACACACATACACTCACACACACACACACACACACACATATATATATATATATATATATATATATATATATATCAACCACTTTTCATCCACCAATGATTAAAGGCCTCTCTTGAAAATTTCCACTTTGACAAATCTATTACCTTTCTCTTCTAATTTTGATGATTTTCTTATGTTGCTATCCCAACTATCCACAAATCTATTTCTAGACTTTTTTTATTAATTTACTTTTGACTTTTTTTTCTCAATCAATAAATTTCCTTATCCAACAATGGTTTTCTCTTTTTGCTATGTAATTCAGAAAAATAAAAAATAACTACTTTTGATTTCTCATATTTTCGTTTAATTTTTTCTTTATTTCCTAATGTAGTTAAAAATTAATTTCATAAATTTATTACTTAAGAACCAAATTTTGATTCCAATTAAAATTTTAAAACTTTCACAAAGCATCCAGAATAAATTGGTTTTGATTAGAGTAAAACTTTTACATTTTTATGAGAGAAATGACTGTACACTAAAATTTCAATTCGAAATTATTTTCTATAAATATTTTTTTGTATGATATTTTTAAAGTTTACAATCATTTTAACACAAATGGATTTTCACCCCTAACACCACTATATGCTATACACATATTGTGGAGTTGGGGGTGAAAATTCATTTGTGTTAAAGTGAATTTGCCACAGTTTCAAAACAAACAGAAACAGTTTACAATCATTTTTTATCACCAGCATCTTTGTATTCAGTGCTGTATGAAAACATTTCTTAAAATAGGTTAAAAGTTTAATTTTTCATCTAGTTCGAATATCTCATTACAATATATTCAAATTACTGTCTTAAAATTAAATTAAAAAGGAAGAAATTAAAATTAATAAAAATCTTTCTTGAATTCTTATCATCGAATTTGTAATTTTAAATAATCATATTAATCATCACTCATTATCTATTAAACAGGAGATTATGTTTGATCCTTGGTTCGAAAATTTTTCAAGTTGAATTTTGAGCATTGGATTGACAACTCAAAGACAAAAAAAACTGTTGGGCTAGTATTGTTAGAGAGACCAGTAGCCTATAAGGGTTGTAATGTTGAAAAGTAACAACAATATTTAAACATTAATGGAAATAAATCATTTTTTCTCAATAACACAAAATTTTATTAAATTATTCAATAACATTGTTTAATTATTAAATATTTTTATAAAATTTGCTAATATTAGGATAAATTATTTGTGTTGGAACGAATTTTCCACAAAATCAAATTAAATAGTAATTATTTTTATTAATTATGAGAGATGTAAAAAAGAGAAAAGTTTTTCAAATAGTTGAAGATTTCATATGTGAACATATCTAGTATACAGATTGATGGGAATTAATTTGAAGGTAAATGTTGATTCAGTTACGTATTACTGTTTATTTTAAAATTATGGAAAATTCATTTTATTACAAATTAATTCTCATCCCCAATACTACACAATGTTGTAAAATTTTTAATAATCAGTTATTATAAAAAAAGGATTAAATGATTATTGAACTTATTAAAAAATTAAAAAAAACATTTTTTATAACAAAAAGGCTCTGACGATACTGGCATTGCCATCGAAATGCTTATTACCTCATTATTGTTATAAGCAACAAAGTGAACAATAAGGGATTATTGAACATTTTATAACATATTGTGGCGTTAGGGGAGGTGAAAAGTTATTTAAATTATATATTTTTTTCAATAAAATTATTTGAAAAAGTTGTTTCACTTGTTGAAATTTTTTTTAACATTTTATTGTTATTTTCTCAATAATAATTCATTGTATGGTAGTGAGAGTCGCAATGTTTGTTAACGACTCGATAATACAGGACGTTGTTCTTTGGCGAGATTTCGTTCCATCTCGATAGATATTCATTTTTGTACCGAATTAGGTTTTTCCATCGCGCATGTATTTTTTTGTGAAAAAAATGAATTATTACAGCATCTGCGGACGAATTTAATACAGTGGCCGTTATATATCGCATTCGTGGACCAGAAATTAATTAATAATTTAAAAAAAAATCCGAACGGATCGAAAACGATCACTGGCTAGCACGCAACATATTTCACGATGAAAAATCGCCCGTCTTACGTTACGTTCGTGCGCTGCCGCCGATGAAGTAGCCAGAATTGATAATTACCGGCGTTACATTATATTTTTTCCATCTCGAAGTCGCCGGCAAGAACGCGTTCTCGTATTCTAACGAACCGAATAAAATAGCCGTGCCATAGATGAAAGATTTATGACGCGATGTGTTCTGTTTATTTATTTTTTTTTTCATATTATCTCGTGCCTGGTTACGATTTTTGGTGCCTTTTCTGTATCGACGATTTATGTGCGTCGAATCTGACAACGGTGCGGCTACCAGTGTACCTAATTATCGTGTCGACGAGCGAGTCGAGAGAGGACAACACGAACAGATTATATATATATATATATATATATATATATATATATATACATATATATGAAGGGTTGTTTTCTCGGTTATGTACATCTATTTTACTCTTATTAAAAATAACACAGTCGTTGTTACAGAAAATTCACAAAGCACTAACATTTTTTTAAAAAAAAATATCATCATATAAATCTGGAAAAAATAGAATTTTCAAATAAGTATTTCAGAAGTTTAAATGGAAATAAAACAAAAAGTATTTAATTGATTAGTTTTTAATTTTTGTTATTTTTAAGAATATTATATAGCATTAATGATGAACTAAAATTTTACTCATATAACCACCACAACTTCATTTGACATAGTGCATTCGTTTAGTCCAATTTTTAGTAACTCTTTCAGATAATTGTGATCAAATTTCATGAATTACACCTTCAATATTTATCTTTAATGCTGTTGTTTGAGTTTTATCAGCATAAACCAATGATTTCACATAACTCCACAGAAAATAATCGAATGGAACTAAATCACATGATCTTGGTAGCCAATTGATGGGTCATTTCGTGAAATAATGGATTTATTAAACTATTGTTTCAATAAGTTTCTTAAAGTTTTTGCAATTTCAAGCGCTGTTGAAATATTAAACGTTCCATGATATTTTACTAAACTAATAACAAAATGTGTCAGCTGGCTTCAGTTCTTGTGTTATTTGGACTTTATATCCACGAAGATGCAAATCTTTTCGTAAAATGTTATGTAGAGTACTTTTTGTAATATTTAATTGCTGTGAACGTCAACGAATCGATTTAACACTTTCACATACAGCAACGATATTTTCAGCTGAACGACCATTACGAGTATATGTTTTTGGTCTATGACCTCCAACAATACCAAATTATTGAAATTTCGCGATTAGGTTACGAACAATAGGCTCCGAAGGCACTGGATTACGAGGAAAATATGCACGAATTTTACACATTGACGTTTTAAAATTGTCACTATTTTTTAAGTAAATTGTCATTATTGAAATGTGTTGTTCAAGCTTGTAGCATCCCATCACTAAAATTTCCCAAGCTTTCAATAAACAAATGTTAAATAATGATAGTTCAATATTTGACATTTTATCAAATAACAGCCAATTTATTTCCTAACCTCAAATTTGGACACCTTTTATTTTTTCAATGGAAAATTCATCACCAATCACAATTAGAACAATTTTATATCTTTTATGTATTCACAGAAGTAGTATGAAAGTAATTTCATCCTTGATTGTTGAAATCGTTGTATTTTTCAGTAAAAATTTCTAAAATGAATTACGATGAAAGTTAGTATTGTTGGTCCATTTCGTGAAATAATAAACTCATTTAACTCTTATTTCAATAAGTTTATTGAAGTATTTACAATTTCTAAGCGTTGTTGAAGTGTTAAATGTTCCATGAAATTTGCCAAATTATACTGAGTTGAATTATAAGAATGAGTTTAAAAAAATCAAACATGGCTGCCATTAGCTGTCAAAATTCTAACATTCTTATTGGAAAACTTAGATTCTTCATGAATATTACTTTCTAAATTTTTCTCCCATATTTCTTCATTTTATATTTTTAAATTTAGAATTTAAATGTGGAATTGAAATGTCAAAATGAACTTTGAAAAGTACAAAATGGCTCCTACCAGCTGTCAATGTTCTGACATTCTTACTGGAAAACCCTATAGATCACCATTGTCTCTAATGAATCCACTAAATATAAGTTTTACTATATATTCAAATCACCCATATCCCAAGTAAACAATTTTAAGATTTGACTGAAGAAGGGAAAATAATAAAAAACATTTTAATTTTTACTACGATTCCTATTCGGTGTAAATAACTTGTGAAAACTTAAAAATAATTTTATTCTACTAATATTTATCATATCTAACATGACATAACCTATAATAGAAAAATTTATCAAATTTATTGATGTCGAAATCAGTGACTTATTAGTCACTCATTTGGACATCAATAAATTTTTTTCGTGCTAAATAAAATTCTAAGTCTAGAGTTTAAATGTCAAACTGAGCTTTAAAAAAATATTTAAACATGACTACCATCAACTGTCAAACTTTTAACATTCTTATTGGAAACTCTTTATTTTTTCATATATTTTTTTATATCATTTAATCACATATTTCAATATCATAACATTTTATAAGATTTGTTTTCTTTGTAAAAAAATATAGCGAAGTGTTTTCATAATCACATTTTTAATAAATACACCATTCACATTCTCGAATATTAAAAGATTTCAATAATCATTACTGTTCTCTTTATACCCTAAGGCATCTTTCTATTGATATATTATAATTATTAAAGTATTGAATTTTAAAATTTATATTAATGTTTAGTGTTATGAAAATTAAATTGAAAATGGGTTGGTTGTATAGTAAAAAGAGATAGTCTCACCAATAGACAAGAGATGTTATTGATTGAGAATTCAAAAGAATAGGGTGGTTCTAATGAGAGTGATGGGTTTAGACATATATAGGGTTTTCCAACAAGAATGTCAAATCTTTGACAGCTGGTGGCAGCCATGTTTGAATTTTTTTACCTCATTTTGACATTTCAACTCAATATAGTTTGGTTAATTATCATGGAATGTTTAACACTTCGATAAAGTTTAGAAATTGTACAAACTTCAAAAGTTTAATAAGTCTATTATTTCACGAAATGGACCCATCAATTGGCCACTAAGAGCATGTGATCTAACTCCATTGGATTATTTTCTGTAGGGTTATGTGAAATCGTTGCTTTATGCTGATAAACCACAAACAACAGAAGCATTAAAAATAAACATTAAACGTGTAATTTATGAAATTAGACCACAATTATCTAAAAAAGTGACTAAAAACTAGATCAAGTGAAATCGTGGTAGTCATATGAGTGAAATTGTATTCCATAATAATGCCATAGAATATTCTTAAAAATAAACAAAATAAATAACTAATTAATTACATACTTTTTATTTTATTTCCATTTAAACTTCTGAAGCGCTTTTTGGAAAATTCTATATATGCTATAATAGCAGCAAATGATCTCATTAGAAATTATTTTTTTTATGAATTTCAATTCTTAATTTTATTAATTGCATAGTTCTGACTTTTTAGAAATAGTGCTTTATAATAGTAATGTCATTATTGTGACAAAAATGATTGTAAGATAAAGGATAAATATTAATTCGAAAGAAAAATTCAACCCCCGGTGGTAGATGGATTGAATAAGGATACAAAACACAAATTAGTATATTATATATATATATATATATATATATATATATATATATATATATATATATATATATATATATATATATATAAAGTCAAAACTTGTCTAGATTTCAACAGAAAAGCTCTGACGATGATGGCGTCGCCATCGAAATGCATTAGCCAATATAATTATAGACTATATAATTATAAATAATAAGTGATTATTGAACACTTTAAACTATTGTAGTGTTGGAGTTAAAATTCATTTGTGTAAACTGAATCAGCCACAGTTCCAAAACAACAAATATTAATTCAAATCATGGTTGATTATTTCGACGATGGAACTGTTGATCAAATAAGATAAAAATATATTCAATAAAATGAATTCTACTCAATTTGCTTAACATAGTTCATTCGTTTAGTCTAATTTTTAAATAAAGATGTTTATCTGGGTTTTTTGACATTTTTCCCAGATCAAGAATGATGTTTATAGTATTTATATATGATTCGGGGTGTGTTTCACACCCCTAGCTACGTCAATAATCAAGTATAAAATAAATTTAGGTAGAAGAACAACTTAACTGCAAAAAAAATATCTAATTTTTAATCACTCTTCCACATAATTGTGGTCCAATATCATAAATTACACGTTCAATCTTAATTTTTAATGCTTCTGTTGTTTGTGGTTTATCAGTATAAACCAATGATTTCAAATAACCTCACAAAAAATAACATAATGGAATTAGAATACATGAACTTGGTGGCTGATTGATTGGTCAATTTCGTGAAATAATGGACTGATTAAACTTTTGAAGTTTTTAAAATTTATAAACGCTACTGAAGTGTTAAACGGTCCATGATAATTTGTTAAACTCTATTGAGTTAAAATGTCAAAAAAAAATACTAAAAAAAATTGTAACATGGCGATTACCAGCTGTCAAAGTTTTGACATTTTTATTGGAAAATCTTAAATATACATAATTTGATTAAAAATTACATTCTATTCTGAATTTAAATAAAGGATTTGATTAAACTGCCATAACTAATTGTTGGAATTGTGGAAAATTTAATGAACTATCATCAAAATATTGTATTAATATCTTAAGGTGGATAGTTAATTTGTGTAAACTGAAATTCTGAATATTATTTTTCGTCAATGTTTAAATTTTTTTCTTCTGATTTTATAGACAGAATTGAATTGTTTATAGAAATTCGCACACACATTTCACATTTGGATAACAGGATAATATGATATAATATTTATAGGAAAAAAACGATACACAAAAATATATTCTACACATTTTGAAATCGACCTTAATTGAAACATTTTCATCAGCTCGAACGTCTCCTCGCCCCTCGATTATCATCGCACGACCAAAAAACGTTTATGATTTATTCATTTCTCGAATAAACGTCGTCTCTGTGTGTAACGATACGCCCGAGACGGAAGACTCGCCGCGGACGATATAAAATATGAATTTATCGGTTGGCATTTATTCCATTTTGTTCGCGGCATGATACTTGCCGCTTGATTATATATATATATATATATATATATATATATATATATATATATATATATAAAGTACAAACATACATATATCTAAGAATTTTTTTCCTCTCAAATTCCAGAATGACTGAAGCAGCGGGTGTGCCGTGGCGGCGGTCGAACGCGCGCGTCTCAGTCGACAGAGACACGGAATGACAGCAAGACAGGCGAGCGCATAACGGACGATGGCATTGCCTAAGAAAACGGAACGCGAGGAATGCCTGTCCGTGTTGCTTGTGCAACGAGGCGTAAAAATCATATTTGGTAACATATTACATATTGTATATGTGATTACACACACCCATTTATATATATATAAATTGGGTAGTTCTTTGCAGAGCAGCAAAAATCAAATTCTCGATGCATTAAATCATAATATTTCGAATTTAAATTAAATATTTTTGATTACATGCGAAGAAACGTTTTTTTTTCTTCATTAATAAAGTCATATCAGTTAAGTTACTTTACCATTTTTCTTGGACTATTCAACCAGAAATGTACACTTGTCCCTCAATTTACGCGGAGAATCCGTTCCACGTGGATTTGTTTTACGTGAATGAAAATCGCGTGAATTGAATCTGTCAGTATAATAGAAAAAATATTGGAAATAAATGCTAGTAAAGTTGTAGAAACACATATTTATTTCACATAGTTTAACAAAAAAATAATTACATTTTAGAACACAAAAGTAGATAAATTTTATTTCGGTGTCACTGTCGCTACTGTAATTCAAGACAATCAACCTTTTATATATTTATATCGTACTTTTATACGTTCAAGTAAGAATTTGCGTCACTCTGATATATAATAAATTCCATGAAAAATTATTTAAAATGAAATCTATCTGTCCGCGAATAAAAAGTGCCGCGTAAAAAAAACTCGCATAAAAAAGTCCCGCGTAAATTGAGGGACAGGTGTATTAATATTTTTTTTTATTTTATTTAAATGTTCCCCATACTTACATCATAAATATTCCATGTTGAATTTTCTAGTCAGTCTTTTGATATTTTCATTATTGGATGAAATATTAGGTTGGCAAATATCTCCCTTCCGCCTTCTGGTCTTTTGAATTTCGCAGCTATGTACAAAAAAAAAAAAAAGCGGAAGGGAGATACTTGCCAACCTAATATATTGTCATTAAATATTTTATAATTTTATGAATTCTATGTAAAATGATTATTAAATAGTGAATGATATACATTCCATATGGCAAAGAAATCTATTTTTCAAATATAGGGTTTTCGTATAAACAAATATAAAAATTAGTGAATATAAAAAGATATTTTGATGAATTTATGAACCATTGTTTTTGAAAGTAGTATAAGTCCATTTATTTATACATTGAGATATTTAATGGTTTGCGTTTGAATTAACTAGAAAATATTGGAAAACGTTAATAAATCTGAGTTATGTTTTTAAAACTATAAACTTATTACATTTTATTATGTTATAATAATTAATAAAATGATAAAAGAAAATAACCGATTTTTTTAGCTGATTTTTCGAAAAAAATTAATAAAATTTAACAAGTTTATAGTGTTAAAAACATAACCCGAATTATAAATAAAAAGACATATCATTTAAAAAAAAAACATTCTTGCTATAACCTTTTTACAGTAAATTTCTTTTGATTAATTTATAAGACTATTGTACACCATTGACTCAGTAATTATAAATATAAAAAGAGGACATCTATGTCTCACTAAAACTATCATTAATTGATTTTTTGCCAAAAATAAACTTATACCACTTTCAAAAATAACGAATCATATATAGATATAGAAAGATAGAGAGAAAATCTGAAAAAAGACATTGAATCAAAGTAGAAAGTTTAAAAAAAGCAGTAAATAGAAAGAGACTGTTGTTGCTGTTAATGCTAAATAAAAAAAATGAAATTATATTCGTTCTTTAAGAAAAAAAATTCCTTTCTCTAGTTGTATCCCGTATTTCTCCATTTTTTGTATTCTTAAATTTAGAATTTAAAAGTAAGAAATGAAATTATATAAGGTTTTCCAATAAGAGCTTCAGAAATTTAAATGGAAATAAAAAAAGTATTCAATTAATTAGTTATTTTTTTACTATTTTTTAGCATATTTTATGGCATTAATGATGGAATACAATTTCAATCATATGACCATCACGACTTCGCCCAATCCAATTTTTAGTAACTCTTTCACATAATTTTAGAAATGAATATTAGAAATGTATGATACGTCAACAGAACAGAATGTTCTAGAGAAACTTTTATAAAAACGAAACATGATGAGATTTTTGGAATACGAGGTCAGACAATTAAGTAATGTGACAAAATTCAAAAATCGAGTATATTTAAAAATTAAGGTACATCGCTGCGATCCCCTTCAAAGTAGTCCCCTCCCGCATCTATACACTTATTCCAGCGAGTTTTCCAGTTTTCGTAACAATTCTGGAACACTTCTTGTGGGACCTCTCCGAGTACCCTCGTCACAGATTCTTGGATATCTTCAACGGAGTCAAAATGTCGACCTTTGACGAATTTTTTCATATGGGGGAATAGGAAAAAGTCGCAGGGTGACATGTCCGGTGAATAGGGCGGTTGTGGTAACGTTGCGATGCCTTTAGACGCCAAAAACTGAGAGACACTGAACGCACTGTGACAGGGAGCATTGTCGTGATGCAGAACCCAAGTCTTCGCGATCTCTGGACGCACTCTGAGCACCCTTTTTCGTAATTTTTCGAGCACATTGCGGTAGAATACTTGATTTACGGTTTGTCCAGGTGGTACGAACTCTTTGTGAACCACCCCTTTGCTGTCGAAGAAGCAAATCAACATGGTTTTCACTTTGGACTTGCTCATTCTCGCCTTCTTTGGCCTTGGTGCTCCAGGGGACAGCCACTGTTGGCTTTGTCGTTTAGTTTCGGGGTCATATTGAAAGAACCAACTTTCATCACCAGTAATAACTCGATCGAGAAGAGTAGGATCACTTTCAACCTGCTCGAGACAATCTTGAGCGATGTTCATTCAATTTCTCTGTTCCATTTTCGTAACATGCACTACTCGTGCGTTGTTACAAAACACTAAACAGCTGGCGAAGAAATGATCGTACGAGGGTGGTCAAGGTCTCAATCGAGAGAGTAGGGATCTGCTATTACGGTGGCGGAGTTACAGGTTCGCAGTGTTACCACAGGCCGAGAAAAAAAATCGGTCGCATTACTTAATTGTCTGACCTCGTATTTATATTTTTTAATCACTGTTTGCTCATTAGATTTCTAATCAAATACTTTTTATAAAAATGAACCGTTCATTCTAACAACATAAGATTTTAAAAAATAATCAATAATCACTCATTGTTTAAAACTAGATTTACGGAGCGAGTCAATTTGGCTCATTTAAGATTTTATTGCTATATATACAGAAAACTTAAATATTATTTTTTAAAAACATATGTTGGTTTTTAATTACGTAATGACATATATATAAATATTAATTCATTCCCTCCGCCCTCCCCTTAATCCTGAATTTTCGAATATGGTATACCTATTTTTACGGCTATGAGTCAAATTGGCTCATTAAATGATTTTATAGTCACACATGAAATTTATGTCTTGCATAAAGAAATTTCGTATAACAATCCTAAAAACAACTGATACGTAAGCTTTCGTGTTCAATCAATTCAAAATGAACACAGTGAAGGATTGAAAACAGACAAATTTGGTTTGATTTCAAAAATGTGGAACAAATTTATTGAGAATAGCCAGGCTTGTTATAAACCTGACGCAAACATAACAGTCGATGAACAATTGTTCCCAACTAAAGCTAGGTGCCAATTTACTCATTACATGCCAAATAAACCAGACAAATTTGGCATAAAATTTTGGCTAGCATCCGATATTAGCAGTAAGTATCTTATAAATGGTTTTCCATACTTGGGCAAGGATGAAACTCGAAAATCGAATATTCCCTTGAGCGAATTTGTTGTGTCTAAGCTTGCAGAGCCATATTTAGGTTGTGGACGAAGTATCACCACAGACATTTTTTTATAAGTCTTTCACTTGCAAAAAATTACTTCCAAAAAAAACTACCTTAGTTGGAACTATACGTACAAACCGAAAAAAATTATCTAAAATTGCCAAAGATAAGGAAGATAAATTGACACGGTATTCTACAGAACTTTATAAATCGCAGAATTATTCTCTGACTATTTATAAAAGCAAGCCCAATAAAAAAGTTCTACTACTAAGCTAAAACCATAAAAATTTAAAAATTTAAAAAAAAAACGTGGACCGGAAACATAACATATTTTAATAGTACCAAAAGTATGATGTGGATGTACTTGACCAAATGGCCTGAAAATATAATGTTAAAATAGGCTCTCGCAATTGGCCTCTTTAAGGGGTTATACGCAATTAGAAATTTCAAAAAATCGATTTTTTTTTTGCATTTTCGGAATTCACATATATTTGAGTATATTCTCTGAAAATTTAAAGTAAATCCGATAAATATTTTCGGACATACACCTGAATTTTTACCAAATTTTTAACTATGTGTAAACTACTTCCGAAACTTCAAACGCGTTTATCTCAAAACGGTGTTTTCATAGTCGGTGATCTCGATATCTCAGAAATGGCTGAACCGATCGGTCTCAAATTTTCACACAATCTTCTCAAATATATTCCTCAGGTATTGAACGAAGGAATAAGGTTTACAAAAATTATTACTATTTTTTTTAAACAATTTGGAGCGAAAATTTTAGTAAAAAACGAAAAATTTTTTTCAAGTAGACGCCATTTTGTCAAAAATGAAAATTTTTATTATTCCTTCGTTCCAATACCTGCATTAATCTATCCTTTAAAAGAATTGACCATATTTTTTGATTTCAAATAATCCAAACCGCCGATATGGAGATCACCGCCAAGCGCCTTTTTTTGGAGGTCGTTCGGGACATCGTCTGCAGGAGCGGTGCACTTCAATATTTTTTTATGATCGACATGTTATTTTATTCTTGAAAGTAGGATCTATTCAAATAACCATAATTTGTAATTGCAAAATAAATACTGTTTCTAAAAAAAATTCCTAAAAAAACGTCGTTTTTGCGCCTCGCAAGTGCGTATACCCCCTTAAGTTTTCTACAATATCTTAGATTTAGCAGCTATCAATGCTTGGATCTTAATATAAAGAAACCACTCAAGTAAATATTTCAAGAAAGGACTTTATTTTCCAACTGGCTGAAGAACTAAGAGGTGACTATAGAGATGAAATCAATAACACTTCCATTCCATTGTCGAAAATGCAAAATATTGAAGTACGGAAGAATTGCCAAGTTCAAGCATCATGCAATAGAAATGGATGTAAGAACCTTTGTGCTAAATGCAATAAAAATGCCTGCGGAAAATGTATTTCAAAAACAGAATTTATATATAAAAAATGTTTTCAATAAACTTTTTTCATAATAAATGAATCATTTGAATTAAATTAAAATTGTTTTTTTTTTCAAAAAACTTCAATTTTGATGTACGAGTCAAATTGACTCACTTTAGTAAAAATAGATATATAATCAACAGCCGTAAATCTAGTGTTAATATCCAATTTTTGTAGATAATAAAAAATTATCATATATTTTTACATGTGAATAATTTTAATACACTTTTATGAAAATATTAGAAATGTATAATATAAATTTTGATTATTAAATTTGAAATAAAATCCATCTATCTACCTATATTAATATATATACTCGTATATATATATATATATATATATATATATATATATTTGTGTGTGTGTATAAAAAAATAGTTATCTTTAGCTGTCCGACATGAACGTTTCTTCTAACAACGTACGTTGACTGTATACCGCGACGAATACATTTTTAATCAAGCATTTCTTTTTTTACGAACAAGAAACGTAACTTTAGTTTCGACTTATGAGTAGAAGCTTGTAAAATATGTAAACGGTGCGATCCCGCAAGAGCGGTGAAGTTTTGACATGTGTCTTTTCTGGAATTACTACCGTATCATGTCAGTCATACGCGCGTGCACGTGGATGGGAAACAGCTACGTGGAATACACACACACACATACAGCTCAAACGAATGTCGGAGAAGAACGATCCGCACGACACGGATGATGGCCAGTGCAGCAGCATACACAAGAATCCTCGTCGGAAATTGATCTGGCGCGCATAGCACTTACATTGCTCGTTTAACATTCTAATTTCATTACTTTTGTGGATGTGATGTCGGTCGTATTGTCGGTTATAGTTGGATGACACGTATACGTTCTGAGTTGGTTTTAAAAGAATTCAAAAGCGGCGACGTTTATCCTTGTTGATCGATTTTTTTAAACATAACAATGATATGTTGAGTCAGGATAAGAAATCTTCTAGCAGGAGTTCCAGTAAGAATCGATCTTTACTCATTATTCTTCTTTCTTCATTTCAATTTTAGTGAAAAGAATAGAGTTTTAATTCAAGAAGATATTAATTTGTATATATTGGAACAAGAAACGTTCTAAGGTCAGGAATTTTTATAAAAGATTGAATTTTCATCAATTTGTTTGTTAGAATGTTTTAATTCAATTTTTAGTGCATGGTCATTCATCTCTCATTCTTAGATTAAAATCTTTTTATGTTAAATTGTCGTTAGAGCAGAGCAGCATCAATAGCCTGTAAAAGAAACTAAAAGTTAAGGGGGTATTCTAGTCTAGACGCACGAATTTTAGGTGTTTTTTTGGGCGCTATAAAAAAAACAACAAATATTTTTACTATCCATTTTTTATCAGATATTTATTGACATTTTAAGAGTATAAAAAAGTATTATTAACAACAAAAAAATCAAAATTGAAAAAGGTACAGGCTGGCAAAGTGGGGGCTCGAAAAAAAAAGGTGTCTTCTGGTTGACGTGGTTCCAACCCTTCCGGTCATTTGAAACAAATTTTTTTTTGAAATTATTGAAAAAGAAGGTTGTAATAGTATAGCCTAGGGAAATTAAAAAAAAATGTTTTTTTGCAAAATGAAGGCACTGTGAAAAAACAGTCATTTTTTTGCCCTATATTTTCAACTTTCGGAATTTTTAAAAAATAGTTAAAAACAAAATTTTCAAAAAATCCTAGGCAGGATCAATCACTATTATATCGAGAACCTCTGTACCAAATTTTAAGTAAATCGGTCCATTATAACTTGAGATATCACGTCATCCGTGTCGAAAAAAGTAGTTTCGAGAAAAACGCTTTTAAAGTTGGATAGATTGACGCGTCACAAAAATAGCTATAACTCCGAAAATAATTCGAATTTCGAAAAATCCTCTTAAAGACATATTCTTAAAGGTCTATACTTTGAAAATATGCAAAAAAATCGATTTTTTCGAAATTCTAGACTAGAATACCCTCTTAAGCACAAGAAGAAACACTTATTGTCAAAAGAATTTATAAAATAGACAAATTTCAAAATAAATCCAAAAGAAAAAAGTCAGAAGTTAAAAAAGACGATTTTATCAAATATACATGTCGAACACACACACACATATCAACACAAACACAATTCAAGTACTGGAAAATTCCATATGGAATAAAGATGAAAATACAATAAAAGTGTGTTTATCAATATTAGTATTCAGCTACTCTGCAGGTATATTCTATGCTATTTTTTAAATTTACTTCAATTTTGTATCAATTTCTTTAAGTTAAATTATTCTGTTTCTTCAGAATTCATCAAGTTTCTCGAAAGTTTTTCTGGATGAAACCACAAGAAATGTGAATAAATGAACAAGAGCAAGAAGAAAATTTGATGACACATATTGGTTAAAGATTACTGGTCTCAAAAACGATATAATAAAACATGATCTTGTATCAGTTTATTAAATTTCCAATATTATATTTTTTCAGCATAAATCAGATTTTTAAAAGTTTTTCTAAACTAAATCATAAGAGATAAAAACAATTAAACAATAGCAAGAAGAAAATGTGATAATAACACATATTGGTTGAAGGTCACTAGTCTCAGGAACGTTAAAAGGAAACATGATCTTGTACATCAGTTTCTTCAATTTCCAATATTCTCCATTTTCAGTACTAATCATTTTTTTTCAAAGTTTTCTTAAGTTTGACCACAAAAGATATGAATAAATGAACAAGAGTAAGAAGAAATTTTGATAATACATATTTGTTGAAGGTCACTAGTCCTAGAAACGTTAGAAGAAAACATGATCTTATACCAGTTTCTTTAATTTTCAATATTCTACTTCTTTCAATATAAATCAGATTTTTTTAAAAAAAATCATAGGAAATATGAATAATTAAATAAGAGAAAGAAGAAAATTTGAAGAAACATATTGGTTGAAGGTCACTAGTCTCAGGAACGTTAGAAGAAAACATGATCTTGTATACCAGTTCCTTTAATTTCCAATATTCTTCATTTTCAGTATTAATTAAGTTTTTTCAAGTTTTTTTCAGTTCTACCACAAGAGATATGAATAAATGAACAAGAGCAAGAAGAAAATTTAAAGATATATACTAGTTAAAGATCACTGGTCTCAAAAACGATAGAAAAGAAGATGATTTTGTACTAGTTTCTTTAATTTCCGATATTCTGCTTTTTAATTATTCTGCTTTTTATTATTATCTGCTTTATTTATTAGTTTTTAAGTAAAGAATTTTTAATGATGATACAGTTTATATTTTGAATCACAATTTTGCCCAAGAAAGATTTGTTTTTTAAAAATAAAAAAAATGCCTTATTTCGTACTCTCATTTTTTTTAAAAAAATGCATACATTTAACTTAGTGACTTTTCTACTTTATGTAGATGGAAAATAACGTTTGATAATAATAATAATACACCTGCTTAGAACAGCAAATCCAGTAGCAAACGTTACAATTTTGGAAGAATCTTTACATTATTATATTTTACATCTCAATCTGATTTTAAGTTGAGCATATCAAGATTTTTAAGTTTTCCTAGGTAGGACCACAAGATATATCAATAAATGAAGGATAGTAGGAAGAAAATGTGATGATTTATTGTGGTTGAGAGTCATTAATCTTAGAAATATTAGAAGAAAACATGATTTTGTACCAGTTTCTTAAATTTCCAATATTCTGCTTCTTTCATTATAAATCAAATTTTTAAAAGTTATGCTTAACACAATCATAGGAGATATTAATAATTAAGAGAAAGTATACATTTTTTAAATATATATTAGTTAAAGATCACTAGTCTCAGGAATGATAGAAGAAAAGACAAATTTGTAGTTTCTTTAATTTACAACATTCTGCTTCTTCAGTAATCAAGTTTTTCTGGGTCAGACTACAATAAATGAACAAAAGAAAGAAGAAAATTGTTATGATATTTATTGGTTAATGGCCATTAGTCTCAGAAATGATAGAAGAAAAGACAGTCTTGTACCAATTTTTAAAATTTCTAATATTCTAATTTTTTTAGTATAAATTAGATTTCTTGAAAAATTTTTTAAGTCAAATCGCAGGAGATATGAATAATTGAACAAGAGCAAGAAGAAAAATCGATGATATATTGGTTAAATGTTATAAGTCCCATGAATAACAGAAGAAAAAGAAGAGTGTGAATAAATGATAAACTCCAAAATTATTAATTTACTAAGAAATTCAACAATTTATGGAAGATTTTAAAACTTAAAAAGTTTCAAGTTTCTTTTTTCTCAACTCTTTTAGTGAAACTATTTTATTACTTTTTTGAATTTTCATTCTAAAAAAATATTTAAAATAAAGCAAATAGTTGTTCGTTGTTTTGGAACTGTGGTTGATTCACTTTACATAAATTAATTTTAACCTCAACATCACAATAGTTTAAAGTGTTCAATAATCATTTATTATTTATAATTATATCGGCTAATGCATCATTTGAAAAATTTGCTATATAATTATTAGAAGAAATGCTCTGATGATGATGGTGTTGCAATCTAAATGCATTAGCTAATATAATTATAGACTATATAATTATAAATAAGTGATTATTGAACACTTTAAACTATTGTGGTGTTGGGGTTAAAATTCATTTTTGTAAAGTAGTAGTTCTTCAACCTCATTTTATAAAATTATTTTATTTTGTGTTAATGATTTTTTTCTAAAAACACATAGTTTTAATTTCTTCTATTTCAATTCTTATAAACCTGAAAATTTACTACAAGTCACTCCTATTTTGCTTATAAATATTTTTTGTGTTAATACAAATTTTTCAATTTTCTATTTCTATTTTTTCTTAATTTGATTTTGTTCATATCTGTAAATTAATTCTATATTACTTTTGTCTAACTCTGTTTTATTTCAACACCAAATTTTAATTTCTTTACCCAATTCTTCTATTCTTTATTGAAATTTTTCTGAGCTATTTGAGAAAATAATAAAATTGTCAGCAAATCGAAAATGATTAAATACATTTTTTTTTTATTTCTTCAGATTTCCAACACTAAGTACTTAAACACTTTTTCTAAAACTTTTATAAATATCTTTAGTAATTATATATATATATATATATATATATATATATATATATATATATATATATATATATATATATAATGTGTAAGAGTGTTTGGTATGTGTGAGTGTACGTGTAGGTATCAAAAGAAAATAATTTTCTCTGCATTTCAAAATATCATCCTGTCAAAGTGATGTTCTAAACGGACAGAGCTTTTATCTCCAGGGTATATCAAGCTCGAACTGAACCTATTTAATATTTATTCAGGCGATATGATGTACGAAGTAACACGTACTCCACTCACATAAAGATGTCATATTTGTACACGTGAATCATCTACTCGAGCCAATTTATACAAAAAATATATATCCTCTATCGCAGCTAACATCCATACACACACATATTTATCCCTATATATTTATATATATATATATATATATATATATATATATGTGTGTGTATGTATTTATTTATATTATATGTATATGTTTAATTTCAAAAATGTATTTCGTGTTATGTATTTAATTTTTTGTCTCGTTTGAATTATGAATATCAAGCTAAATTACATATTGGTATAAAAAATATACGAATACAGGTCCGTAACTTGTCTGATACTGGTAAATTTTATCTGAAAATCTATTTTTATTTTATTTTTTCATTCTGTTCGTGTACATGTTTTTATTTAACACGTATATACAGAAAGATCAAGATAAACAATATGGTAAATTTTTAATATTTTATATAGAGTTTTCCAATAAGCACTTCGGAAGTTTAAATGGAAATAAAACAAAAAGTATTTAATTAATTAGTTATTTTTATTTTTAAGAATATTCTATGGGATTAATTATAAAACACAATTTTTCTCACAAGACCATCACGACTTCACTTAACATAGTACATTTGTTCAGTTTAATTTTTAGTCCCTTTAATAAACATCCTTGGAAGAGCAAATATTGTACCCACTTTTAGCCGGGTTGGCAAACTTAGAAGGAGAAACGTTGGATTACAACCGTATGTATTTAATGAGGATATAACTACGACAATGACAAAGTCTGCTACAAAAATCAAATCAAAAACGATTTATGTACTTAGTCCCGGCTGTAAGGAGGGACTCCAACCCACCCCTAAAATATCTAAAATGGAATCAAAAGAAAATTTCAAATATGGTAACTGAAATTAGCTGTTTTAGAAATTATATATCCAAAAATAAATCAATATGACATCTTGTGATTTATATAGGGTCATCCAAATGTGACACCAAAATTTGTGTTTTATAAGTATTTAAAGATATATAACTAGGTTTTTTGACATTTTTCCAAGATCAATAATTGCTCATAGGAAGACCTTGAAAAAATCATAAGATGACAATGACGAGCATCGGGGTATGTCATACACCCCTAGGTATGTCAATAATTTAGTTCAAAATTTACTGAGGAAGTACAACATCCAAATGCAAAAAAAATCAATTTTTAGTCACTCTGCTATACAGTTGTGATCCAATTTTATAAATTACAGATTCAATGTTTATTTCTAATGGTTCTGTTCTTTGTGGTTTATCAGCATAACACCACAGAAAATAATCCAATGGAGTTATATCACATGATTTTAGTGGCCAATCGATGAGTCCATTTCGTAAAATAATAGACTCATTAAACTTTTAAAGTTTTGACAATTTCTAAACGTTGTTGAAATATTAAACGTTCCATGATTATTTGCCAAATTATATTGAGTTGAAATGTCTAAAAAAATACTAAAAAAAAAATCAAACATGGCTGCCCCAACTGTCAAAGTTTTGACATTCTTATTGGAAAACTAAAAAATATTATTTTCTAATTTTTCTCCCATATTTCTTTATTTTCTATTTTTAAATTCAGAATTTAAACGCAGTCACGAGAGATAAGATCTTAACAATATTTATAGAAATTACGAACTGCCAAGATGACGGCCGATGATTGTCTGCCTGCTAATTTTAATCCATTTAATCTCATTGTTTCATTCCTTAATCAGTATTCAAGGTTACAGTAATAGATTTTTTTAATCTCTTGTTTGTTTTTAGCAGCCGTGCTAAATTTTGTTATGCATTTACGACAATTACACACATATTATATATATGTATATATATTTGTATAGAAAAATTTGTAGTGAACTTTCAAATATATGCAAATATATAATTAAATCTATTTGGATAAATAATTGGTTAATACATGTTTTAATTACATACCTTTTTTAATAAGAAGTCTGTGATCAGCTGCACAATCTTTAAAAAGGTCCACGACCTGTGGAAGTTAACGCATCACTGCACTAGTCTACAGATATATATATATATATATATATATATATATATATATATATATATATATATATATATCTGTAAAATTATATGTTCAATTTATAGAAATCCTGCGAGGTCATCGTACTTGAATTATCTAATATCAGAACAATACCAACATCTTCAGATATAAATCGATAAATTAAAAATAAACTGGTTGAACATTTCGATATCAAAAATGAAACATCATCTAATAATCACAAGATTTTAAATTCTTGTGCTGTTTGGTGATTTGTTTTTGTCCACATCATATTTGGTATTAGATTTTTCTAATCAGAATTTGTTTGAATATCAAAATAGGTAGTAATAATATTGATATTTTTACTAGATAAACGAAATCTAAATTTAATTATACCTGCAGATGGATAATTATTTATTGTTCATTTAATTCGCTGAAACGTATTTTGATTGTCATATCGTCGTCATACTGCTGTATTATAAAATGTTTTTATGAGAGAGTTGATTTTCTAACTTTGCTCTGATTATGATGGTATGATTGTCGAAATGTGTATCGACGAATAAAGTGATCACTGAACATTTCAATAAAAGATTGTGTTTAGACGAAAGATTCATTTACTTTGAAAATCAGTTTTAAAATGTCATAAATGAAAACAGAAAAAAAATTTAAATATGGAAAATGAAATTAGGTGTTTTACAAATTGTAGATCCAAACATAAATTAATATGACATTTTGCGTTTACATTTTGTGTCTTGTTTGTTTTTTTAATTCTAATTTACCTCAATCTGTAGTTTTGCATTTGCTACGATTAGTTTTGACACTTGTCTCATTTTAGGGTAGATGTTGAAGAAACAACCGTTTCAAGATATCATAAATGAAATCAAGAGAAAATGTCATATATGGTAAGTAAAATTCGCTGTTTTAGAAATTATATATCCAAACATAAATCAATATGACATCTTGTGGTTAGATTTTGTGTCTTGATTAATTGTTTTTTTAATTCTAATTTATCTTATCTTTTGCTACAATTAGTTTTACACTTATCTTATTTTAGGGTAGATATCGAAGAAGCAAACGTTTCAAAATTGTATAAATGAAAACTGAAGAAAATATCAAATATGGTAAATGAAATTAGTTGTTTAAAAAATTGTATATTCAAACATAAATCAATATGACTTCTTGTGGTTATATGTTGTATCCTGTTTAACTGCTTTTTCAATTCTAATTTTAAGTTTATTCGTAATTTTGTATTTAGCTAAGACCAGTTTTAACATTTGCTTTATTTTAGGGTAGATTTTGACGAAACAAACGTTCCAAAATATCATAAATAAAAACAGAAGAAAAATTCAAATATGGTAACTAAACTCAGCTGTTTTAGAAACTGTAGATACAAATATAAATTGCGATTACATTTTATGTCCTGTTTAATTGTTTTTTTCATTCTAATTTATCTTATCTGCAGTTTTGTATTTCGATACGATTAGTTTTGACACTTGTCTCATATTTAGGATAGTCAATATGACATCTTGTGGTTACATTTTGTGTCTTATTTAACTCCTTTTTGATACTACTTTTATGTTTATTCGCTATTTTGTATTTCGATAAAACTAGTTTTAACATTTGTCACATTTTAGGGTAGATTTTGAGGAATCAAACGTTTTAAAATGTCCAATGTTATATATTTTGAAAAAAATAGTGATTTCATGAAAGGTTGAGTTGAGATTTTTAAAAATTACACAAATTGAATCAGACATAATTATTATTTTTGGTTCTATGATAAATTTATTTCATTACAAATCAACTATTTACTCAAACACTACAAATTTTAATCAACATTTTCAGTAATTATTTATTGTTCATTTTATTCGCTGAAATTAATTTTGATTATCACGCCGTCGTCAGAGTGCTATATATTCAAATATTTTTATAAGACAGTTGATTTTATAACTTTGCTCTAACTATGATGGTATGATTGTCGAAATGTATATCAACGAATAAAGTAATCACTGAATATTTCAATAAATGCTTGTGTTGTCGAAATGAGAAATTCATTTATTTTGAGAAACAGTTTTAAAATGTTATAAATGAAATCAAAAGGAAATTTCAAATATGGTAACTGAAATGATCTGTTTTAGAAATTGCATATTCAAACTTAAATCAATATGGCATCTTGTGGGTTATATAGGATCATCCAAATGTAACGCCTAGATTTGTGTTTTATTAAAGAGAAACATGTATATAGTTTCTTTTTAATAAAACATAAATCTAGGCATCACATTTAGATGACCATATATTCCATAAGTCTTGTTTAACTGTATTTTTTCAATTCTGATTTCATGTTTACCCGCAGTTTGGCATTTCTAGTTTTGACACTTGTATCATTTTAGGATAGATGTTAAAGAATTGAACGTTTCAAAATGTCATCAATTAAATCAAAGAAAAGTTCGAATATGGTAACTGAAATTAGCTATTTTAGAAATCGTATATCTAAACAAAAATCAATATGACATTTTGTGGTTAATTATGTGTTTTTTTAACTTTTTTTTAAAAATTAATTTTGTTTGTCTGCAGTTTTGTATTTCGTCACGATTAGTTTTGATATTTGTATCATTTTAGGGTAGATGTCAAAATCAAACGTTTCAAAATATCATAAATCAATAGAAAAGTTCAAATAAGTTAACTGAAATTAACTGTCTTAGAAATTGTAAGTCCAAACATAAATCAATATAA
>CP092087.1:70363371-70590871 GCA_029203775.1 Neoneuromus ignobilis | reverse complement strand
TACATATAAAAAATGTTGACGTTGGAAAATGAAGTTCTATCTAACCTAAAAAAGCATTCTTTTCATTTGTGTGTGTGTCTGTCTGTATGTATGTATATTTATATATATTTGGTCATCCAAAAGTGACGCCTAGATTTGTGTTTTATTAAAAAAAAATTTGTGTAGTTTCTTTTTAATAATACATAAATCTAATTGGATGCCCCTATATATATATATATATATATATATATATATATATATATATATATATATATATATGTAGAAACGATTATCAAAACTAAATTGAAAAAAATTACATCACAAATAAACCACTTATTCAAACACTATAAGATTTTATAAAAGTGTTCATAAATCATTTATTGATAATAATTTTAATTTTTTCAACTTTAACACTAGATTTATGGAGCGAGTCGATTTGACTTATTTATGATTTTGTTGCTCTATATATAAAAAACTTAAATATTATTGTTTAAAAACATATGTTGGTTTTTAATTATATAATGACACATATGCAAAAAAAATATATTACATATTTGCATATATGCCATTATGTAATTAAAAACCAATATATATTTTAAAAAAATAATATTTAAGTTTTCTATATATTTAGCTATAAAATCTTAAATGAGTCAAATTGACTCGCTCCGTAAATCTAGTGTTAATTCATCCAAATGACAAAGAAAAGATTTTTAAAAAAATACTTATATTTATACGAGGGTTGTGTTTGATAAGTATGGTAAATTTATTTATTGTTTAATTTAATTAATTAATTTAAATATTTTTTTCAAATTAGTTTTTCTTACTTTTTTACCATATTTCTCAAACGATCCTCCCATATATATATATATATATATATATATATATATATATATATATATATATATATATATAAATATATATATATATATATATATATATATATATATATATATATATATATATATATATATATATATATATATATACATACATATATACTACATCAATCAAACTCCATCTACAATATATTCAACATATTATTTTCAAATAAATATGTTGACAGTATATTTAAATTTAAAATATTTAAGATAAATATATTTCAAATCTTTAATTCAAAACATAAAATTGTATACAGGCTAAAATGAATATATAATTTGGTGAAACAATTATTACGAAGGGCTAATTAACATTCATTTACCAGTATCTACTGATTCATTTCATATGATAGAAAAAAAATACTCTTGGCAGTCTAACCTAACTTATATAACAAACTGACTTACTTGCTACTGCATTAACTTATTATCGAATAGCATGCATACATTTTATACCCGTATTTAATCTCGACCTAAGTTTCAGTGAAAAAAATGGCCGTTTGTGTAGTGCATCGAATAAATTTTAACCGCAAATGTATTTTTTTATACATTAAAGGAATGTAGACTTTTTATGTGATTATTTTTTCAATCGATCATTAAGTGTGTGACACGTGTGTTATATAATTTGTATATTTTTTTACGCTTGTACCTGTTTTGTTCATTTATAAACCTGCATTAAGTATCTAACCTAATCAGTGCACGTTTCTCATTTATTAATAATTCAACACATTGATATGCTTTCTCGAAATAAATTTAAAGACTTGTATAAAAAAGTGACGTAGTTACAATTACTTCAATTTAATTTTCTAACAAGAATTGGTTTTCAAGTAGCAACGAATTGCTTGATTTATATTAGAAGATGTGTTTTGTCCTCTATTAGGTAAATATTTTTTCTGTTTATATCTATCTATCTATCTATCTATATATATATATATATATATATATATATATATATATATATATATATATATATATATATATATATATGATTGTGTGTGTGTAATTTAATTATATATTTTCTTTATTGTAATGTAACTCATATTTAATCTTTTCTAATAATTGTATGTATTTTTTTTTTAATATTATGGCATGGTTTCTTAAGGGTGATAGAAATTTAAATTGATTTCAATATAAATTTCTATCATGCTTAAAAAACGTCTATGGATATTGTATGAGATTAATTGATTAGATATCCAGTTTCTAAGTTAAGTGTAGATTTGTTTTTTAACAAATATTTTCTTAAAAAAATCTTTTCTTAGTCATATGGACATATAATTGTTGAAAAAATTAAAATTATTATCAATAAATGATTTATGAACACTTTTATGAAATCTTGTGGTGTTTGGATGAGTGACTTATTTGTGATGTAATTTTTTAAATTTAGTGTTGATAATCGTTTCTATAGACTAGCATTAACTTTTTACGGAGTGTATTACATTGAACATATATACTTTTTTATAGGAAACTTACATAATTTTAATGATTCATTTTTTGTACAATTCTCAGTAGTTTAATTTCAAACTCGTATATAAATTATATACATACATATATGTGTATATATATATATATATATATATATATATATATATATATATATATATATATGTATATACATACATATATGTGTATATATATATATATATATATATATATATAGAGAGAGAGAGAGAAAGAGAGAGAGAGAGAATCATATCATATACTTCCATCTGTTCATTGCTAGATGAAGGCTTCTTAAAATTTTTAACCTCAACCAATCAAAATTTTTTTCTAACAGTCCATTCTGACGAATTTTCTTATATTTATGAAATATATATATATATATACATATATGCATAAATACATATATAGTGACTCATAAGAGATTGAAGGGTTTAGACATACATTTTTTATTTATCATTTAGTATTGTATGGACCATCCTATATATATATATATATATATATATATATATTTATTTATTTATATATATATATATATATATAAAGAGAGGGTGGAGGGAACAGAGTGAGAGCTATGTTTGAAAATCTGAAAATAATAAAAAATGTTAAAATTATTTTGCTTCTATAGACAGAAAGTATCATCAATACTGTATGATAGAATGGAGGTATTTCTTTTTTGTATTTGTTAGGGATGGATTTAGAAAAAATGAATGATTGATTTAGATAAAATCAATGACTGATATCCGGAAAATGATTCAATATCTCACAATGTAAATACGTTATAGACCTTTTTTAGAAATGTCTGATATTATAGTTATTTGGTGTTTCTCTCTATGTCCATTCCTGACAATTACTGAAGGGATCTACACTATTATGTAATGGGATCCTTTCAGGACATATCAGGAATTGACATAGAAACACCAAATAACTATAATGTAACATTCTCATGCAATGTTCATTTTACTAGTTATTCAACACTTGATATTTTTTACTAATAAAGAAAAACATATTGTTGAAATTTGTGTTCAGACTTTTCGGACATACATATATATATATATATATATATATATATATATATATATATATATATGTATCTATGTATATAAATATATATAGGTGTTTATTAAGTGAGATAGAACATTAAAATGAATCCCTATTGAAAGTTCTATCTAACCTAAAAAATCACTTTTATCGTACCTTTATATAAAAATACACATACATTTATATATATATATATATATATATATATATATATATATATATATAAACACATACACACACATTTATATATTTATACACATTTGTATACATTTATATATATAATGTTTTTTTAGGTTTGATAAATCTTTCAATAGGGATTAAATTTAAAGTTCTATCACATTTTAAAAAACAATCTATATATGTATATAAATTTAAATTTAAAAATTTTTTTGATCACTTAATAATTATAAAAATGATCAAATATTAAAAATCATAAATAATTCTTAACACTAGTAAGATATTATAAATTTTTAATAAAGAGAACATTGTACAAATTGACACATACCATAATATGTGTTTTAATAAAACAATTTTAAATATATTTGTGTTTTAAATAAATCATCATCCCATCAAATTTCAGTTGCTATAAATCCATTACAAGACATCTTACACATTCTATCAATTTAAACGATTTCCCTCTTTAAAAATTTTCAATAAAAATTTTAATATTCTTATTCAATCATCTATATTCTATATTGGTAATATTATGTGTTTATTTTCTAGTTCTCTTATATATCTCCTTTTTCAATCAATAATTCACTATCTCTAATATAGTGTCATTCAAATGTAACGCCTAGATTTGTGTTTTATTGAAAATAAATATGTGTTTAGGGAAACATGTGTATAGTTTCTTTTGTTTTTAATAGAACACAAATTCAGGCGTCATATTTGGATGACCATATATATATATATATATATATATATATATATATATATATATATATATATATATATATATATATATATAAGATAAATATATTATTCAGGTAAAATTTTATTAAAGATTTAAAACAAAAATCAAAGATCTAACTGCACAATGTTAGCTCACATGCTATCTACTCTTTCGATACCCACTAATTTCAAACGAAAATTAGCATTTTTATCCGACAAGAGACAAATTTCGGCTCACGAACAAAGTTTTGACGTAATCGTTCTTCGACAGTATCTGTGATTGCTGACGTCCGAACCGTTAGAGGTCGACCACTTCTCGACCAATCTCATTTCGTTGCAATATGTAATCGTATATAAATCATTTGACCGATTCTCTACGACTTACCGATTTTTAGTTACTTTTTTCAAGATTTGTATACGACGAGGTACAGTTTTAATAAATATCTCGTCCATCTTGTTGAAGGTTACCGACCTTCATTAATTCAGTTATGGTCGATATAACTAGAAGTGCAGTTTTTTTTTTTTTTAAAAAAATGGTATAGTCAAGTGATAAATTGTTGATTAACATCACGATTTTTAATGCGTTTGAACTGACCTGAAATCTATAAATCGTGTAAGAATACACAATAACGGATTTTTTTTTAAAAAAAAAATAAATTATATTTAGGGTCATCCATATGTGACGCATAGATTTATTTCTATTAAAGTGAAACGAAATAATCTAGGCGTTACATTTGGATGACACTATATTTATAGAAGTAACATATTTTTTTAATAAATGAATTATGTAGGGTTTAAAGTAGTAATAAAATAAAATTGAATTATTATGTAAAAATATAATCTGGATTCATATAAATGAATTATTAATACAATCACACAAGATATAGGATGGTCCAAATGAAACTGAGGATAGTAAAGAATAATAAATGATAGTAAACAAGTAAATGTGTATCTAAACCCTTCTGTCTCATTTGGGTCACCCTTTATAAAAGTGTTCAATAATTACTTGTTATTCACTTTGTTTATAAACTGATACACATTTCCATTGCCATATTATCATCGTCAAGTGAGAGAAAGAGAGATTTTTCTCATTTTTTAATAATTTTCTAATCGAAAATTATTTTTTTATGGCTAATTATTATAAGACAATTAAATTTTCCAAAAATAGTTCTCAGTTGGTTGTTAGTTATTTATACATATTTTTTATTTGTATTGGAAATTAATTTAATAATTAAGACAATTTTAACCAAGTTGAAACAAGATTATTTATTCATATGGAGGCAGTTATAATGAAATATTTTTCTGTTCTTTAAAAACAATGATAAAGGGTAGTCAAATAATGATAAATGCTTTAACACACCCCAGCACTATAAAATTTGATAAAACTGTTTAATATTGAACATTTTAAATTTGCCAATTGAATTAAATCTGCTTTTTTATAACATTTTGTAGTCTTTGAATAGTGACTAACTCATTTTTCATAAATAAATCTATCTTCTAACATTGGACAATCTTGTTTTGTTAGAGGATAAATATTTGCACATGTTGATACTTGTCTAAGTTCACTTTAACACAAATAAATCATGTACCCCCAAAATAATAACATAAAAGTAACTAATACTAATATTCTTGTTTATCTATATTAGTGTAAAAAAAATGTCATTGAATTAGGTTTTGTTAGTAACCAGTTTAATCTTTTGAATCAAGGAATAATTTTATAAAAGTGACCAATAATTATTGACTATTTTTAACAAATCTTATGATGTTGAAATTCAATCTAATCAAGTAATTATTATTTTAATTAAATATTTGCATTTTTTAGTATTCATAAATTTATATAATTTTGTAAATAATTTACATAGTTAGCTGTGATTTTCATGTAAATTGATTCGTTTCCATAGAAACGAGTTTTTATTCGTTTTTTAAATTTGATTAATGAATAAGAAGGGCATAGAAACTTATTTTATAGATTTGTTTTAAATTTCATGACGAACCCTTATCCACCTAAAGACATATTAGGAACAAATCTACAATAGATTACTATTGAAATTTCATTGAATCATAATACAGTGGAGTAATTATGATCCTAATCAAATATTTATATCTTTCAGTACTCACAGATTTATATAATTGTGTAAATATTTCACATATAAATTAACTATGTTTTCGTGTAATAATCAATTCCTTTCCAAAGAAATAAGTTTTTCTATTCGGTTTCTATATGTGATTAATAAATACAAAGGACAGAAACTTATTTTTCAGATTTGTTTAATTTTATGACGATGCCTTATCCATTTAAATATCTATTAGTAACAAATCTACAAGAAGTTACTATTAAATCACATAACTTGGCCGAGTAATTATTATCTTAATTAAATATTTGCATCTTTTACTATTCATAGATTTATATAACTATGTAAATAACTTACATAGTTAACTGTGATTTTCGTGTAATATTAGATTCGTTTCCATAGAAACGAGTTTTTTATTCGCTTTTTGTATTCGATTAATGAATAAAAAGGGCATAGAAACTTATTTTATCTAATTACATATTAGCAACAAATCTACCATAAATTACTATTGAAATTTCATTGAATCATCATTTAGTGGAGTAATTATTGTATTATCTTAATCAAATATTTACATCTTTCAGTACTTATAGATTTATATAGTTTTATAAATAATTCACATAGGTGCTTGTGATTTTCGTACAGTAATCGATTCGTTTCCATAGAAACGAGTTTTATATTTGATAAATGAATTAATTGGACGTGGAAACTTATTTTATGGATTTATTTATTTTTCAATTCAATTAGTTTCCGATGATATTATTTATAATTATAAAGAAGTGTTTGATATTTGATTTATGTATGTATATGTATATATATATTCGTGAATGTATATTTAAAATAAATGATGCATATATCTAAATGTGTGTGTGCGTATATATATATGATACATATTTCTTTCCAGTCGCAGGTAGCTGTGATCGCTCGCCAACAAGCGACCGTTCGCGAATCGCGAGCCGAGTGTTTCCGAACGTCGTTCGTGCGCAGCTGCCTGTACGTTGTTGTTGTTTAGCGCTTCAGTCACGTCGAGTCTTATGCAGAGTAAACGTGTTTCGCGCTCCGCCGTACTTTGTACATGCGTTCCATCGTTTGTGTACGCAATCTGACCAAATCCAGCACGCACTCGTCGGCATGTTGTGAAGATCCGAATGAACGTGTTGTTCGGACTGACCTCACGTTCGAGACGAGCCGCCGACCGATCGGATCAATCGTCGAATTAATAAACCAGCGTCGATTTCGTACAGAAAACACGAAATAGCGACGGCCGAACGACGAACGCGTGCATCGCGAGAAAAAGAACAATACGTCGTCGGAGAATCGACCGGATCATGATCGACGATCGATTCGATTCGAAGCCGTGTAGAGTGAACAACAACAACAACAATCGATCAGTCGTACGATTGTTGTCGCTGGGAATCTAACCTCCGTTTCGTCGTTACGATACGAATCCGTTCGTCAAGGCGAGCCGGTTCTTATTTCGTTTTTATTATATTTTTTTCCTCGTCGACGAAACCGTAGAAAGAAGAATATCACGCACGAGAGTGTAGATATTTTGCATCGACGATCGTGCGTTTTCTACCTACTGTTATTCGTACGTACGTATACACACGAAAAAGAGCGTTTTGTGGACAGTTTTGGCCGGTTCACGAGGACTCGAACGGCAGGGGGTAGACAACAGGACATTACACGTTGGCGGCATGCCTTTCGTTCGACCACCGCCACTCACAGAAAAAAATTAACACACGGAGAATGTGCGCCTATTGTAAAAACAGTTCGGTTGTGCGAATCAGTGACCGTTCTTGAGAAATATTTCGTATATTATTTGTTGGGTGTTGTTAGTTTATAAGAAAATATATTTTTTGGTCCTTGAAAAGGTATATGTAATAAATACACATACTTCAGTTGCGTATTGTGGAATCACGTGAGTTTCGAGCTCTGTGGAGGGACGAAGAAGGGACTCGCATTCACGAAACATTGGCGGTAAGTTTCATGCAATTCCAATTTATGTATCAATGTACAATAGTCGTTTATGAATTTCGAAAAAATCTAGTAAATTCATCTACATGTTTATAAAAATACTGGTAAAACGTTTCAAATCACATGAAAATATCTAGCAGCTCTGGAAAATATTCTCAAATAAACAGATTTTGTTTCATGGATAAATTTAAAAGTTTTATATAAATATTTCTCAGGTTAAAAACGAATCAAATGTTTGTTAGCTGTAAAAAAAATGTTAAAAAATCAATTCTGTGTAGATCATTAATAATTATTTCAATTGCTCCAAATGTATTCTCGACAAAAACGTGCCCAAATGTTGTTAATTAATTGATTTAAGAATTGTAGGTATGAAAAATCATGTGATGTTTTTAAATCCACTGTCACTGTATGAAGAAATGATTGAAAACTTCAAAACGAATCCATATTTCAATACATCTTGTATGTATTTAGATGATAGAGTAAATTTACCAATTGTAAATTTGAGTAAATAGTAAAGGATGTGTTTAGAAGTGTTAATTATTTCTTCAGAGGTTTTTATTGGCTCGAAAAAATACCTGTAGGTATGAAAAATCGAAATATTTTTTAATCTTTTCAAATATTTCAATACATATTGAATATTTTTGCTGAACAGCTGATATAGTAAAAGAAATCGTAAGATTTGAATCCTTGATTTAAACAACATGTGCAGAAGATTTAGAATTATTTTTCTATAAGATTTTATTATCTTGAAAAAATAGTTGTAGGTGTGAAAATCGTCGATATATGAAGAAGTTGTTTAAAACTTTGAAACGAATTCAAATATATATATATATATATCTTGTATTATACATTATTATTTCTCTATAGAACATTTTAGAAAAATCATGGATTTTTTTAATCCAGCATCGATATATAAAAAAAATGGTTTGAAATTTCGAAAAAATCATATTTCAACAAATCTTGAATGTATTTAGCTGATATAAGTTTATCAGCTGTAAAAAAATCGTAGGGGTTGAATCGATTTAAAGAATGTGTTTAGAAAAGTTAATTATTTCTCTAGAGGTTTTTATTGGCTTGAAAAAATCAAAATATTTTTTAATCTCTTCAAATATTTCAATACTTATTGAATATTTTTAGCTGAACAGCTGATGTAGTAAAAGAAATCGTAGAATTTGAGTCCTTGATTTCAACATGTGCAGAAGATTTAGAATTATTTTTCAATAAGATTTTATTACCTTGAAAAAATAGTTGTAGGTGTAAAAATCGTCGATATATGAAGAAGTTGTTTAAAACTTTGAAACGAATTCAAATATCACAATACATCTTGTATGTATTTAGCTGATATCATAAGTTTATCAGCTGTAAAAAAATCGTAGTAGTTAAATCCATTTAAATATTGTGTTTGTTTAGAAGAGTTAATTATTTCTTTACAGAACATTTTAGAAAAATCATGGATTTTTTTAATCCAGCATCGATATATGAAAAAGTGGTTTGAAATTTCGAAAAAATCATATTTCAACAAATTGAATGTATTTAGCTGATATAAGTTTAACGGCTGTAAAAAAATCGTAGGGGTTGAATCGAATTAAAGAATGTGTTTAGAAGAGTTAATTATTTCTCTATAGAACATTTTAGAAAAATCATGGATTTTTTTTAATCCAGCATCGATATATGAAAAAGTGGTTTGAAATTTCGAAAAAATCATATTTCAACAAATCTTTAATGTATTTAGCTGAACAGCTGATAAGGTAAATTTATCAATGGATTTGAGTAGATAGTAAAGGATATGTTTAGAAGAATTAACTATTTCTCTTGGTTTGAAAAATGGTTGTAGGTGTGAGAAATTATGAACAATTTAATCCATCGTCAGTATGCGAAGAAATTGTTTAGAACTTTGAAACGAATTCATATTTCAACATATTTAATTTATCAACTGTAAAGGAAAACATAGGACTTGATTCGATTTCAAGAATGTGTTTAGAAGAGTTAATTAGGTCCTATATAGGTTTTTATTGCCTTAAAAATCATTAATAATTCGTTGTATAAAATTGACCAATTAGTACTTTAAAAAAATGTGTTTTTTATGTATCAGGAATCTTTTTTCATTCAAAAAAAGAAATTGATTTAATCTTGTTGAAAAAAAATTTTTGTATTCGATTTACAAAAATTAGGCTAAGGAAAAATAAAAAAAATCTTCGTTCAAATTTTTTCTTTCAAATTCAAAGAAATCTTGTTTTATTATCATTTTTTTATTATGAAAAAAATAACTATAAAAATATCCAACTACTAATAGTTTTTGTACAAAAAGTACTGTGTGAAAGAACTATTCAAAATTAAAAAATGATGTTTTAATGATTTATCGTTTTATTCTTAGAATGTTTGTCCCTTCATTAGAACAAATAGAATTGGTTTCCAATATCATTATTTAGTTCGACTTTTTATAAAGCCTTTTTTTAAAAAGAATACACTTCTAAACCCCTGTATTATTTTTTAGAATGTTTATCAGGACCTTTTTTAAAAATGAATAAAATTGAATTTCAATATCATTATTTAGTTTAATTTTTCATAAAGCTTTCGTTTCAAAGAATAGAATTTTCAATCTCAGTATTATTTTTTAAAAATGTTTATCTTTTTATTTATTCCTTTTTTAAAACAAATAAAATCATTGTTTATCTTGACTATAAGACATTTCTTTAGAAGAAATTGAATTGAGGCTCCATATAATTATTTTAGATTACTTGTTTCTTTATTAGGCCTTTTTAAAAAAAAAATCAAATAGGTTTGAACCTGTAATACCAAATTGCAATTATATTTGGTACATTTCATCATCGTCACATCCAGCAAATGAGTTGGTGAAGATTTTTTCATTCAACATTTACTCTCTTAGGTAGGTTTCTTTCACTGAGACTAGAAAAACATACTTGTATATTTAATACCTTTATAAAACCATAAATAAAAATATAGATTAACTCGTTCGCTACCAGTGCTTCAGGAGAAAAACCGCCACCACAGCCCAGACGTTTTATTATTTAAATATGATACCAAATTGTCATTAATTTTTGTGCGATGTATTTATAACGTTCTAAATGAGTGAAATTAGTAATTTTACAAACCGGCACACATATGTGACACTGGGCTATAGATAGTAAATTCTTTTTGCAGTCCACGCGTCGCATATACGAAGATCATTTGATAAGTATGGTAAATTTTATGGTAATATTTTTTTATGATATTTTTTTTACCACACTTATCAAACTACCCTCGTATGTGACACATAAAGTAAATGAATTAAATTGGAAAGGAAAAATAAAATCAAAACTTTTTTCAAAGTGAAATACATGCTATTTATCTGTATGATACATTTTGAAATATTTGTCTATACATAGCCCAATTGGTAGTCCTGTAGTTGTTTTACAGATTTTCCAGACAAACATAGTAGATTTCGCAAGCATACATTAACCGTTTTTTTTTAAAGTAGAATAACTCCATTTTTAGAAAAAAATGAGTTAATGACAGTTTTAGGTAGACATAGATGTACTCTTTTTATATTTGTAACAACACAGTCAAAGGTGTACAATATATTCATAAATTAATCAAAAGAAATTTTCTGTAGTTTTATCGTAAAAATATATTAGAAATTGGTATAAGTCCATTTATTCATACATTGAGAAATTTGAAAATTATTAATATAAAAAAATTTCAAAATTGTTTTGAAATTTTTTTTTGGAAAATTTATAAATAAACAATAATTGTTTATTTATAAATTTTGATATAATACAACTAAAAATATTCCAAAGTCGATTTTTCGTAATTCAAACGCAAACCTTTAAATATTATATCTCAATATATAAATAAATGGAGTTATTGCACTATCAAAAACAAACTGCTCAATTCGTTATTAATGAAAGTGGTATAAATCCATTTAAAATTAAATCTATATACATAATGTTATAAAAATAAAAACACTATTAACTGTATATTGGAATACGTGCCAATAACCTCAATTTCGCTCTATATACTGAATATTGGCATACATGCCAATTACCTTTCGTGTTGTTTGATAAATTTTTAAATACCACGTGGATTTAATTTACTGTTATTTGTATGATTATTTAGTTATTTTTACATAATAAAATTGAACAAGTTTATAAACATAGTTTTAAAACATAACCCGAATTTATTAACGTTTGTCAATATTTTTTAATTCATTCAAACATATTCGTATATATACATATTCGTGACGCCCAGATCTTGTGAAAAAAATGTAATTATCGGTAGACTAATAACATCCCCTGTATCTATTTTATTGTTTTTAACATAATTCATCTGTTTGCGGTACGATTTGGTACAAACAGTTATCATAAACTGATAATGATCATCCGTCACATATTTGTGACGCTGGACTGAGGTAAGAAAATCGGGTCGTCACATATGTGTGACGCTGGTAGCGAACGAGTTAAAGTGTAATTCATGAAATTGGTTATTAAAAATTGGACTAAATGACTTTAAAACAAAGTTGTGTCAGACATGTGACTGAAATTGTGTCCCATCATTAATCCCATAAAATACGCTTAAAAACGAAAAAAATAATAACTGGTTAATTGAATACTTTTTGTTTTATTTCCATTTAAACTTCTGAAGCGCTAATTGGAAAATCTTGTGTTTCTATAACTGAGAAATAAGAAATATTTTATTGATTGAGAAGTCGATTGAAAATTTTGATTTTTATATACGATTTTAGAATTTGTGACATTTTAAATCCTTTATTTTTGTAGAAATATTTAATCGATAGAATATTTACTCGTTTTAGGTATTTTTTATCTTCTCTCTCTCTCTCTCTGTGTGTGTGTATGTGTGTGTGTGTATGTGTGTATGTATGTATATATATATATATATATATATATATATATATATATATATATATATATATATATAAGTAGACAAATAAAACAAAACGAAAAAAAAAAACGTGTAGATTTTGAAAATTCACTTAATACTGAACTAAAACTCTCATCAATCACGTGTTTAAGAAAAAAAAAAAAACGTTAATGCAGATCACAAGGTATGTTTATGTCTCCACGAGGACCATTTTAAACGCACCTCGATCTCTTGCAACCACTCCACTGTATCGGCACGCACGGAATCGGAATAAAATAAAAGGCCAACCGAACGGCGAGTCCACGGTATCAGCCCGTTCTGTCTCCGTCTCGTGTTCACGGTCTCGCCGCCGTGTGCTGCGGATCTATTACGACTCATCCGACCAACATCTGATCGTCCCGACGACGAAGAAGGAGCCGCGCACCGACGCCGATCGTCGAACCGGCACCCTCTCTATCGTCCGCGACGGTCGCAGTGATGTTTGCGCGCCGACGCCTTTTTTCTAAATAAGAAAAGCGACGGCCATAAATTCATATTATTTTTCCATTCGCCGTTCTTGTTATTCCGTCGCACTGATTATGTTTGGCCGGCACCGGTGTCGTATAAAAGCCAAACGTCTCCCCGTTCAGTCCAGTCCGCGAGACGAACAGACTCGTTTCATTGGAACATGCACGGGCGACGATCAATAGACGAACTGTGTTTACAACCTGGCCGCTGTTCGTCGACGGCGCCAATGAATAAAAGATAATTAAATAGAGTGCGTGTTGATAATGCGTCCGTTGTCTTCTGCGCCGATTCGTACCGGCGAGGCTCGGACGATGGGTGGGGGCCCTACATGTTTTTTAAGTGAAAAACGAGTCGCGGATCCGCCAGCAACGGGCTTTATTCATCGGACGAATAACTGTCAGGAAAACACTTACCTTTGCTTGCCTTTTCCAGTTTTTACACAGATCTGTATTTTCATCATCCGACACAAACGAATCGTTCACTTAAATACAATCAAGGTTTTTTTTTTGAGAAAAAAAAATAAATTTGTCCAATAGTCACTTATTGTCCACTTGATTTGTTTAAAACCTGATAGCCATAATCGTCAAAACTCTTTATTATAAAATTTATTAAATCTCCATAATCTCAGATAATGACAGCATGCCTATCGAAATGTACTTTAGCTTCTAAACGAATAAAATCGACAATGAGTAATTATTAGACATTTTTGTAATATCTTGTTGAGGGTAATAATTCATTTTTATTAAATGAGTAATTCATGTTATTCATTGTCAATTAACCTTCTACGTCCAGTGTTCATAAGATCCGACATGGATCATATTGTACCCCAGCTTTTTATTAAATATGAGAATTTAATATAATTAATAAAATCATAAGATACAAAAATTGACCTGACCTGAAAGACCTGTTGATAATTTTGTTATTCAAGATTTACTCTCTTAATATCATTGTTTTAGAATGCTTGTCTCTTTATTAGGTCTTTTTATTTTTTTAAAAAATAGGATTGAACCTGAAATATCAATTAAAATAATAATTATATTTGGTACATTCATCTAGCTGTTGTGTCAGTGAGAATTTTATTATTCAAGATTTACTCTCTTAGGTACGTTGTATTCACTAAGATTACAAAACTCCACCTGTCCTATATTCAGTAGATTTATAAAACCATAAATAAAAATATGGGTCAATGACATGTTACTTTTATACACAGTTTTTCTGTGAAATACAAAAACCTTAAATTTAGACATCTTTTATATTTACTGTGGGAAATTCATCACTAATAACAAAGGGCCTGTTCACACTAGTCAACGTGCATACAGTATTCACAATAGGCCTCTCCACACTAGTCAACATGCATACAGTATTCAGCCCATTACATCTCCTATCACACCCTCTTACCGCCAAACTCCTTCACCTAAAAAAAATAGTTTTCAGGAAAGGGTGTGAGACGAGTGGTAGTGGGCAGTGAATACTGCATGCATGTTGACTAGTGTGGAATGACCTAATTAGAACATTTTTATGTCTTTTATGTATTCACAGAAGTATCAGTGTATGAAAGTAATTTCATCCTTGATTGTTGAAATCGCTGTATTTTACAGTAAAAATTTCCAAAATGATTTAGGAATAAAAGTTAATCTTATTTCTTATTCAGTATTTGACATTTAATCAAATAATAGCAAACTTAATTGCTAACCTCAAATTTGGACACCATTTACATTTACTGTGGAAAATTCATTACCAATCACAATTTATTTTTATATAAAAATTCATTACCAATCGCATTAGACTATTTTTATGTCTTTTATGTATTTGACAGAAGTATTAGTGTTTATAAATAATTTCATTCTTGATGGTTGAAATCGTATTTTTCAGTGAAAATTTCCAAAATGAGTTACTATAAAAGTTAGTCTTATTTCTTATTCAGTATTTGACATTTCATCAAATAATAGCCAACTCATTTCCTAACCTCAAATTTGGACACCTGATATATATATATATATATATATATATATATATACATATATATATATATATATATATATATATATATATATATATATATATACACACACACACACACACACACACACACACACACACACACACACACACACACACACACACACACACGTCCCTCAATTTACGGGAAGTGTCTGTTACACGTCGATTTGTTTTACGCGAATGAAAATCGCGTAAATTGAGTCTGTCGGTACAATAGAAAAAATAATGGAAATAAAAGCTAGTAAAGTTGTAGAAACGCATATTTATTTCACATAGCTTAACAAAAAAATAATGACGATTTAGAAAACAAGAGCAGATAAATTTTATTCGGTGTCATTGTCGCTACTGTAATTGAAAACGATCAGCCTTTTATATATTTATATCGTGCTTTTATACATTCAAGTGAGAATTTGCGTCGCTCTGATATATAATAAATTTCCATGAAAAATTATATGAAATGAAACCTGTCCGACCGCGTATAAAAAGTGCCGCGTAAATCAATACCGCGTAAATAGTGGTATGATTTTCCGCGTAAAAAAAGTCCTACGTAAATTGAGAGACGGGTGTGTGTGTGTGTGTGTGTGTATGTATGTATATATATATGTATATATATATATATATGTATATATATATATATATATATGAAGTTAAATTTAGATAAAGAAAGAATACGACAGGACAAAAACTAATCTACAGACGAAAAATCCTTTTATACTAACTGCTTTCGAATTGCTTAAAACACTCTCAAATATTACATCGAATACAATATGCAACAAGAAACCAATTTGTTATCATATGAAACAATAACGCAGAAAACAGCAATCTCTTAATAACAGCTCAATATATATATATATATATATATATATATATATATATATATATATATATATATATATATATATATATATATTTTCATACATACACACATACTTAGATGTTCACGCCGAGAGAGCATAAATGTACAGTACTCAAAGATTGTGGCGCCGAGACGCCCAATCGAACATGCGAGACATTGTGTCGGGGTGTAACTATGTATATATATATATATATATATATATATATATGTATGTATGTATGTATGTATGTATGTATGTATGTATGTATGTATGTATGTATGTAGACGTATATGCTTTTCCTCCCTGTCTCATTGAATTCTCGTGTATCCACCACGTTTCGAAGCTGTACAGAGTCGCATGTGTCCACCCGACGTGCTTCTGTTCTCATTCCAGCGTAGGTTGATTGATTATCTGTCCGCATGGGGTGTGCATCGCATCCCTACAAACGTTGGAATTCGTTATATGATCGCAGGTGACGATTTAGGGTTCATCGGTCTCGCTCATACCGCTTATTTTAAGAAACGTAAACAGTGCCACGTGGTTCATTTGCCGCTGATATATCGGCGTACGAGTTTTTTTCGCAACAAATTTTCGCGTATTTTTTAATTAAAACATTTTTTGACAGATTTGTTCATTTTCAGTCACATGTAGTTGTGTGTACAGACGGGCGGCGTCGAGTGTCTGTACTCTATTTTCTATTAAAATTAAGGTCTGGACTGATTATTGAAATTTGTTATTTAATTTGGAATATGAAAGGTTTTTTTTACACAAACATATCACTCATTCAACTATACAGAATTTAATAAAATTGTTCAGTAATTATTTTATACTTCACTAGTTAATAGTGAAAAATAAGTGAATAATGTGCATTTATGAAATCTTGTATTGTTAGGTGATGTTAAAGTCGTTGGTTCATTTTTTTGTAAAAATATAGGGTCATCCAAAAGTGACGCCTAGATTTGTGTTTTATTAAACAGAAACAAGATAAAGTACACTTATTTCCCAATACACATGTTTCCTTTTAATAAAACACAAATCTAGGTCACATTTGGATGACCTTATACATTTCTCAAATAGAAATCATTTTTATATTCATACGAATACTGGGATTATTTTAGATATATTTTAAATAACAAATTTTTGGAGTTTCTCTTATCAGCAATTAAATTTACAAAATAGATTGATTATAGTTGAAATTTTTTACATTTTTCAGTTCTCTGATTCAAATTTTATTTTTCTCTTATGGGATTTAAAATGTTTAAATTCCATTATCTGAAAAATTGATTATTTTTATATTTATAAGAATACTTGGATTTGGATTATTTTAGATATGATTTAAGGGCTTTTCTCTTATAAGTTTTGAATCCTGAAAACTGATTGATTATGGTTGAAATATTTATATTTTTGAATTTTCTTATTGAGATTTTATTTTTCCTTTATGGAATTTAAATTGTTCAAGTTTAATTATTCAAAAATTAATTATTTTTATATTCATAGAAATACTGGGATTTGTTTTATTTTATTACGATTTAAATAATGATTTATGTTGTTTTCTCTCATAAGTAATTAAATCTTGAAAACAGATTGATTATAGTTAAACTATTTACATTTTCGAATTCTCTTATTTAGATTTTATTTCTCTTTTTTGGAATTTAAATTCCTTACACTACATAATTGAAAAATCGATTTTTTGATATTCAAAAGAATACTGGGACCTGGATTATTTTAAATATCTTTTAAATAATGATTTGTAAAAACACATTTATTATAGTTAAAATATTTATATTTTCCAATTTTCTGATTTACAATAGATTGTGTCTCTTATGAAATTTAAACATTTTAAATGCCATTATCTAAAAATAAATTATATTTATATTCATAAGAATACTCTGAGATCTGGATTATTTTAAATAATAATTTATGGGGCTTATCTTAAAAGCACATTGATTATAATTAAAATATTGACATTTTTAAATTTTCTTACTTAGGTTTTACATTTCTGTAATGGAATTTTAAATTGAATCTCTATCAAAAGTTCTATCTAACCTAAAAACACACACACACATTATATATATATATATATATATATATATATATATATATATATATATATATATATATATATACACACACAGGTATGATAAAGTGTTTTTTTTTTTACGTTAGATAGAACTTTCGATAGGGATTCAATTTAAATTTCTATCTCGTTTAAAAAAACACTTAAAAAAATAACTCTCATGAATTTTTTATGTCTCTGTTCCATCTATCTTAAGCATTTTTATATTTCAAGATTGCTAATTAATATGATTATTTTAAGCATTTGTTGAATAACTATACGTTTTAGATAATAATTTTGTGTCAATCTTTAAATAAATCCTATGACTGATTCGAGTATAGAGTTTTTCTTTCTATAGTTTTAAGTATTTTTTAAGATGTATATTTTTTGTCATTTTAAAAGTGAAGAAAAATGAACTTGTATGGTTAAGACCAAAGTTGCTAGCAGTTATATATAGGGTCATTCAAATGTGACCCCTATCTTTGTGTTTTATTAAAAATAAACTATACACATATTTCCCTATACACCACTCTATACATATTTTTTTTAATAAAAAACAAATCTAGGCGTCATTTTTGGATGATACTATATTTTAGATGATTTCTTGCCAATTTTTAATTAAATTTTATGATTGATTATATTATAGTTTCTGTTTGTATAGTTTTAGTATTTATTGAGGTGTATATTTTTTTGAATTTTAAAAATGAAGAAGAAAAATGAATTTTTGTGATCAAAACCAAAGTTTTTATCATATATATATATATATATATATATATATATATATATATATATATATATATATATATATATATATATATATATATATTTGCGCGCGAATATGTTGGTATGTTATAAATAGTCTCGAACGAGTAGGGAAAAATAAATCACTAGCGTTACGCATTTTAATGGTCAGGTAAGAATTATCGATTGTACGTGATAGATCTGTCAATTATGTCGCGACACTAACTATCTCAGTACGGTTTGTGATAAGGAAACGTTGTGTAGATCACACGGATTTGCAATCTCGTAACGTTTTAAAACACCGCCTTTATGTGCTAAATTGACACCAATTTATGCCAATATGGTGCCACGACGAGATTCATTTCCTCGCTCGATCGAATATCTTTCTCGCTTGCCACTTTATATACAACACGGAGCCAGTTTGAATTTCCTTTTGTTTACTTTGAATTTTACATGAATGCACATTCTACTACATACATACGTACATAACGTACGTTTTGTAAAACACACACATTTATATATATATAATATATCCATGTGCTAAACTGAACAAACATTGAAATATTTTAATTATTTCAAAACAACCTCTCTTCATCAGTCCAGATTATATTATTTACAACCATTATCATTATTATTGCATAGTACTTAAGTAATTATCTTCCAAGTTCATTTTTATGTACCTTGACATGATATCAATATTTAGTTCATGAATAGAAATGCATTCTAAATGAATGTTTATCGTGCTGTTGTAAGCTTTTTTGCAATTATCAACATTTTTAATTTGTAATATGATATTTGCTTTTCGCTGGTGGTCCTTTGTTCTAATAATCATTATCACGAAACGTTTCTTGACATTCCTATGTTATCATTTTCGTTGCTGTTTTTTTATACATTTTTTGAACCAACTGTACTTTATATATGAGCTATGTATTTTGTTAGTGGCATAAGTCACTTTTAATACTATTTTGAGATGTTAAATATTTTGTGGTTTAATGTGCATAAAAATATTTGGTTATATTTGTTATCTCTCATACTTGTATACATATGTTTCTTCTAAGTGTGATTGAATTTTAAATGGATTCTTATCGAAAATTCTATTTAACCCAAAAAAAACCCACCTTTATCATACCTCTATATATACATACACACTTGTATATACACTACGTGCAAAAGTATTCGCCATGTGGGTAACATAAGCAATTTATTGATATAATTCAATAAAGTGGTTAAATTTTAATTTTTTTGTATTTTTTCCTAATGAATATTATATTTATTATCAATGAAATAATTTTTTTTCATTTAACGACTTTATTGAATTATATCAATAAATTGCTTATGTTACCCATATGGCGAATACTTTTGCGCGATAGTGTATATACAGTTTTTTTTTTGGTTAGTTAGAACTTTCGATAGGGATTCAATTTAAAGTTCAATCACGCTTAAAAAAACAACCATATATATATATATATATACCCGTCCCTCAATTTACGCGGAGTATCCGTTCCACGTGGATTCTTTTTACGCGAATGAAAATCGCGTAAATCGAGTCTGTCGGTACAATAGAAAAAATATTGGAAATACAAGCTAGTAAAGTTGTAGAAACAGATATTTATTTCACATAGCTTAACAAAAAAATAATGACGTTTTAGAAAACAAGAGTAGATAAATTCTATTCGGTGTCACTATCGCTACTGTAATTCGAAATAATCAACCTTTTATATATTTATATCGTGCTTTTATACGTTCAAGTGAGAATTTGCGTCACTCTGATATATAATATAATAAATTCCATGAAAAATTATATAAAATTAAATCTATCTGATCGCGTATAAAAAGTGCCGCGTAAATCATTACTGCGTAAAAAAAGTCTCGCGTAAATAGAGGTATAATTTGCCGCGTAAAAAAAGATCCGTGTAAATTGAGGGACGGGGGTGTATATATATATATATATATATATATATATATATATAAATATATATACATATATATATATATATATATATGTATGTATGTATGACTGTGTGTGTATGTGTAATCATTATTAATCTTCTTTTATCCATAAATGTTTATGATTATGCTTATTTTTGGGGATAATTCTTTATCCCCCAAAAAAAGTAATTCCCATAAATGCCTATATATTATATATAATTTATTAGATAATGCTATATTTTGCAATATATTTCCCATTTTATGGGAAAAAAATTTGTAGCTTACTAATTATTATATTATTTATTCTGTTATCGACGAATATAAATTGAAAATGTGATTATGATTTCATATTCTTTTCGCATGTCAACGGAGACTTCTAAAAGTATTAAAAAATGAACTATTTTTAAGTGCAAAAAGTGTTTTAAATTTTTGCACACGTAATACTAGATCTATTGCAAAAATATAATTTGTGTACAATTTTTTCTGCATAGTGACTTATGCCATTTTCAAAATAAATGTACGAGGATCGTTTGATAAATATGGTAAAGTTATTTATTGTTTAATTTAATTAATTCAATTCAATTTTTCAATTTAGTTTTTCTTACCTTTTTACCAAAACTTATCAAACGACCCTCGTATTTGTATTCTGTTTAACAGTAAAATTTCTATTGACGAAATTGTAAACATTTTGAAAGGAATTTTAAGTGAAATTGTTAAAAATAAAAAGATCATATACACCCGTCCCTCAATTTACGCGGGCCTTTTTTACGCGGCACTTTTTATACGCGGTTAGATAGATTTCATTTTATATAATTTTTCATGGAATTTATTATATATCAGAGTGACGCAAATTCTCACTTGAACGTATAAAAGCATGATATAAATATATAAAAGGTTGATTGTTTTGAATTACAATAGCGACAATGATGCCGAATAAAATTTATCTACTCTTGTTTTCTAAATGGTCATTATTTTTTTGTCAAGCTATATGATATAAATATGTGTTTCTACAACTTAACTAGTTTTTATTTCCAAATTTTTTTCTATTGTACTGACAGACTCAATTTACGCGATTTTCATTCGCGTAAAACGAATCCAAGTGGATCGGATACTCCGCGTAAATTGAGGGACGGGTGTATATATATAACCATAAACAGCTTTAATTCATTTTTCTCAAAAAGCAACTTAACCCACTTTCAAAATAAACTGTTGATATCTAATTGATTTATTCAAGTACCAATTCCAGGAAATATTTAAATCGATCGATCGATCGGTTTCTACTTTTATAAAAATATCGATAAACTTTAATTCGGTTTCAAACCGAAAGTGGATTATTTTTCTAGTTCCATAATGAATTCCGATTCGAATAAAAGCGACCGACCAATCAGCGATCGTAACGAACCATTTTTCATATACTGTAATAACTGCAACACAAATTCGAATAAAATTTTTCGCACACTTGTCAACCCACATAGGCCATTCAATGAATCATTCGAAATGTTCTTACGTTTTTTTTCGTCTGATATCGAATTAGTGGTATTCAGACGGACTAGCGAATTAATTGACCGCTGACCCACGTACATAAATTAATCATATGTAACAAAAGCGATGTTAGTTGAATATGTATATACGTGTATGTGTGTGTGTTTGTATATATATATATATATATATATATATATATATATATATATATATATATATATATATGGATTTATATATTTGTGTTAGTGTATAGATATATGTATGTGCGACTTTACTGTAGACACTGTTTCACGTTTCATTAACAATGAGCGCCCAGGCCAATATAATTCAATTGGTTTGACGTTTGTTTAATTAAACGGCCCTTGTCTAAAATATTCATTGACTTGTATGTGTCAATGGCGCTTGCTTAATGTATATTGTATAGTTGTATCTCTATGTTTTACGGAGGGTGTTCTCTCATTTCGACAATACACACGAGCAATCAGGCCGTAATTTGAATACTTTTTCCTATATATATATATATATATATATATATTTATGTATGTATATAATACATAAGTATATATCTATTAATTTATGTGTATTCATCTTTTTGATCAGTTGATTTATTGTTGTCCGTGATCGGAAGAGCGGCATTATATTCTATTATTATTCGTTGACGGCCCGTTGTAAATTATATACAAGTCGGTGGTAAAGTTTATGTTTCGAGTGGATGGAGTGGAATTGTAATAAGTTGAATATTTTCCTAATTTAAACTTTTTTTTTGATCCTTATGTAACGACACATGGAAATAACACATTTAGAACACTTTTTAAATTTGTTATTTAAAAAGTAATCTCTCCCCTGCCCCAATACTGTTATTTTTAATTAATTCAATTTTTTAAAAAAAATATAACAACTTAGTCGGCCATTTGAACCAGAATTTATTTGTTATCTTACTCTTAAACTAATATTTTTTATACGAGGTGTGATCAAAAAGTAAGGTGAATTTTGAAATTTAGCGGGCTACATCCGTTCGATCTTCGATTTTTTTATTTGGTTATGTTGGTACACTCATCTCGAATATATGTTCCAAATTTCAGCTATGTAGCATGTTTAGTTTGTTGGTGAGAGGCATAAAAGTTAGAAGTGTTTTGCAGGCTCCACGATTTTCCGCTGTCGAAAATCATGGATCAAAGAGTTTGCATTAAATTTTGTGTGAAAAATGGAATCAAGTGTTCCAAAACACTTGAAATGTTGAAAGTGGCATTACGATGAGTCTACTTTAAGCCAAAAAAATGTTTACAAGTGGTATAAACTCTTCCAAGAAGGCCGAGAAGACACCAACGACGAACCTCGTTCTGGACGCCCCAGCACGTCAACAACTGATGAGAACGTTGAAGAAGTGAAGAAAATAGTGTTGGGGAATCGTCGAATTGCCATTAGAGAAATTGCTGATGATATTGGCATCTCGTTTGGTTCGTGCCAATCAATTTTAACGGGTGTTTTAGACATGAGACGTGTGTCAGCGAAGTTTGTTCCGAAATTGCTCAATTTCCAACCAGAATTGCTCAAAAACCAACACACTAATGATGCCGCAGGCACCATATTTCCCAGACCTGGTCCCCTGTGACTTCTTCTTGTTCCCGAAACTGAAGAGGCCCATGAAAGGACGGCGTTTTGCAACGATTGAGGAAATAAAGACGGCATCGAAAGAGGAGCTGAACAAGATCACAAAAAATGATTTTTTGAAATGCTTTGAGGATTGGAAAAAGCGTTGGCACAAGTGCATTATATCCGAGGGGGATTACTTTGAGGGGGACAAAATAAAAATTGATGAATAAATAAATATTCTTTGAAAAAAATAAAAATTCACCTTATTTTTTGATCACACCTCGTATATAGGATTTTTCAGTAACTTGTCTGATACTAGTAAATTTTATTTGATTATTTTTTTCATTCAATTTGTATAAATGTTTTTATTTCATATGTATATACAGAAATATCAAGTTAAACAATATGGTAAATTTTTAATATTTTATGTAGTGTTTTTCAATAAACGCTTCAGAAATTTAAAGTGAAATGAAACAAAAAGTATTTAATTAGTTATATATTTGTAAGCATATTCTATGGCAGTGGTGCGCAACTTTAAATGATGCGAAAATTTTGAGAAATTCTCATGTTTTTGTTAATATGCACTTTTTTCAAAAATCTTACATCAAATCGTATGTGCCCAATACTGTAGCAACGACCTTCCGGTCAGTTGTTTAGAGTTTTTGCCTCGTTTGAGGTAGTTACTCTAGTAGCTTGAATAATTTGGATGTTTCGTGGTTAGATGTTAAACTCTTGGTATAATAATAATAATGTTTGAAAAGATGATTTATGTGGAAATTCTTGCGCCGTTTCTTCTCTACAAAGTGACATTACAAAGTGACAGAGGGGTACCAGGGGCCGTTTCATAAAACATACAGTTCGTGTATTATAACTTCTTTATTTAAAATTTATATGGGATATTTGAAGAAAGAACTTGTAATACAGGAACTGTAAGTTTTATGAAACGGGCGCTTGGTTTTTTAAATATTGCGTTATTATTATTGACAATCAAAAAGTGTACCCAATGTACCAACTTTGAGTAATCGGTTTTTTGACTTTAAACACTGAATAAAAAAAACTAAATACCTATCATAATTAACAATAATCTTGTTTATTGATAAAAAGTATTTTTTCTTATTATAATATTACATGGCACACATTTAATGCACATAGTCATTATTTGTGGAAGACCCGCATTCAAGTGGCCAAAGAACCGCATGCGAGCCGCGTTTTGCCGACCCCTGACATAGTGCATTCATTTAGTCCAATTTTTAGTCACTCTCAATTATGGCCCAATTTCATGAATTGCACTTCAATGTTTTTTTTTTATATATATATATATATATAAGCATAAACCAATGATTTTACATAACCCCACAGAAAATAATCCAATGGAACTAAATCACATGGTTTTGGTGGCCAATTGATGGGTCCATTTCGTGAAATAATGGATTTATTAAACTTTTATTTAAATAAGTTTCTTAAAGTTTTTGCAATTTCAAGCGCTGTTGAAATATTAAACGTTCCATGATATTTTGCCAAACTAACAACAAAACGAGTCAGCTGGCTTCAATTCTTGTGTTATCTGGACTTTACATGCATGAAGATGCAAATCTTTTCGTAAAATGTTATGCAGAGTGCTTTTTGTAATATTTAATTGCTGTGAACGTCAACGAATCGATTTAACACTTTCACATACAGCAACGATATTTTCAGCTGAACGACCACTACGAGCATATGTTTTTGGTCTATGATCTCCAACAATACCAAATTGTTGAAATTTCGCGATTAGGTTACGGACAGTAAGCTCCGAAGGCACTGGATTACGAGGAAAATATGCACGAATTTTACACATAGACGTTTTAAAATTTTCACCATTTTTAAACTCCACAGAAAATAATCGAATGGAGTTTAGATCACATGATCTTAGTGGCCTATTGATGGGTCTACGAGGTTGTTTGATAAGTCAGTGTAAAAATAAAAACCGCTTCATTTTTTTGAATAAATCGTTTTTATTTTTCAACATAGTCTCCTTTTAGGCTTATACACTTCATCCAACGCTGCTCTAGTTTGTTGATCCCTTCCGAATAATAGGATTTGTCCAAGTCTGTAAAATAGTCATTCGTTCCTGCAATCACCTCCTCGTTCGAATAAAATCTTTTTCCCGCGAGCCATTTCTTCATATTAGGGAACAAATAATAGTCCGATGGAGCCAAGTCTGGAGAATAGGGGGGATGTGAAACGATTTGAAACCCTATTTCCATTAGTTTTGCGGCCACAACTGCTGGGGTGTGAGCTGGTGCGTTGTCGTGATGAAAGAGGACTTTTTTGTGGGTTAATCGGGGACGTTTTTCTTGCAACTCGGTTTTCAAACGATCCAATAACAATGAATAATATGCACCTGTAATGGTTTTACCCTTTTCCAAATAGTCGATAAAGATTATTCCTTGCGAATCCCAAAAGACAGTCGCCATAACCTTCCCGGCCGAACGAATTGTCTTCGCCTTTTTCGGAGCAGATTCCCCCTTGATAACCCATTGTTTAGACTGCTCTTCGGTCTCAGGAGTGTAGTGATGTATCCATGTTTCATCTACGGCGATGAAACGACGCTTAAAGTCCTGCGGATTTCGCTGAAACAGCTGCAAACCGTTCTTGCAACACTTCACACGACCTCGTTTTTGGTCGATCGTTAGCAATCGTGGCACCCACCTGGCGGATAGCTTTTTCATGTCCAAATGTCGGTGCAAAATATTATGTACCCGTTCACACGAGATGCCTACAGCACTAGTAATCTCACGCACTTTCACTCTTCTGTCATCCATCACCATATCATGGATTTTATCAATGATTTCTGGAGTGGTGACCTCAACAGGGCGTCCAGAACGTTCAGCGTCTCTTGTGCTCATATGGCCACTACGAAAATTTTGAAACCACTTATAAACTGGACTAATCGAAGGTGCAGAGTCACCATAATGTTTATCAAGCTTCTGTTTAGTCTCCTGAGGCGTTTTGCCTTTAATGAAGTAGTGTTTAATCAACACGCGAAATTCTTTTTCGTCCATTATTTGACAATCACTCGATTTCCTTGATTCCAACGATTGTCAAACACAAAGGGATAGACCGATATGGCTTAAACTTGATGTGTGTTCTTCCAAGAGGTGCTACTAATTAAAAATAACCTCGATATGCACCAGTGGTGCCATCTTTCGGAATTTACACGGACTTATCAAACGATCCTCGTATTTCGTGAAACAATGCACTCATTAAACTGTTGTTTTGAAAAGTCTATTGAAGTTTTTACAATTTCAAAGCTGCTGAAGTGTCAAACGTTCCATGATAATTTACCAAACTATACTGAGTTGAAATTTCAAAATGAGCTTAAAAAAAATTTAAACATGGCTGCTTACAACTATCAAAATTCTGACACTCTTATTGGAAAACCTTGTGTGTGTGTGTGTATATATATATATATATATATATATATATATATATATATATATATATATATATATATATATATACATACATTTTAGAGAGAAGCGAGCGAATGTACATGAACCGGACGCACAGGTATTCACTTGTAAATACTGCACAGCATTTACTTCCTAATTGACGTCGCTGTTTCGAGATTCATGTAAAGTGGACGTGAAAATGTTGTATTATGTTCGTGTCGACACGCGTTCAACTCCAAACCGAGTGTATCTTAAGTTCAGTATCTGAGTGTAAGGCGCATGTGTTTCGCTCGTTTGTTTGTTTATTTGTCGGCATATTCGTTTCTGTTGTTGTTCGAGACACAGATATTAGTTTGTTGGTTCGCTTGTAGCAAACGTACTGTGTTACGTTATTGTTGTGTCAGCGAACTATTTTAACTAGTTTTACATGTCGATTTGTCTGAACAAGGTTTTTGTCCATTTTCCTCAACTGGAAAAAATGCACTTTCTATTATGCAAATCGGCCGATGTAACGGATTCGAGCCATCGGGTAATTAACACGATCGACATTTTCATCGGCGAGTAATGCACGTCTAATGACTGATAATTAAACTTAATCTACTGGTCAGCGCTGATTATTATGCAGTAATGTGGAATTTTCATTAACGAACACCTGATTATCGTTACGACTTGCAACGGGCATAAAACAAGACCGACTTTCATACTTAACCTGAATATTAAATGCAGATATTGAAAAAAAAATATTACTACAACTGACATAACTGAAATTCCAGCCAGTAATCAATTTAATCAATACATATTTCGTTTGTATTTCTGAAAATGAATAATATAGGGTTTTCGAATAAGAATGTCCGAACTTTGACAGCTGGTAGCATCCATGTTTGAATTTTTTTAAGCCTTGCCATGATTATCATGGAACGTTTAACACTTACACAATGCCTAGAAATTGTAAAAACTTATTATAAAAATCAATGTTCGGTTCGTAAAACTTACTGTCAACAATAAATAAAGAAAATTATGGAATTTGAAGTGAAAGCAATCCATAAGTCATTGAATAAAGACCATTGCATCCACAAAAATCAACTTTCTAGTGGTATCATCGGACCATATTTTTTTCAAAATGAAGCTGGAGATTATCTTATAGTAAATGGAGTCCGTTATCGAACCATGATTACTGAAATTAAAAATAAAAAAAATAATAAAGTACACCCGTCCCTCAATTTACGCATAGTATCCGTTCCACGTGGATTTGTTTTACGCGAATGAAAATCGCGTATATTGAGTCCGTCGGTACAATAGAAAAATATGGGAAATAAAAGCTAGTAAAGTTGTGGAAACACATATTTATTTCACATAGCTTAACAAAAAAATAATGACATTTTAGACAACAAGAGTGGATAAATTTTATTCGGTGTCACTATCGCTACTGTAATTCAAAACAATCAACCTTTTATATATTTATATCGTGCTTTAATACGTTCAAGTAAGAATTTGCGTCACTCTGATATATAATAAATTTCATGAAAAATTATAAAAAATGAAATCTATTTGACCGCGTATAAAAAGTTCCGCGTAAAAAAAGTCCCGCGAAAATAGAGGTATAATTTTCCACGTAAAAAAAGTCCCGCGTAAATTGAGGGACGGGCATATATATATATATATATATATATATATATATATATATATATATATATATATATATATATATATAATACATTACATTACGGTCCGTAGTATTTCGCGCTAGACTTCATCTAGAGTCTGGCGAATTTCGCAGAAAAATGCACAAAAATAACTTTTTCATAAAATCGATGTAATTCTTAAACCAATGAACATTTTGAAATGAAATTTCATATCTGACTATAAAAAGGTTCGATGCATAGATATATGTAAATATAATAGTGGTTTTCAATCTGTAATTAGTGTACCAGCGTGATAAAGTAAAAAAAAGAGATGCTTTATAATAAACATAGTTTATTATAAAAAACACTTTTTAGCGTAAAAAAAAACATCCGGAAGGGAAAAAATATGATAAGTTACGTAAAACATGTATTCTATATACAGAAGTTAGAAAAAAATAAGAGAACCAATTTCGATTTTATTAAAAAAAAAAAAACAGAACTTTGCTAGGGATAGAGATTACTTTATTTAAAATATCTGAAATATTTTTCATAATTTTTATAATTTATCAATATTTTTAATATATACACCACTATCTTTTGATGGAATTAAAAAAAATATAGCTTGTGTATATAATTTTTTGACGTTAAAAGTTTATACAACGAAACACGCGTTAACGCGTGAACGGACTTACAGTAGTCTAATACGAAATATGTTTAGGCGTGGCCGGGCGGGGTAATGTGTTAAAATTAAACATGTGTATAAGGAAACATTAGAAATTTAGAAAATATACAGCTTGTATATATTTTTTTGGCATCAAAAGTTCATACAAGGAAACACGCGTTAACGCGTGATCGGACTTACAGTAGTCCAACACAAACACGCGTTTAGGTGTGGCCGGGCGGTAATGTGTTAAAAATAATTTTCTACGATTTTTAAACAATTCTAATGTTGGAATTTTTGAAACCATTTCAAAAGTATTTGATAAAATTCTCGTTTTGCTTGAAAATTGTGTTTAGTAGCACTCAAACGAGAACGTTTTCGACACTTTTTCTTTGTGTGTCGAATATATATATATATATATATATATATATATATATGCATTGACGTTCAAGTTAATCTAAAAAAATTCCACGGGAGTGGAAAAACTAGCACGGAACCTCCCTGTCGTTCGTCCCCTCGACCGACCGTCGTACCTCCGTCGCGCGAAAATTAAAAATGATATGTGCGCGTATGGCTTTAGAATAATTTTAATTAAACGGCGTACGTAGCCGCGGCCTTAATCTTCAAACAGGAAATTTTAGGTGGCCGGATAAAAAGGCGGAATAAAATCATAACTCTTGAAAAAAAAGTGTTCAATAAAAACGAAACAAAACAAAAGAGTGCGTAACACAAAAAAAGTCGCTCGCAAAACCATTGTGCGCGGACGAAAAATTAATTACACAGCGTCGGTACTACATTTTCGTGCCATATAATAGTATTCGCCACTCACAAAAATGTTATTCTTCAATTAAAAGGTGTTTTAATTAAAATAATAAATTTCGTTTTTTTTTTTTTTTTAATTTTAGAAGTCTGGCTCTCGGTCCGTTGTTGCGAGTCGCTAGCCGCCGTCGACGAAAAATAATAACATGGAAAGTTAGTGTTTATAAGCATTACGGTCGTGCTGTTCACTATGTGCGGGCCTGACTTGTCCTTTTTAATCGGCACAAGTCTTGTTTCGGTCGGACTTGTTTTAGACATTTAGAGAATTGTTTCTTCTACTGGCCATGGTAACCGGTTTTGTCCCAATCCAACTCTATTCGAACAAATCTCAAGTTACTATCAATTTTACTTTAGATCTACCAAATTGTACACATCTAAAAAAATCTAATTTTTAATATATGTGTATATAACCAGAAAATGTCAAGGATCATCCAGATGTGACGGTTAGATTTGTGTTTATTAACAAGAAACTATACACATGTTTCCATATACACCACCCTCTATATACATGTGTTCTTTTTAATAACACACACATCTAGGCGTTACATTTGGATGATCCTATATTCTCAAACATATCGTATTTTCTATACCAAATCAGTTAACAAATTTGTAAATACGAGGGCCGTTTGATAAGTATGGTAAATTTATTTATTGTTTAATTTAATTTAATAAAAATTTTCAATTTAGTTTAACTTACTTTTTTACTATACTTATCAAACATTCCTCGTAGTTTTTAACCCTTATCGGACGTTAGCATTTTGTACTTGACTTTCCGCTAAGTCGGAGATATATTTGAGTGCTTATTGTAAGAGAAGAGTAACTGAAGTTATTTGGTATAATAAGATAGTTTTGTGCATAAAAATATTTATATTTACACTTTAAATGTCTTCATCACCACTGTCGATTTCAATCCAATCTTCATCACAATCAGGAACAATTTCTCTTTCCACTTCGCTTTCCTCTTCACTCGAATATTGAATAGGGATCAATTTTTTTTCCTTGACTGAAATATAACACTTGTATCACTGTCTCCTTCATCACAAGAATTAAAATCACTTGCCGAATATTAAAAATTTTCAGATATTTCAGTAAAACTCTCACTGTTACTTTCCATATTGCTATATTTTTCTTTATTCATTTTTGGAGGAATAACATTATAATATAATTACAATAATTGCTGAAATATGACAGAACGTGTTATCTGCTATCGAGTAAGAATTAAACTGTAAAAAAATACAGTGTGTACATTTAGCAATGAGGACGTTATTACTTGTTCAGTTTTGTCACCTCGCACGTGACATACGATTGATGGAGCAAAGTTGTAATGTCACGTCAGAGATGACATACGATCGATAAGGGTTAAAATTGTAGAAATATATTTTACCATCTTGCTTTTTCCTGCATTAAGAAATAAAAAAATTAGCAAACAGTATTGTCGAATGAATCTTATTTTCTTCTGTTAAATCGATTAAAAATGATATTTTTTAAGAAGTTTGAATTCAGGCTCCTCAGAACATAATTACTTCCTTGTTCTCTCTTACACTAAAAATGAAAAAATTCAAGATTTATATTTTTACAGAAATGAGTCAATTGCTTTTTTATAATTATTTATTGGTTATAGATTTTGTAATATAATCACTTTTTAATTGTATAATTTTTTTTAATTGTAATCTGTATTATTTATTGATTACACAGGATGAGAAAAAGACAAAATATTGCTTTTTTTTAAAAAAAATTAAAATACAACGATTTCTTACAATTAGGTTGTTGTATATAAAATGGCGGATTTTTAATGAAACTTCAAGCATTTATTAATTATACAGGAGGGGAAAATAAAAATTAAAATGCTTTTTTTAAAAAAATGTAACTAAATTAAAATACAATGATTTTATTACTAAAAGGTTGTATGAAATGGCGGATTTTCTAATGAAACTTCAAAAATTTATTGAATATACAGGATGGGGGAAAAAAAACTTAACCATGTTTATTTTTAAAGAAAATCGAAATAAAATAAAATACAACGGTTTTCTTACTATTAGTTGGTTGTATATGAAATGGCGGATTTTCTAATGAAACATCAAACATTTATTAATTATACAGGATGGGGTCAATAAAATTAACAATGATTTTTGTTTAAAAAAATCTAAATAAAATAAAATACAATTTCTTACAATTAGATTGTTGTATATAAAATGGCGGATTTTTAATGAAACTTCAAACATTTATTAATTATACAGGAGGTGAAAATAAAAATTAAAATGCTTTTTTTTAAAAAAAAATCTAACTAAATTAAAATACAATGATTTTATTACTAAAAGGTTGTTGTATGAAATGGCGGATTTTCTAATGAAACTTCAAAAATTTATTGAATATACAGGATGGGGGAAAGAAAACTTAACCATGTTTCTTTTTAAAGAAAATCGAAATAAAATAAAATACAACGGTTTTCTTACTATTAGGTTGTTGTATATGAAATGGCGGATTTTTTAATGAAACATCAAACATTTATTGATTTTACTTTAAATGTAAATTAAATGAAATACAACGATTTTCTTACTATTAGTTTGTTGTATATGAAATGGGGGAGATTTTACTTGATGGGGGAAACTTAACCATGTTATGTATTAACAATAACAATCCTTATTTCTAAAAAAAGGAAAATAAAATTAAATACAACGATTTTCATATTATTAGGTTATTCAAAAAAAAAAGCAGATTTTCTAATGAAACTTCAAATATTCATTGATTGTATAGAATGAGGGAATGAAAAATTAACAATGCTTTTTAAAAAAAAATCCAAATAAAATGCAATACAGCGATTTTTTTTACAAACAGGTTGTAAGGTGTTCTAAAAATAAAATGCTGAAAATGTCGTGTATATTTGTGCTTAAATCCTAATGTAAATTGTTTCATGGCATTCCACACCACATAAACAGATTTTCATACTCTAATGTAAGAGAGTTTCTTTATCATCTATTGTAACTTCTGAGCCACGGTGCCTATTTTTGCAAATAAATGTTTAAACAACAGAAAAAATAGTTATTTTTTATATAAAAGTGAATGGAAGTCTATGTTACATTTTATATGTTTTTTACAGAAGAAGCAAAAAAAATGGGTTATAGAGGGTTAACAATGTTGAAATGTTCTTGGAATAAAATTAAACAATGAGTGATTATTGATTATTTTTTAAAATCTTATGTTGTTGGATTGAACGGTTCGTTTTTATAAAAAGTATTTGATTAGAAATCAAATGAGCAAACGGTGATTAAAAAATATAAATATTCCAAAAATCTCGTCATGTTTCGTTTTTATAAAAGTTTCCCTAGCACATTCCGTGCTGTCGACGTATCATAATCCTGGAATTCATTTTGATTTATATAAAAAATAAATTAGCCGACATCGCTTGTTCTTCGCTCGATAAAAAACGTTCCCGACTTGATTGGAATTATTCCAGATATTTGCTATGCAGTTATTTAACATTCAAACCGTGTCAATTTTTCCATTCGATCCCCTCGCAATCTGTCCGCGATACGGAACTCCGTCGACGCCGACGCCGTCCACTTTCGTGAGAACGGCCCGTAAACACTCGACGTTTGTGCAAAAAAGAAACGCGTTTTATTGCATTAATTAAAATAAAATCACACTAATGGTTCGTACGTTCGCGGAACGAAAATATATCCGCACGACACACTCTTATTATTATTGTTATTAAAAAAAATAATAACAATACCCACCCGTTTTTCTGTCACCGTCGCCATGAAACAATGGCGCGGTGCTTTTTTCAATGAAACAGTGGCGCCCGTCGACCAAGACGCACAAATATCGAATCCGTAATAAAAATAGATATCCGTCTCTTCCTGCCGCAGACGTTACAATTAGAGAGTCGATCTCAAGACGGTCGGACGGCGCGTGCACGCGACCGAGACGCGAACACGCGACGCTCGGCGCGACGCGTATCGGCGTCCCTGTCGGACGATGACACACGGCCCGAGCTATATTTAGAACCGCGCGCCTGTGTTTTCCCCGGCGTACGGGCGCGGGGCGACGTTACGGTACAGAGAAAGGGTTGGCACGGTGCGGAATGAAACGAAGGGTTGGGTGGAGTTTAGTTTAATCAATTGTGTGTACAGCCGCAACAAGATTCATATCAACAGACCGCCGACTATATCTCTCCAACAGTTTAGCTCTTTACGACAGGCGAGACAAGGAGGACGATACCGTTCGCGTTCGTTCGTGTTCGTCCCCGCGTCTCATCAGACGAGACTTTACTATTACTACCCGACGTTCAGTGAGTAGAAAATTTATTCAAATTATATTCTACGCTTCAATGATACTGCTAATAAAGTATTGTGTGCCGAAAAAAATGTGTTATTTTTTTAAATTAATTACGATGATTCCGTGTAGATTGACGTTTTTATAACGTGGTTAATGGTCATAACAAGTGGTTCTTCTTCGACGCTACCACGACGTATATTTATATGCAACGTTTTTTCATTCCCGACTCTTGTTTTATTATTAGTATTGTATTTTTTTTTCTGTTGCTTCTCTTACGTGTGCAAGTCTCAGCTGGAATAAATACGTCGACGAGGATTCTCAAGTTGTACAGAAGGAATTAATCTGTGGAAATTGAAATTAACTCTCTGCAGTGATTACTTGTTTCTTTTTTTTAGACAAACAAGTCGAGCTTTTTCCAACATTGATTTTTACTTATTATATAAAATATTTTAATATTTTGTTTTATAATTGAAAATAACTACACGTCTCGACACAGACTAATTATTTTTTTCACAATCAATAATTTTTTTCCAACAATTTTATAACGTACCAACTCTGATGATCGCATTGCTATCGAAATGCATATCAGCTTATATAAAAGAAACTAATAATAGATAAATATTGGAACACTTTTTTTTAAAATCTTTTGGTGTTGGAGTGGTGGTAGTATATTTACATGAAAGTGAATTCCACACATTTCTAAAACAAACAGTAATTAACACATTGACGTAAATGACGTCTATAGCCGTCCAATGTTAGTGATTGTAGGTGCAAATGACGGCAATGGCCGTCTTATATTGTAAGTATTATAAATAAATAATTAAAATGTATATCAATGTTCAATCCATTTTCTTCTAAATTTTTCAATCTTCCTCCAAGTAAGAATGATGAAATATTTCTCATTAAGTGATAGTCATTTTATTTCAATTATTCCCAGAATTGGAAACTGGTTACGATAAGCGTGAATTTAACGACGTGCATAGCCGCAAACATTTCATACATTTTGTCTCAGTCTCTTTTCAAGTGTGATTTTGGAAGCTTCAAACATTTTGTTTGAAATTATTACTGAAAATTTTTGTAAAATTTACTATTCTGCTTTTTTCTTTACAAATGTTTTTCAAAATTGAATTTTGTATCTCTAAATGGATTTTTTAATTTTTATTAAAGAAAAATCTAGTTATATGTTTATAAAAACATATTTTTTCCTTTTAACTAAATTATTTTCAAAAAATATCGTTATAGTCTGTACAGCTGCCAAAACTTCTATAGCTGTCTTTTGTGTATCAGAAAAATCGAGCTATTAAAAACAAATGGCGGCTATAGACGTCCACCATTTTTTAGAAAAAAATTGTTAGAAAGTATAATAATTTTATTCTGTAAGTATGAAATCTTGATCGAACTCAAGAATCAACTAATTAACAAAAAAAAAATGTTTTTGTCGTCCATCACCGATTTCAAAGTGAGCGTCAACGTGTTAATCATTCCAATTAAATACCCAAAAATTAAGTATAGGGTTTTCCAATAAGAATGTTAGAACTTTGACAGTTGGTTGCAGGCATGTTTGATTTTTTTTCAAGCTCATTTTGACATTTCAGTTTTAAAAATTGTAAAAACTTCAATAGACTTATTGGAACAAGAGTTTAATGAACCCATTATTTCACGAAATGGGCCCATCAATTGGCCACCAAGATCATGTGATCTAACTCCATTAGATTATTTTAGTGAGGTTATGTGAAATCATTGGTTTATCCTGATAAATCCAAACAACAGAAACATTGAAAATAAACATTGAACGTGTAATTTATGAAATTGGACCACAATTATGTGAAAGAGTGACTAAAAATTGGATTAAACATGTGGTTGCCATATGAATGAAATTATGTTCCCTCCTTAATGTCATAGAATATTCTTAAAAATAATAAAAGAAATAACTAATTAATTAAATACTTTTTGTTATATTTCCATTTTTATTCCCTAAGTATGGAATCTTGATCGAATATCCCAAGAACCAACTAATTAACAAAAAAAAATTGTTTTTGTCGTCCATCACCGATTTTAAAGTGAGCGTCAACGTGTTAAAACTTCACCATCATATACAGCACATATTTTTTTATTCTTAAAAATAATAAAAAAAATATCTAATTAATTAAATACTTTTTGTTATATTTCCATTTTAACTTCTGAAGCGCTTATTGGAAAAGCCTCTCCCCTCCCCCATATATATATATATATATATATATATATATATATATATATATATATATATATATATCCACATGTACTCCTATATATGTGTTTTATTGTGTGTGTATACACATGTTTTTCTAATGGTCATCCACATGTGATTCCTAGATTTGTGTTATATATATATATATATATAAAAACTATACACATATATATTTTTCTATATATAATACAAATCTAGGCGTCAAGTATTTGGATGACCCTATGTTATTATATATATATATTATATATATATAGATATATATATATATATGTATGTATGTATGTATGTATACATGGCTCTGTGTTGTTTGTATGTGTAACCATTATTATTAGAAAAAAAATTAATCCATCACTAGATGGAAGCTTCAACCAAAACGTTCTATTTTACTCTTATGGATTTTCTTATATCTCTGGTCCATCTACCTATGGGCCTTTTAAATATTTTTATATCAGAGTTTCTAATCAATATGTTTATTTTAAATATATGTTGAACGCCTAGATTTGTGTTCTATTAAAAAGAAACTATACACATGTTTCCCCTATACATATAAACCCTCCTATAAACTATACACATGTTTCTCCTATATTTTTTTTTTAATAAAACACATATCTAGGCGTTACATTTGGATGACAGTATATAATTGTGACTAATTGAAAATATTTGTATTTTTAAAAAAATAAGTGATGATATTCAATTAGATGATGATGACAAACCGCAAATGTACCATAGTTTTAGCAATTAGTTATTTTTTCGATCCACGCAAAAATAATCTTTATTACTAAAAAATGCATAACATTTCCTAAACATCATAAATAACAATAAATTGTACAGGAAGCAATTAAATGTATGTACGGTGTAAAATTCTGTCTTCACGTTTATGTTTTAAATAAAGATTGAATAAGATAATAAAAACATTGATTATGCTTGTCTATAGCAAAACTTAAAAGTGAACTACATCATCTATTTCTCTCTTAAAACTTTTTTATCTGTCCGTACTCGTATTTAATCTATTTTATTAATTCGCTATGCAAAAATATGATTTTAATAAATTTAATGTTGCAATAAAAAACCAGTTTTACGCATACATTACACAATTTAAATATTAATAAAATACGTAAATATCCGAAAATTATATTTTAATTTGTACAAATTTCACTCGTAATGATTTCTTTTTATGTTATTAATTTATTGTTACGAGGTACGTGCATCAACTCACAGACGTTAACGAATTCGTATACCTTTTTTTTGCAATGATTTAATTATTTCCTTTCTGCGAATAATAATAACAATTGTATTTAAATTTTTAATAAATACACACATGTAGACATTATCGTTATTAAGCAAATATCATACTGCGAATTTAATATTAATTTAGAGAAGATAATAGTACAGATATTTAATCTATTTTCTTTGTGCAACTGTAATGAGAAGCAAAAACTAGAATTTGATTAGCATGAGTTGACAATTAAAAACTCTTTTTACGTTTCTATACACTTGTGACTAGTATTTTTTTTTTATAAAAGAATTTCTTTGATTATTGTAAATTCGTTTGGATGATACTATTATTTTAACACAAATGAATTTTTATCCCCAACACCACAGTGGTTATGAAGTGTTTAATAATCACTTTTTGTTTATAACAATGTCAGCTGATAGGCATTTCGATGGCGATGCCATCATCGTCAGAGCTTTTTTGTTAAAAAAAATTCTTTTAAAACTTTACATTTTTTTCTTAGGATAATTTTATGGAATTCTTGCTACAATAGTATGCAATTAAGTTTATAACTTGATGAATGTACTTCTTAGGGGTTTGAGAAGAGTTTTAATATTTGCCTTTCTTTGGTCTGATTTTAAAATAAGAACAAATATTTTTACGTCTGTATTCAACAAATTACAACAAACAAGAATGATTTACGATCCACTGCTTTTTTCAGTTCATTTTAGCAAATAGACTCGAAGACATCTTATATCTCTATTCCATCTATCTATGAATCTCTTTTTAGGCATTTTTATATATCTACGTTTCCAATTAATAATTTCTTTTGTCCATCAGTGGTCTTCTCTTCTTGCTATATGATTGAACTATTTCCTTTTTTAACTCTTCATTTTTTTTATTACGTCCATATTTTTTTTCCTCCCGATCCACTTGGTTCTTTTTATATTTCAACACGATATGTCTAAAATGATTCCTTTTCTACATATTTGTGTTGTCTAAAACCGTCGAAAATTGTTCTTGCATTCAAGATCAACGTTTTATTGCTATAAATGAGAAGAGGTAAAAATATATGTATATCAGACGTTATTTTCATTAATCTATCTATGTATTACTGAATGTAAGTTTCTTAAGGGGTTATACGCAGTTAGAAATTTCAAAAAATCGATTTTTTATTTTTTGCATTTTCGGAATGCACATATATTTGAGTATATTCTCTGAAAATTTGAAGTAAATCCGATAAATATTTTCGGACATACACCTGAATTTGTAAAAAAATTTTAACTATGTGTAAACTACTTCCGAAACTTCAAACGCGTTTATCTCAAAACGGTGTTTTCATAGTCGGTGATCTCGATATCTCAGAAATGGCTGAACCGATCGGTCTCAAATTTTCACACAATCTTCTCAAATATATTCCTCAGGTATTGAACGAAGGAATAAGGTTTACAAAAATTATTACTATTTTTTTAAACAATTTGGAGCGAAAATTTTAGTAAAAAACAAAAAAAATTTTTCAAGTAGACGCCATTTTGTCAAAAATGAAAATTTTTATTATTCCTTCGTTCAATACCTGCATTAATCTATCCTTTAAAAGAATTGACCATATTTTTTGATTTCAAATAATCCAAACCGCCGATATGGAGATCACCGCCAAGCGCCTTTTTTTGGAGGTCGTTCGGGACATCGTCTGCAGGAGCGGTGCACTTCAATATTTTTTTATGATCGACATGTTATTTTATTCTTGAAAGTAGGATCTATTCAAATAACTATAATTTGTAATTGCAAAATAAATACTGTTTCTAAAAAAAATTCCTAAAAAAACGTCGTTTTTGCGCCTCGCAACTGCGTATAACCCCTTAAGGGGGTATTCTAGTTTAGACGCACAAATTTTAGGTGTTTTTCCGGGCGCTATAAAAAAAACAACAAATATTTTACTATCCACTTTTTTTCAGTTATTTATTAACATTTTAAGAGTATAAAAAAGTATTATTAAAAACAAAAAAATCAAAATTGAAAAAGATACAGGCGGCAAAGTGGGGGCTCGAAAAAAAAGGTGTCTCCTGGTTGACGTGGTTCCAACCCTTCCGGTCATGTGAAACAATTTTTTTTTTTGAAATTATTGAAAAAGAAGGTTGTAGTAGTATTCCCGCGTAGGGAAATTAAAAAAATTTTTTTTTTCGCAAAATAGCGGCAGTGTGAAAAAACAGTCATTTTTTGTCCTATTTTTTTCAACTTTCAGAATTTTTTAAAAATTAAGAAAAAACAACATTTTCAAGAAATCTTAGCCGGGGGCAATCACTGTTATATTGAGAAGCTCTGTACCGAATTTTAAGTAAATCGGTCCATTAGAACTTGAGATATCACGTCAACCGTGTCGAAAAAAGTAGTTTCGAGAAAAACGCGTTTAAAGTTGATTCGTTCCGGCCAGACCGGATTGGTTGGCGCGTCACAAAAATAGCTATAACACCTAAAATAATCCGAATTTCGAAAAATCCTCTTAAGAACCATATTCTTAAAGGTCTAAACTTTGAAAATATGCAAAAAAAATCGTTTTTTTCGAAATTCTAGACTAGAATACCCCCTTAAAAAAATCTACTTTCACGAATCCACTGCTTTTTTTCAGTCCAGTCTAGCGAATAGACTGGAAAACATTTCTGACCCATTTATCCATGAATCTCTTTTTATATATCTACGTTCCCAATCAATAATTTTTCTTGTCCATCAATGATCTTCTCTTCTTGTGCTATATGATTGACCCATTTCCATTGCAAATTCTTCATTTTCACTATTACACCCATAATTTTTTCATTTTGATCCACTCGCGCTTTTTTAGATTTCGTCACTTTATGTCTAAAATGAATCTTTTAATACACAATTGTATTATTTAGAACCGTTGAAAATTATTCTTGCATTTAGGATAAATGTTTCATTGCTATAAGTGAGAATAGGTAGAAATATATACATACATACATACACACACACAAATATATATATATATATATATATATATATATATATATATTTATAATTAAATATAATAAATTACAACTTTACATAAATTTACTTATAATTATTGTTAAGTAGATTCACAATAGAAATTATCTCATCTCGAATTTTGTTTGTATGTATATATATATATATATATATATATATATATATATATATATATATATATATATATATATATATATATATATATATATATATATATATATATATATATACATATACATACATACATACACACACACACATATGTATGTATGTATAGATTAACATATCAGGCACATATTATAGCAAGCAGTTATTATCAAACGTCAGATATAGTTAAAATGGAAACAATTACATTCGGATTTAGCATAAATATTGCTTATGTTTTATTCATATAAGCATAACGATTGTTTAAAATAGAACGTACCGCTCAGTTTTTACTACAACACGTGTATATTTCAAATAGGAAGTGGCTACTATATATTTTTTCGTGTGTGTGCTCGTCGTCGTCGTCGTCAGGTCAACATTTCGTTTAATATAATACAATTATTTTTTAATATCGCGTAGGAGAAAAAACAACGCCGTACATTTAATCTCACATCGCTGTACAGCCATTCTGTTAATGAGATTTTAAATTATAATTATATCATTTACTCGGCGTTATAATTTATAAAGTAACGGTGGAGATGGCGTATAGCTCATTCTCGAACGATTAGTGTTCTCCTCTGGAGTTTGTATGCTGTGTCGATTTCGATAGGCGAGATTGTTATGCGAACTCCAGGTGGTCCTGAACGGACGGACGTAACCTTCGACGGTCGAAATACTAGACCGGTCGTTTGGTTTTTTTCCCTCCTAGATATTTTACCTATATTTTATTACTATTCGCATTCTTTGCGTTTTTTTGGTTAGTTCTATTAGAGAAATACACGAAGTCGTTTGCGATTTATTTTATATTGAAAATATTCAATTGTAGCGTGAGAATAAACAGTATGAAGAGATTCATTATGTAAATATTAACGAGATATTTTTGATATCACAGAAAACCGAAATGTGCTTACAATCATTTGATAATACAACACTCGACAACACAGAATGCTTTCATGTATTTTATTTGATATAATTGTAATTGTTATGAGTTAATAAAGGTTTCTTTAAAAACTTTGCTTACAAAAAATTGCACAGGAAATAACTAAGTGAAACATTATATCACAAAAAACAAAAATGCACTTACAATCATTTGATAACACAAAATGTTTTATATAATTATAATTGTTATGAATTAATAAGAGGTTCTTTCAAAAGTTTCGCTGATAAAAAATTGTGCCAGAAATACAATGTGCAGTATTTTGATTATACTAATCTACGAAAAGAATATATCCATTGTCATTTATGTATTTGGTATTGTAGTCGATTCATTTTGCACAAATAAATCACTCATTGTATCACCACAAGAACTTATAAAATTAAATGATTGTTGAAATATTTGTGTGTAACATTTCATCATTTTTTCTTTTTCAAAATTTAATGAAGTAATTTATATAAATATTAATTATCAAACGGTTATTACAAATTAATTTAAAAATCATATTTATTTAAATGAAATTATTCTAAACATTATGATTATCAAAATTTATACACTGATCTTTTTAATACAATTATAGAAAATTTACAAGATCAAATGAATAAAATATTTTTTTTCTTTTGAACAAATTAATCACTCATTTCAAAACTACACTGTTTTAAAATTGAAATAATATATTATTGTTCACTTTGTTTGATAATTTACTTTTCAATCGTCGTTATTGTCAAATAACTTCCATAAATTGGTTTAAAATAAAACATCTTTTTCTTCATCACACAAATTAGGAATTATGCTTATTTGGTTTTCATTATTCCAATCAGTTGTCTTGTCTTGTTTGTAGTTTTTCTTCCCATCTTCTTATTTTTTTTTTATTAGGTAAAATACTTCCAAACTTTATTGTATAAGGTTATCCAAATGTGACGCCTAGATTTGTATTTTATTAAAAAGAAACATGTGTACAGGCGTCACATTTGGATGATACTATATAATTTCAAATTTTATTCCATAGTAGTATTTTTGGTATTCTTTTTAGACATTCTCACCATTACTTTCTCTTTTTCTTCGACTTTTTCTTTTATTTTTTTCGTTCATATTATAAATATCTGACTTGTTTCTTATATCCTCATTTTTTATACGACCAAATTTCAAAATTATGAAAAGAATTTTTCCTGGCTTAATAGGGATTCCTATATCAAAATATCTCACCAACACAGATTTAATAAAAATGTGTAATAATCATTTATTGTACACTTTTTTCATTAAGGTACATTTCGATAGCTAAACTATCATTCTTAAAGGTAAATAAAACTTTTATAATTTAGTGCTTGGATGTTGATGATGGAATAGACATCGTAATTCATTTCAGCGAGTAAATTAGTGATTATTGAAAATTTTTTAAAAATCTTATGGAGTTACTTTCAATAATAATAAAAGTATTTTATGAATTGAAATACTTGTTCTCTTTAATTTATATTTAAGTTGTTATTTAATTTTTTTAATTCGATTACATGAAATTAAAATATACGGGTTTTCCAATAAGAATGTCAGAATTTTGACAGCTGGTGGCTGCCATGTTTAATTTTTTTTAATCATTATTTTTTGACATTTCAACTCAGTATGGTTTGGAAAATGATCATGAAACGTTTAACTCTTCAACAACGCTCAGAAATTGTAAAACTTCAATAGACTTATTGAAATAAACATTTAATGAGTCCTCTAACTCTATTGGATTCTTTTCTGTGGGGTTATGTGAAATCATGATTTATGGTGATAAACCACAAATAATAGAAGCGTTAAAAATAAACATTGAACGTGTAATTCATGAAATTGAACCACAATTATATGAAAGCGTGACTGAAAATTGGACTAAACGAATACATTATGTCAAGTGAAGTCATGATAGTCATATGAGTAAAATTGCGTTCCATTGTTAATGCCATAGGGTATTTTTAAAAATAAAAAAAATAAGTAACTAATTAATTAAATACTTTTTGTTCTATTGCCATTTAAACTTCTGTAGCGCTTATCGGAAAACGCTATATATTTTAAAATCTTAAAAAGTACAATTTTCACTGAAATTTCGATCAGTTTTTTCATTTGTATCGATATCATTGTTAAAATACAAGACTGTTTTTCGTTCGTAACGAAATACATAAAGAATAAATATTAATAAGAATATTCAACGTTTTTTTTTATATTTAATTACAGTTTTAATTAAATTACACGCGCTTACAACTAGTTCTTTGTTACAAAAATTAATGTACGAATTAATTAACAATATTTTTATTAAAACATTTTTCGTATTTGTATAAAAAAGCTTATTATCTCCGTTTATGAAACAAGTAACACGAAGTCGTACAATAAATTAGTTCGATATGTCTTGTATCCTAGCCGTGTAAGATACGTCGATTGGGATGTAAGACAGAGATGAACGGATAGATGTTTCAGTGAGAGAGAAATACTGGAATAAGCATATCTTCAGACGTATTCGTTTTCGTGTAATTTAAAAATAACACATCCGTAACATTTATATTAGTGAAATGAGCAGCGATGAACGTACACACACACATCAAAACACACACCTGAAATTAGCTATTCCCATGCGTAATTTTTAAATTTATTATTTTATTTTTGCAATACGTTACAATTATCATTGTTAGTAGGCAATATATTTGTTAAATTATATAAAAGTTATGTGGAAATAGTTATTTTTTAAACAGAAAAAAAATTAACGCTATGCAATAATTTATATAGATAAGATCGTGATAGCTTTATAATCTCCATAATTTATTTTCATATAATTATCGTAAGGCTACATTAAAAATAGCGTAAATTTCATGTAAAACTATAAAAAAAATTATATCTTTATCAGACATAAATTTATATATATATATATATATATATATATATATATATATATATATGTATAAATTTGGTTAGTTATTTTCAGTTATATAAATCACACGTTGAAATTAATTACATGTGATTAATGTATAAATTATTTTTTTAATTATGCCACGATGGATTTATATACCAAACGAAAGCAACTTTGAAATCAGGATGATGAAAATTGTACGATTTATAGGAAATGCTATTTGAATATTTTAAAGAATTATATAAAGTCTGTACTATCAACTGAATTTTATCTCGAATTTAACCTTGAAGTAATTTTTAGAAAATGGACTATTTTTAAAAAAAATATATCTAATGTTTTATGAACCTGATTGATTATGAAGATGATAAGTATAAATTTATATATACGAGGATCGTTTGATAAGTATAGTAAAAAAGTAAGAAAAACTAAATTGAAAAGTCTAATTAAATTAAACAATAAATAAATTTACCATACTTATCAAACAACCTTCGTACATAAACCTAGAAATACAGAAATATAAAAAGTCCAATATGAAATCCATAGATAGATGGAATAGATACGAGAAAGTGTTTCTATCTATAATTAAAGAAAAATACATTGAATTGATAGAAATGGAAAATTTTAAGAAAGGTCGTCATTCAGCAGTGGCAAGAGTTTTTTTTAAATAAATAATATATATATATATATATATATATATATATAGAGAGAGAGAGAGAGAGAGAGAGAGTTATCATCGACAACAACATTTTTCTATTTATTCTGGATGAAAGCTTTTCTCAAAACTCACTTCGAATAATCCAATGTCTCTTTTTCATTCCACTTAACAATTTCTTACGCCTCTGTCTGTATCAAACTACGAATTTCTTGTGCCTTTTTATGTTTCAATTTTGGTGAAATATTGTTTTTGTAGATATTTTTCTCAGTAAAAAATTTAATTTGTTAATACATATTCCGTAAATATGATTTTATTTTTATTTTTTTTGTTTTTTAAAAAAAAATCGTTTTAAAAGGTGTCCAAATTTGAGGTTAGGAAGTAATTTATCAATAAAATACAGTTTTTGAAAGAAAAAATTATACTTATTGGCATCAATGTAAAGTAGAAACATGGGAAATATGAATGGCATACAATGCCAGCCAAATGGCCTCCTCTACCACGTCGGCATACGTCCATAGAAGCACGTTTTGCAATAAATAAGGCTGTATTCAGCTATAGCTGCACGAATTTCATCCTTGAGTTGTTGGCATAAACTTTATCTTTCAAATAACTCCATAAGAAGAAGTCTTAATAGTGGTTAATCACAAGATTTAGACGGCCAATTAACATCACTATTATGAGAAATTAAACGTCCATTGAATTTGGTTGTGAGTAATAAATCGATTCTGCACAAATTGTATGGCTTATGGCACAATCTTGTTGAAATCACAAGTCATTGATATCAATATTTTCAAGTTCCGGCCAGAAAAAATCTATTATCATGCTTTAGTAACGCAAAGAATTAACTGTAACATGAATACCTTACTCCTTTTCAAAGAAGTATGGACCAATGATATCTCCAATCCATAAATCACATCAAACAGTGACTTTTGAGGATGTAATTGTTGTTCAACAAATGCTTTTGGATTTTCATTTCCCCATATGGGACAATTTTGTTTGTTTACATAACCATTTTATTGAAAATACGATTCATCATTGAAGATGATTTTGTTAAAAAAATCAGCATTCTGTTTTTTTTCTTGGTACCAATTAACAAACATACGACGCAAATGATGGTCAACTGGCTTCAGTTCTTGTGTTAGTTAGACTTTATATGCATGAAGATGCAAATCGTTTCGTAAAATGTTATGCAGAGTGCTTCTTATGTTCAGAGTTAATCTTCAAATACAGCATCGATATTTTCAGCTGAACGACCACTACGAGCATATATTTTTGATCTATGGTCTCAAATAGTACCAAATTAGGTTACGAAAATCAGGCTTCGAAGGCATTTGATTACTAAGAAAAGATGCACGAATTTTACACATTGACGTTGTAAAATGTTCACTATTTTTAAAGTAAATTTTCATTGTTGAAATGCGTTGTTCAGTCACTGAAATGTTACAAGTTTTCAATAAACAAATGTTAAATAATGACAATTCAATATTTGACATTTCATCAAATAAGAGCCAACTTTACATCCTGACCTCCAATTTGAACACCTTTTACATGATAGAAATACTCATAGTCTCTCTCCACCGTTCATTTTTTCATCGAAATATCAACAAACACGATTGTATGTCCGTCCGTCCTCCAACGAACCATTAACATACTGAACACTTTTAATTATAAATCTTTGTACAGATGTTACTTCTTTTAATACTAACACACAACACAGAACAATTAATACACATCAAAGCATGACATGATCGTGTGAACGTAACTTATTAAAATTAATATTTTTGAACATAATTCAAACTGGCATCTCTCCTCGTCGATAACAATCTCAATTCTGCTCGAAAATCATTCAATAGGAAAAAAAACCGTAGCTAGTAATTGGGTGATATATTTAACGAAGTCTAACCTTCGTATGTGGAACCAAATAAATATTACACACGTCTAATACGGACGGATACCGTAAAAACTACAATTGTTAACAATTCTACAGGAAAAAAACTAATTACAACGATACATATCCACATATATATATATATATATATATATATATATACATACATATATATATATATATATATATATATGTATGTATATATAATGTGTATATAAATGTAATTTACGCTGGAAATTATTTGATATAATTTATGTACGAAGCGTCACAACATACATATTCGTTACATACTTATGTATGTAATTGGTATGAATAAACAAATAGCTTTATAAATCGTCAGATGTTAATGAGTAAACGTGTGTCAGTAACAAAATACTAATTAAAATTATTCATATTTGCAATGAACGAATCTGTTCACGTCTTTGTATAATTTTTGACGTAGTCATTATATGATTGATCTAATTAAGTTGAGGATGATTTGTTAATCCTATTCGTGCATTGAAAATACCATAGACGTTTTTAATTTGCATTGGTTGATAGATAAGTGATTGTGTTTGATGTGTGTGAGTGTGTGTGTGAGAGAGAGTGTGTGTAAGAAAGTGTGTGTGTGTGAGGGAGGATATATATATATATATATATATATATATATAAATATTTATTAGGTGTATTCATAAGTAATGTCGTTTTTTGATAGTGTACAAAATTTTATTTCATTTAATAATTTTATTTATTTTATTTAATAAGTAGATGGTAATGTTTTTAAAATTTGAAAAATCGACATTACTAATGAGGGTACACCTAATATATAATACCTAATATTTATTTGGAACAAAATGACAGATTTTTATTAAAAAATTCGATGAAAAAATCGTTCGTTTTCAGTCAGTAAAAAAAGCTATACAACGAAAAAATCTTCCACTCAAGGACTAGTTTTTTTATAACTATAATAAGTGTGTAAAATTTAAAATAAATCGATGTAGTCGTTTCCGAAATCTTTCGGTCGCCGATTTTGAAAATGCGATTTTCAGAAAAACGTGTTTATAGTTTTAAAATTAGTTTACACAAGTATTTGTGACAAAAGGAGTATGTCTATATCTCTATGATTTTTAGTCGGATCAATTTGGAATGTTCAGTATTTGGAATTCTCCCTCTCTCTCTCTCTCTCTCTCTATCTATATATATATATATATATATATATATATATATATATATATATATATCAGTGGTTCTCAGCAGGTGTTCCGCGGAATACTGGTACTCCGTGAACTTAGAAAAAGTGTTCCGCCAAAATTTGAAAATCAGTGAAAAATTAAAACTTATTAAGACGAAAAGCAAAACGAAAAAGCAAAAGTTATTGTTGTTAATTTTATTGTCTTTACTTTAAAAATATTTTTGAAAAAGCAATTAATTTTTTTTACAATTTTCATAATCGTACTTATGCGCGCTTGGTTTTTCAACATTAACGAATATTAAGCCAAAGAAACGTAAAAGGCTGACACATATAGAAAAGGAAATGAGAGTAGCTATTTCACACATAAGACCAGATATTGTAAACATTTGTTAAAGCCCTCAGGCCCAAATATCCCATTAAAAAAATTGTGAGAATTTTCTTTTTTTTAATTTCATTTACTGATTGTTATTTGCTATTAACTGATACAAAAACTGTTATGTATGTGATTTTTATTTATTATGCAATATAAAAAATATATATACTGTTTTATTTTACTGTTTTATTGTCGTAAAATAAAACAGTATATATATTTCTGCAAAAATCTTGTAAAATTGTAAGTGTTTCATGATTATGAAAAGGTTAAGAACCACTGATATATATATATATATATATATATATGTGTGTGTGTGTGTGTGTGTGTGTGTGTGTGTGTGTGTGTATGTATATATAGATCCAAAAATATACTTTTAAATACTTAATTGAGTACCAGTTTGCATTCTGGGACCTAATTGTTCAAATTTTAAAATTGATTACTTTTATATATAATATATTTAATTGTAATTAACTTTTTAAATAAACGTATTTTTGTACTTCTGTAATCTGACCTGAGTTTATTACAGTAAAAAATCACAATAGATTTTATTAATTAGTCAATATGGTCACCTAATGCTGAACGTTAAGACATAACATTTTTTTTTAGAATGTTAAAATGTTTTGAGATTATTGATGTTTAATTTCTCTCTCTCTCTCTCTCTCTCTCTCTCTATATATATATATATATATATATATATATATATATATATATATATATATAGATAGATAGATAGATAGTTATTGTAATATAAATGACATTTCCTTCGAATGCTCAAAAACCGTTAACTTGTAAATTTCGTATAGAATGGTTAAAAAAATCACACTGCTAATAAATTACCACAGAGCAGACATAAACATCTATCCGATAAATATTTTTATTCGTCATTACTTGTTCATAATTAAAAGAGATTTATTTAAAAATCACTGCAATGAATGTTATCCAAAACCACATTTCTCAATTCCGATAAGAACACATGTTGTAAAATGTATAAAATGTGAGACGTTTTAAATGGACTCATCACGCATATATTTTCTCACACATCATGCTGATTTCATATAAAACATCACACTTTTTTTTACATAAATATATCAATACCAATTATAATTATTTTGATAATTGTGTGGCTTTTTTAGGGTCAGTAGCCTTTTTTTAGTACATTGACAATTATCCAGTTGAGTGATGTCAATTATATGCCATAAATATATGTATATATATATATATATATATATATATATATATATATATATATATATATATATATACATGTTAATGATGCGACATACCACCACAATTTTGATGAAATTGATAATTAAAGCGGCGAAAATAAATATAATCTTATCTAAGAATTTATGTTATTGGTTATCGAGCTGGAGTTTATGGTAATATGCTGTTTACATGGCAGAAAATTCTTGTTACTCTTTCTTATCGTACAAAAATCACATCAAATAAATTAATTTCACGAAAAATGCAATACTGAATATTTTAAAACGAACTACATGCGTGCTGAAACAAATATACGTACGCGCGTTTATGTGTAGGTAAAAATATGGTCTTTATTAGTCGCAGGTTGGTTTTTACATCGCAGGTTGACAAATGTAGTTATTTTAATTGGTGAAATGTTGCTCTAAACAATGTTATTTAAAAAATTACTAAATATAGATATGTATCCATACATTTTTATATATATACACACATATATATATATATATATATATATATATATATATATATTTATATAAATAATTTTCTTAGAAACACAAACAAGTTTTATTTATAACGTATAGTCTTGTGCGTACGTGAAATTTCCAGTATTTCGTATAATTGACTATTTACACACTCCCAAGTTATAACTTATCTTCATCTTCTTAATTTTCATGACAAGGTTGTAACCCATTTGTTATTCATAGAGTCAGTAATGTACATGCTGTAATAAATGTCTTAAAGTGTATAAATAATTTTTATACAAATAAATCGTTTTGAATTCCAAATGAATATGAGGTGTAGTGATGAAAATTTTTAAGCTTCTCTTTAACCATTATTGGATTAAGACCTCCCTCGACAGTTTCTACTTCGACCAGATTATTGATTGGGTGTTTAGTTACATAAAATGGCTCAGAAAGAGGCCAGTAGATTGATGAAACAAATTGAAGTAAATTTGCCAGAATTGATTGGATGAGGAAGAGTTTAGATCGGTTGGAATGTAGTTTTAGGAGAGAACTTCATCTAACAGTAAATAGAAAAGATTGGTTGTACGTAAAATAAATTTTATTCTTTATTCATTTTATTCATGTGGTTTGTCATATAGGAGATTCGATTCCCAGTCGTAGAGTATCTCATTTTCGAGGGTTAAGCATGAGGTTGACAACTCTCAAACTGTTGAAAAATGTTGACAAGAATGGTTTTATTGGGCCTTTCCACACTAGTCAACATGAATACAGTATTCACCCGGAGATCTTACCCGAAAACTAATTTTTTAGGTGGGGGAGTTTGTTGATAAGAGGGTGTGAGACGAGAGGTAATTGGCATGAATACTGTATGCATGTTGGCCAGTGTGGGAAAGCCCATTGAGCTGTGTTGTCAGAGAGATTTTAACTCTACAAAAGAGCTGTAGTATTAAAAAGAAGATTAATTTTATTCAAATACATGAGTTACTATTCGTTAATTATAGTTTTTTTTTTTGCTTATTTCGTTTTAATTTTGAGTCAGTTTATAAATATATACATACATTCTGTTTCAAAAGTACTTGGAATTGTTAAATGAAACACAACATTTATATTTATTTAGGTAAATTTATTTTGCCTCTTTCAAAATACACACATGGTAACGTTTAACACGTTCACTAGCAGCGTCACATATATGTGACGACTCAGTTTTTTCAACTGAGCCCGGCGTCACAAATATGTGACGGGTGTTCATTATCAGCGCACGATAAACTCTTTGTACCAAATTGTGCCGCAAACAGATGGGTTATGTTAAAAAACAATAAAATAGATACAGGATGTTATTGGTCTACCGATAATTACATTTTTAATTATTTAGAACATCATAAATACATAGCAAAAAATTAATGACAATTTGATATCATATTTAAATAACAGAACATCTTAGGCTGTGGTGATGGATTTTTTCCTGAGGTCCTGGTAACGAATGGATTAATCCAGTTCTGGAAACAATCTTCATAAGCCAATTTAGAAATGGCCTTCAGCTCTTTTACTGAATTCTCTTTTATGACCTCTATCGTATCAGAACTTTTTCCTCGTAGTGATAATTTCCATATCTGGATAATATGGTGCTTGATCGCTGACATGTGTTGAGTGTTTGGCCCAAAAAGTCGTGTACCCAAGTCAATGAGTAAATCCATGTTTTCATTCCACTAAAATGGTATGAACGAAGCCGAGAGATGTTTCATGATTTTCAGCAGTTCCTCTTTTAGCCACACGACGATTTTCAAACACTAATTTTCTTCACTCTTTCAATGTTTTCTTCAGTGGTTGATGTTATTGATGGACGTCCAAAACGCTACAAGTCTTTAACGACTTTTTTGAATGTATTATACCACTCATATAACCATGTTCTTGACGTACGAGTATCATCATAGACTTTTTTCAACATTTTTATCATTTTAGCACAAGAAATTTTATTCTAAACACAAGATTTAACACAAACTCTTTGTTCAACAATTCTATCCATTATAAAAATTGATTTTGGTACCTGGGATCGACTGATATAAAGAAACTAAATAATAGATCGCACTCAAATTTCATATAAAATTCAATTGCAGTGTTACCAACTAACCCATTTTTTAAAGATTCCTTTATTTCCTGACTTTTAAATAAACAATTCTGGTACTTTTTGGACAGAATATTATATAGGTCATCCAAATGTGACCCCTAGATTTGTGTTTTATTAAAAAGAAACATGTGTATAGTTTCTTTTGTTTTTAATGAAACACAATATTTGAATGACCCTATATATATATTTGATTGAGAACTCAGATATATAAGAAAGTCCAGGATGAGATCTATGGGTAGATAGGACAGAGAATGGACTAGAAGAAAAAAACTTTGTGTTGGTCAAAGAGGGAAATATTAGGAAAGGCTTTCATCCAATAGTGGATTGAGAGAGGTCGATTTTTATATATATATATATATATATATTAAAATATGTGTGTGTGTTTTTAAGCGTGATAGAACTTTGAATTGAATTCCTATCGAAAATTCTATCTAACCTAAAAAAACATTCTGTGTATGTGTATTTTTTTAGATTAGAGAGAAATTTCAATAGGGATTCAATTTAAAGTTCTATCACGCTTGAAAAAACATATATATACCTATGTAAAAAAACATTTTTTTTATTTAATTTTTTTAAATAAATAAATAATGAATAATTTTTAAAGAAAACGTATTCTTTTTTAATGTATTCACTTTTTTAATCCGTAACTATATTACGAACACGTTTTTTTACAACGACTTCAAGATATATTTAGACTGAAAAATATATTCAAATCTTTCCATCTACACATCACTCTAACCCAAATAATAATTGAAAAGAAAATTGTATTCATATCTTCTTTACATATAAATATAATTACGACTGTTATAAAGAAAATAGTTACTGTAACTGGAAGTTTAATTAAAAAGTTAATTAAACCGTTTTCAACCATTCCATCATAATTCAGATCGCGACTGAGATTCTGTGAAAAAAGTGTTATTAATTTATAACATATATATATATATATATATATATATATATATATATATATATATATATATATTTATATTTATATACAAGTATGTATGTATATAAATGTATACAAATTTCCCGTGGAAAAAAAGAAACGTCATAGCGAAACAAGCAAAAGACCTCTTAAATTAACACATAAATATCCCAATATCTAATCAAACCATTTTAATGAAACAACCATCTCCGAGACCCTCACCACTGCGGCCGACTCCGTCAGCCGACTGCGAAGCCGCGCGTCCGTCCGCACCGCGTCCCGCACCCTCGCAACCCACTTTTGGCACGCTACAACACTCCAAAATTCCAATTAGCAGCGTCAATATTACTTCCCAATATCCTATACATACTCAAGTAGTTACCTAGTTTAATTATACCATGTTAAATTAGAAAGAGGTGCCTATCTCATCAAGAAAATGAAATGGGGATGAGGTGTACGCTGCTACTACCTAGTCAACCCTACACGTTACACACACACACACACATACATTTTATACATATATATATATATATATATATATATATATATATATATATATATAATATATTGAAGAAGGAGATAGCGGATAGAGTAATGGGGATGTATGTATATGTAGGGGTGTATATGTGTATTATTTCAAGAAAATATATATGTCATTCGCGTAAGAGAGACAGTACGGTTTAATTCATCTCATTTTCCATATCCAAACAATCTTACAAATGGATCTGTTTGCACAGGTATTTTGGTCGATGCGGTGGATCTAATGGACGATGGAGGAGAGAAAAAAGACGTCATCATCCGTCTCGACGTCGATTCGTTAAAGCATTCACATCGAATTATCATCAATCGTTTATTGACGAATTATTATTATGCGTACATATTTATAAGGTACGATAAAAGTGGATTTTTTTTTTTTTTTTGAATGGTCCACGGTGTTGTTCTCTTCTCATACCGCTTGGATGCCGTCATATTTGCTGCACGGGCGTCTACTACAATTCATTCTTGTATCGGGCTTGGCTGATATTACATTCCATTTTCACCATAACGGTCGTTTTCTCATTACAATACACACACACGCATATATATATATATATATATATATATATATTCAGAACAGATAATAACAAAACGTAGGGATATTATCTCATTTATACATTCTTCGCTCGAATTTCAATGGAAATTGTTTCATTGCGTTATTAATAATTGAGTATAGGTATGTTACTGTCTTTACAAATACATGTAGAGGCGTGTACGGGATGATCAAAAATTAATATCGGCGGTTTGTGATGATAGTTGTACGAAATGAACAGAGTAGAACTTTTGTACAACGATTGGATGGAAAGAGATGCGGGTATTATTTCGTATTAATCGTTGTCTGAGTGTTCTATATGTATATATTTTTAATATTTAGTCTCTGATGTTAAAATTGTATGTTTGCGATTCGATTGTGATCGAGTTTGTACGTATATTTTTTATTAAGGTCAATTAAGTGTGTCGAAAAGAATGATGGTTTAAATGATCGGTATTGGATTTTATGTAGAGGTATTTTAAAAACATTTTCTTTAAAAAAATACAAAATTATATATACTGGTTTTTCTTGAGAAGAAGTTCTGGTTTTGAACGGTAAAAAGGTCATTTTTAGTTTGTTTGTTTTTTTTATAAAAAAAGCAATCAAGATAATCTGGAGTTTTTGTATTTTATTATTTATACTTTAAACAAAAAAATAAATAATGTAATATATGAATATGTTAAAAGAGTTAGTAATGCGCTTCGTAGTAGCCCTTAAAAAAATTCTGTTGGTGATGGGACATCTAGCTCCCCAGCTATTTAAAAATTAAAGAAAAATCAAAAATATTTTTAATATACATAAAATTCTGAGGCAGTAAACATATAAAAGTTATTTTTTTATTTTTTCCTACATTTCAAAATTAAACATTTTTTTTTAATAATTTTTTCACAGTTATACAATCTTTAAAAATTAATAAATTCGAATAAACTCAATATATTAAAGGTTAATTGCCTAGCAAAAAGTATAATTTGTAATTTAAATAAAATCATTTAAATTTATCAATTAGTTTCTGAAATTTGCTCCACCAGTTTAAAAAATAATATTTCGAGAAAAACTCGTTTAAAATTATATATGCTGTTAGCCGATGTGATTGTGTCAGGTATAAAACCCATGCAAACGCTATCACTTTTAGAAGCCTGTAACCTTTAAATTTTCAAAATTTCAAAATTTTCTTTCAACTACACATTTTTTAAATATCAAAAAAGTTAAAAATGTAATAAATCGATTTCTAGACTGGAACCTCCCCTTAAATGAATCATTTTCTGGAAAAATGTTAAAAAAAACAATTATTAAATTTTGTTAAATAATTATTTATTGTCACTTTTTTTGTATAATCTGATGTGCATTTCGATAGCAGTGATATTATTATCAGAGAGCTGTTTTATAAAATCTAGACTTTATAACGACAATGATATTGCGTTTGAAATGCTATCAATTTATACAAAATAAAGTGACAGTAAATAATCATTGAACATTTTTTGATATTTGTGGTACTTGGATGATAATATAGGGTTTTCCAATAAGGGCTACTAGGAACAGTTCCGAACTAATCAATCATGATTTGAATAAATATCAGTTCATTTTGGGAAAATTGAATTACTGGACCATTTTCTTCGAAGATAAACTGGCAAAGTTTAGTGACAATCAATGTTTAGTAACATTTTATGTCCAAAATTAAATAATATTGATGTGCCTGATGTCTATTTCCAACAAGACAACGCCGAAGAAATTCGAAAGAAACATTCAGTTTTTGTGAAAGAAATTTCATCAACATATAATTTCACGAAATGCAGATTTCAATTAACGTTCAAAATCATGCGATTTAACACCATTAAATTATCTTGTGTTTTTTTTTTTTTTGAAAAGTCGAGTCTATGAATTAATGACCTAAAGAACAATATTCGAGTTGCAATTCATGAAATAAATCCAGTAATATGTCATTGAAAGTTTCCATATTCGAATTTATGCCTGTAGATGCAATCGTAGTGGACATTTGAAAGATATTTTGTTCCATGTACAATTGCAATGAGTCATACTTTCAATAAAAAAAAAACAGCTTGAAAAAATTCCAAACAGTTCGTGTTTTATTAGAAAGAAATATGTAGGCGCTTTTTTGGATGATCCTATAAATAGATGATACCTAAATGAGACTGAAGTATGTAGTATGTAAATGTGAGTCTAAACTCTTCAGTTTCATTTGAACCACCCTATATATATATATATATATATATATATATATATATATATATATATATATATATATATATATATATAGCATGTTTCCTTTTCGAATCCGTAAACAGCAGGTTAATTTTATTATTTGAATACGTTTCAGATCCGCTTTAATATTCATTACTTTTTTTAAATGCAAACACATTTATCCGATCAAGTACTTGGCATATATATATATATATATATATATATATATATATATATATATGTACATATATGTTATAAATTATTCATATATCATAAAGAAAGAAAAAATATCGTCATGGATTTGATAAAATATTCATCGTGCAAAGTTGCTAAGAGCGTATGTAATAAGTTATCCTTTTTAGATAAAACATTGAAGGTACTTAGATGTGTTATTATATCCTCAAATTGGTCGCTTGTGTGTGTATGTACGATTTTTAAATATTGTTCTAGAAATAAATAATATGTATAGTTATTACAGTTTTATGTGAAAAAAATGATCAGTGTTAGAAAATATGTTTATAAATAAATGAAAATAATAAAATTGTAAAGACTAGTTGAAATTGTCTCCATAATGTCTTGAAAAAGATTTTTTAAAAATCTCTAACAAGTTTAATGAACGTTCTTTATAAAATGTAAATATCGACTGAGCAAGAGAATTCTATTTGGTCGTACAACCGCGTTTCTTTTACGACTCTCGAACGATATTAGGACCAAATATATTAACTTAACCGACCGAAGAATGTCATTGAATTATTTCGAGTCGAAGTATCGATACGAAACCCTGAAGGAAATCTGTACCCCGGAGGTGTAAATAATAAGACGATTACGAGTAAAGTTCTCGACATACTTTCGCACTTAACGACCGCGAGGGAGTGACACGAGCGGGTATAACTGATCCTTCGTCGAGTTCACGAACAGTACGACCTTCTTCCGCGGTTCGCTGACCATGCAGTCGCCACCGTTTAGAAGAAACGCGCTGCAACAATGACCTCTGCTCGGTTTTGGTGCACTGACGTGTGCAAACGTCACAGAGATTTATTTCCAGTGGTCGTTGTCATTGCGGCACTGTAATACAAATTATGCTCTTTGTGTACGTTATCTCCGGCTATGTAGTTATTGTAATTTAATAACGTTACAGTGGACCGAACAACAGTTTCGAGCCAGAATCAGAAATGGTATTATATATCAAGTTGTTACACATGAAATATTAGAATTTGATATAAAGTCTGATTAATCGTCGTATTTTCAATTTACAAGTTCATTGCTATTTGACAGCTGGTGGCAGCCATGCTTGAATTTTTTTTTAACCTCATTTCGACTTTTCAACTCAGTATAGTTTGGCAAATTATTATGGAACGTTTAAAACTTTAACAATGCTTAGAAATTATAAAAACTTTAATAGACTTATTGAAACAAGAGTTTAGTGAGTCCATTATTTCAAGATCATGTGATCTAATTCCATTGGATTATTTTTTGTGGGGTTATGCGAAATCATTAATTTATGATGATAAACCACAAACAACAGAAGTATTAACAATAAACATTTGACGTGTATTTCATGAAATTGGACCACAATTATGTGAAAGAGTGACTAAAATTGGATTAAACGAATGCACTATGTCAAGTGAAGTTGTAGTGGTTATATGAGTGAAATTGTGTTCCACCATTAATGCCATAGAATATATTTAACCCTTGTCGGTCGTATGTCACCTCTGACGTGACATTACAACTTTGCTTTATCAGTCGTATGTCACGTGCGAGGTGACAAAACTAAACAAGTAACAACGTCCTTATTGCTGAATGTACACCCTGTATGTTTTTACATTTTAATTCTTACTCAATAGCAGACAACACGTTCTGTCATATTTCACCAATTATTTTACTTATAATATTTTATTCCTCCAAAAATGAATAAAGAAAACTATAGCAATATGGAAAGTAACACTGATAGTTGTATTGAAATATGTGGAAATTTGGAATATTCGGCAAGTGATTTTAAGACAGTGATACAAGTGTTATATTTCAGTCAAGGAAAAAAAATGATCCCTATTCAATATTCAGATGAAGAGGAAAGCGAAGTGGAAAGAGAAATTGTTCCTGATTGTGATGAAGATTGGATTGAAATCGACAATGATGATGAAGACAATTTAACTTCAAGTATTCCTTTTACAAATATAGGACGCCAAATCTTCGGAAATGTTCAGGAGCCTAAAAATTATTATGCACAAAACTATATTTTTATATCAAGTAACTTTAGTTACTCTTCTCTTACAATAAACACTCAAATATATCTCCGATCTAGCAGAAAGTTAAGAACAAAATGCTAATATCCGATAAGGGTTAAATCAGATGTATGCCGTTTTTTAATGAAACTTTAATTTTCTATAACTTTTTAAAAAAATATTTTATTAATCAAAATATTGTGAAAATGTTTTTTAGTGTTTTGATATAATAATTTATTTGTATGGAAATGAATTCGTCACAGTTTTAAACTAAATAGTGATGAAATATGATATCGGTAGATGAATTTACTTTGGATTTCCTATTACGTGAGACATGAATTGATTTCATTTTCTTATCAGATATAAATTTTCAATGATAACGAACAGTCCATTCGTCTAGTTAGACAATGAACGTGTTAAACATCCATCGCGTGCCATACTAGACTTTTTCATTAACATCAGCTTGTCTCTATACATTTAACATATGCGTACGGTGCAAACATTACTCTTTCTTCATCGGTTTATTAAATCTGCACCGGCATTGTTTCGTCTGATGACGAAATGAAGCGTGCGAGACGCGTTAAATGAAGCAGTTTTTAGGGTTGAGACCCGACAAATGTCAGTCCGTGCACGTCGACGAGCGAGACGACGACAGCGATGGATGTAAACATCCGAACGATTCTTGTGTACATCCAAACACAGTATCCGATTCTTGCTACCGAAGAACAGGAGATCTGTTCTGCGCCGTATGTGTGTGTATGTGTGCGTGTCTAAACTGCTCGACGTCGTTGCTGCTATACAGTTACTACTATTGCTGTGTTTTTGGATATGAATGAATTCTCATCAAGGATTAGCTTAAGTAAATATGGAACGACGCTTCCACAGAACATTTATTGTACACATACACACGCGCGCGCGCGTGTATGTACTCTCGTGTATTTCTGCTCGCCAAATATTCAATTTACTCTATAATTTATATGTATTTAGAGGAAGTGAATTTAATGGATGTTACTTTGGTTTGTTAACGGAGCGAGTTTATTACGAAATACGTTAATAGAATGAATTGATGTAAGAGATTCATTGTTTTTATTAAAGGATACGCGCACGGTTATTTTGATAGTTGGAATGAAAATTGCAAGAAAGGACGGACGATTGTGAACTCGCGAGTTTTTCTCTTGCTCGTTGTACACATTTCCATTGTGGGAAAAACGTTTGTTTGTGTTGTACGAATGAAATTGAAGTTGTGAAACAGATTAAAGGGGCCATATTCAGTCAGGAGGTCAAAAAATATGACTGTTGTTTTTTTTTCAAGAACTATAAGCGTTTTTCAACAGATGTTCGGGTATCTAAAAACGTGTATTTGATTCTCCTGTAGGTCCTTTAAAAAAAAAAAAACGTTTAGAGTGACCACTGATATTGATTATATGAAATCAAAAAAAGAAGAAGATTTATTTTATATATTAAACTATTTGTTGTTCTGGAACTGTAGTTGATTCACTTTAACACAATGAATTTTAACCCCAATACCATAATGATTATGAAATAAAGTGTTCAATAATCACTACGCCATCATCGTCAAAAATCGAAATGCGCATCAGTCGACATATTTATAAACAATAAGTGATTATTGAACACTTTATGGTTAAAATTCATTATGTTACATTAAATCATACAGTCCTTGAACGATCAGTTTCACCAAATATTTATTTGGAACAAAATAACAGATTTTTATTAAAAATGTAGATGAAAAAATCGTTCGTTTTTAGTCAGTAAAAAAAAACTATGCAACGGAAAAATCTTTCATTCTAAGACTTTTTTTGTAACTATAATAAGTCTACAAAATTTGAAATAAATCGATGTAGTTGTTTTTGAAATCTTTCAGTCACCGATTTTGAAAATGAGATTTTCAGAAAAACGTGTTTAAAGTTTCAAAACTAGTTAACACAAGTATTTGTGACAAAAATAGTATGCCCATACCTCCATCAATTTTAGTCTAATCAATTTAGAACTTTCAGGGAATATTCTCCAGATATTATATTTACAGAAAATTTCAAAATCCAAAAATCGAATATTTCGACTTGAGCGTGACAAATGGAGCTCTTGTTACGTTTTAAATGATTTTTTAAAATATACAAAGTTGCAAATCACCTGTCATGTTTGTAATGTTTTAAGTATTAAAAAAGTTCTCTATGAGAATAACATTTTTATATATTTTTTAAATATTGGGTGTACCCATAAGTAATGTCATTTTTTGATACTGTACAAAATTTTATTTTATTTAATAAGTAGATAGCAATGTTTTTAAAATTTGAAAAAATGATATTACTTATGGGTACATCTAATAATACTGTATGATTGTACAAAAATGTTTAATAATCATTTCTGGTTCACTTTTTTCTCTATTAGACATTTCAATGATCATGCTGTAATCTTCAAAGCTCGATTATATAGGGTTTTCCAATAAAAAATTCAAAACTTTGACAGCCAATGGCAGTCATGTTTGAATTTTCTTAAACTCATTTTGATATATCAATTCAGTATAGTCTGTAAAATTATCATGGAACGTTTAACACTTCAACAATACTTAAAATTTGTAAAAACTTCAATCGATTTATTAAAACAAATGTTTAATGAGTCCATTATTTTACGAAATGCACCCATTAATTGGCTACCAAGATCATGTGAAGGAGATCATTATGTGTGTGGGGGGAGGTAGTGAAAAGAGGGGAATTATTTTAGTAATTAAAAATAATCGCAGGAAAAAAATACAGTTTTTCTTTATTAGGTTATGGACTTTAAAATGATTCTATAGGATGGCACAATGAAACTTAAATAATATTTAAATATGTGTCTAAACTCTTGAGTCTTATTTGGTCCATCCACAAATCAAGCTTTATGAAACGTGTTTAAAAATCAGTACAAAAATGTCTTATTAAAATATTTTTTTTATTAATGATTAAATATTATCAGCGATTAAAGTATAAAAGGTTTGTATAGGGTTTTTTTTAAAACGTGATAGAACTTTTGTTAGGGATTCAATTTAAAGTTCTATTACGTTTGAAAAGGACCTATACTATAGGGTGACTCAGATAAGACTGAAGTGTTTTATCATCAAGTTATTTACTACCCTCTTATTTGGTCTATCTTATATAAATTAAAAAAAATGTGTATTGAAACTTCGATTTTTATTTTTGATAAAAAAATTAGAAATGGTTTTCATAAAATTACAAGTGTTTCTATAGGTTATTCTTGTGATTTAATATCTTACAAAAAAATATTTGTACGATTGATAGTTCATTTTTCTCTACAAAACCCATGAAATTACTCCAAGTAACAAGTTAATTTTACGACTGAACGACTTAAAACTCGACTCAGTATACATTTAACGAAACTAAACAATGTAACGTATCTGCCCCGTCCAAAAATTTCATTTAACCGATATTGTATTCTATTTCGTGTTCCCATCTGCTTGGACACCATAACCTCATTCGAGAAATATTATTTACGGCCCGTAATAAAACCTGAACGAAAACGTATTTTTTAAAAGCAAGTGTTAAGTGAAGCAATTTCATTAGTTCCCAGAACTCTATTAACAGTAAAGTTTTGAATAATTGAGGGTTATTATTCCGTGACAGCAGGTTGGAGCAGCCACTACCTTTCGTTGCTCTCGAAAATTTATTTATTTTCGGTTTTGATTTTTTTTTCTTGTTTAGTTATTCCGTCTCATAACACATCTGCGAAATAATTAAAAAAGAATATGTATGTATTTCTACACGAAGTCGTTTTCTTCACACACACACAGATACATTCGTTCGTTCTGTCTAATTGTAAACAGATTTCACTTTATGATTTTATAATTAACTTAGTTAATAATTTATAATTGTTTTAATGTTATGTCAAATTGTAATTAATTTATTTTTATTTTTTTCAGGTGAGTGTTTTTTCGTATCTTATTTCTTTAGGTAAGTCGTATTTAAATAACATTTCTTGAATAATTGATAAGTGGATGTATGATATTAAAAAAATAAGAATATCTGTACTCGACTCGAAGAAAAATCTTCCTTGAAAAAGAAAATAATTCATTTAGAGACATTTAATTTTTTACTGCAGCTTGATTTATATTTAGACTCGTCCATGATTTTTGTATTCCGAAAAAAATGTACTTTTTCGATAATTTTTTTTTGACAATTCCACGCGATTGTTTGCTTTTCCGTACAAATTGAATGAAAAAGCAATGTACGCCCGTGCAGTTATTTTGTTGTTAATTATTCTCGTTTATTGTTCAGATATTTCATTCGTTATTACATGTCTTTGTTTCCATCAATTAAGTGCGCGTTATTTTATTTTTTCGGATACAGCGGGTCCGATTTCCGTTTCTGGCCGTGTCGTCGTTCGATTTCGACGGATTATTATCAATAAATACCGTCAGTTCAGATTGATGAGGAGGAAATACAAGCGTTGTACTTACGCCGGTAACTAAACACCGACCCGTACAATAATTTCGTTCGGGGGGGAAAAAATGTCCGCGCGGGATTAAACAAAAACGCGTACATAGATTTTCAGTTAAAATACAAATTCGCGCGACCACTTACGTTCACGCCCGTGCTTGCAAACAAAGTCTTTGCGTTCCGGTCGAAAATCAAATTAATTTTTTCAGGACGTGATACATTTAAACATGATATTTCGATCATTACAATCGATTAGGTAGAACATGGCTCAATCAAAATCCATTACAATGTAGATTTGAAACAGTGTGAGGTGGTTCCCTTCCATTCTCATTAATCATCCGATTAAATTTTCAATAGGGGCATTGATACGCTTCATTATGATGACTTTTCAATGCAAATCGACACATACGCGTTCGTGTCTTTCTCGCACGCGGTCTGGTCTCTTTTTGTACACGCACGCACGCACGCACACGCACGCATGCACGTACGTCGACGAACATAAATGCGACATTCGAGTCGATGTTTGTGTGTTTATGAGCGTCGATTATATTTGGGTACGATTTTTTCATTCGGTTTTAATAGAGGTATTTACTTCGGTTACCTTGTGAGTTGATAATCGACGCGTTGAACATTTTATATCGTCTGGATTTAATCTTAAATAACTGATCAAAAATCCTGACAATTGTCAGGATTCTAATTATTTCACATATGATTTCATAACATGACATACATGTTTGAAGATTGAGTAGAAATTGAGAGAGTTTGGCTGGAAAGTTTTGTTGCATCCATCGTATAGTTCTGACCTTGCGGTTCGTCATTGCAAAACTACCTTAATGGAGTAAACTTGATTTTAATAGAGACCTGCAAAAATCACTTCTCTCTGTTTTTTGACCAGAAATTCTACACTGATAAAATAATGGCCCTACTCAAAAAAATGGAAGAAGGTCATAGATCAAAATGGCACATATTTGATTTAATAAAAGATTTATAAACAGTTTAAAAAATATTTTTCAGTTTGTAAATTTTTCCCTAACCTAATATATTATGAATGCTATTCGATCATTGTGTTATAAAATTAACTACTTTAACACAAATCAATTATACTACTTTAAAGCCAACACCATAATATTATAAAAGTGTTTAATAATTATTTATCATTCATTTTATTTGTTTATAAATTTTTGTTATCATCAGAATAATATATTAGGAAATCAAGAAATTATTCAAAAATTATTCAAATTCTAGTTATTATATGAGAGTCGTTTGATAAGTATGGAAAAAGTAAGAAAAACTAAATTGAAAAATTTAATTAACTTAAACAAGTAAATTTACCATACTTATCAAACGACCCTCGTAATACAGTTTTTGAACAATGATGAAATGGTCATCGAAATGTGTATCAACAAATAAAATGATAAATAAGTTATTATTACACATTAAAATCTTATGATTTTGAGGGTGAGTAATTCGGTTGTGTTAGAGTAAATTTATCATCGTCAAAATTTACTACTTTATCTTATTTTGAATTAACATTCTATATTTTATCCAACAAATTTCTTACCTCAATACTAAATTTATTTTTTTTGGAAAAATATTCAATATTTATTTATTGTTCACTTTATTCACTTACATGCATTTTAGTAGTCATGATTTCATCAGAACCTTTTTGTACTATAAATTTTTTTTGTACCATTAAATTGTTTTTTTGTATAGGGTCATCCAAATGTGACACTTAGATTTATATTTTACTGAAAAACAAACATGTATATAGGGTGGTGTATAAGGAAACACGTGTATACTTTCTTTTTAATAAAATACAAGGCGTCACATTTTAATGACCCTATGTTTTTAAAATTACAAATCGAACATCTTGGATTTAAAAAAAAACATTTTCTATTAAATTTTTTCTTTGATGTTTTTGAAACTTTTTTAACACTAGATTTATGGAGCGAGTCAATTTAACTCATTTAAGATTTTGTTGCTATATATATTGTAAAATTAAATATTACTTTTTAAAAACATGTTGATTTTTAATTACATAATGACATATGTAAATATGTAATATATTTTTTTTAATGTGTCATTATGTGAATGAAAACCAACATATGTTTTTAAAAAATAATATTTAAGTTTTCTATATATATAGCAACAAAATCTTAAATGAGTCAAATTGACTCGCTCTGTAAATCTAGTGTTAATATAATTATTATTTGGTACAAAAAATCATTCACTTTATTAATAAATTGTTCAATCATTTTTTGTCCCTTCTACTTACTATGATGACAATGCTGTCATCTCCAGAGTGTAAACATGTTTTTTTTAAATACTAATTTTTAAAAAGTCTTATTTACTTTTGAGCAAAAAGTGAATAAAATAAATTAGATGTATTATTAAATATAAATAGAATCTTATTTTGGTTTGATTGTTGTATTCGATTCGTTATTATAAAAGTTAAATGAAACTTAAATCGATTTCAATTAGCTTAGATCTGTCTAAAGTAAAACAATCGGTAGCTAAAAGCTTAAATTGATTCCAATTACGAACTGTAATTCGTTGTAGAGATGAAAGCGATCGACGGATTGTTGCCGTATTGCAGTCCAACAGTAGAGAATCTTCGATCATAAAAATCCGAATTAAATAAAAAAAATGTTCGAAAAAAATCCCGCCAGCGATTATTTTAAACAGCGATCGTCGAACAACACAACATTGCGTTGTTATGTACCAAAAACAAAAGTAAATACCACTACGCAGAGCTCAGCATCCACATCTATCTAGGCGTCTAGCCTAACAGACAAGCTCTAATTAATTAAATGTGTAAAGCTGTTGTACAGGCATGCATTGAATTACAAACTCCTTTGGCTAACGGGAAGGGTGGGAGCGCGGTGGTTCGAACAGTGACGGCGACGATACGGGAGCGGGGATGTCAGAGGTACACACACACACACACAAGTGTAGTACGGGGGTGAGTTGGTTACGAGAACTGCGGCGGGGTTCCCAACGCTCCAATCGATAGTTTCGTGTTCACTCGACTCTCTCCTATATTAGCAGTTGCAACGGCGACCCATTGTAAACTCGCCCCGACACGCCACCGAACCACCGACACTCATACCGACTCATAGCGTCACTACTCTCTATCCAACGGGTCTCACCGCACACCCACCCCATCGTGTACACACACACACACACGTACGTCCTGGCGTCGTCCCCGCACGGCCCGTCTGCCGGCCCTGTACGTATGCCCACGAGTCGCGATATACAACAGTGAAATATTAGATCAGGGGGGTCGAGCTTATTACCTACCTAGAACGTCACATATTGCATAAAAGAGGAACGGACGGGGGGCATCTGTGATCTTTTAGAAATGGTACATACCAGAATGTTTTATTAATTTTGTCTGTGTATGGAAAGTTAGCCGATATGTGAAGATATGAGAGATGTATCGTTTAGAAAAAGTTATTGGCGGTTTGTGTATCTACACACACACACATGTATATATATATATATATATATATATATATATATATAATATCGTATAGGTCATTCGCGTAATTTTTGCTCTACGTCCAATATTATGATGTTGACTTTTTTGTTAAATAAATTTCAAATTGATACATATTTACGTAGAGGAAATTCCGGTAACTCAGGAATTTAGAAAATTTAATTCAGATTTTTCCATCGATAAATGTTCACCAAGTCTCTCAAAGTATCTTTCAGTCGATTATTTCAATCTTCTCAAGGTACACATATTTCTATTGAAATATCAATATTTGAATTACTGAAATTAATAAGAAAAAAAATGGTTCTGCACGAGTTTGTCAGTATTAGAGTGTTTATCGTAAGGTGCGATTCTTGTACTCTTGTAAAAATAATTTGGTTGTTGTTGTTTGGGTCACTGGAGTATCAATAGAGGAACATCAAGTTTTCGAGTTAAAAAAAAAATATCTTAGAATTTTTTTGTGGAAAATTATAAATGTAATTCAAATTTTGATTTTTACTATTTATTATATTATCTTTAATCTTATAATACACGGAATTCTAATATAAAAAAATCTATATTTTATTCTGGATTTTATTGAACTTGTCTTCGATTAACACAAATGAATTTCCATCCTTAACACCAACATACATATGTTATAAAGTGTTCAGTAATTACTTACTGTTCACATTGTTATTTATAATAACAATGGGCTAATGCACATTTCGATGGCAATGCCACAATCGTCAGAGCCTTTTTGTTATAAAAAAGTCTCCGATTTTCTCATTTGTTGAGAAATAAATATTCTCAATGGAAAAATCAAGAAGATTTATGAATAATATGAACATGTTCTTTTAATCATATGATTTTTTAATATTGTACTTTTTTTAAAATCAAGCATAAAAAAGGTAAAAATTCTATATTTTATCCTGTATTCTGCAGAACTTGTCTTCGATTAACACAAATGAATTTTCATCTCTAACACCAAAATACCTATTTTATAAAGTGTTCAGCTATCACTTACTGTTCACTTTGTTGTTTATAATAACAATGGGCTAATGCACATTTCGATGGCGATGCTATTATTGTCAGAGCCTTTTTGTTATAAAAAATGTCTCCGATTTTCTTATTTGTTAACAAATAAACTTTCTCAATGGAAAAATCAAGATGAACATGTGTTCATTTTGTAATGTTGTACTTTTTTAAAAATCAAGTATAAAAAAATCTCTATTTTATCCTGTATTTTGCAGAACTCGTCTTTGATTAATACAAATGAATTTTCATCCCTAGCACCAAAATAATTATACTATAAATTGTTCAGTAATCATTTATTGTTCATTTGGTTGTTTTTAAAGACAATGAGCTAATTCACATTTCGATGGCGATGCTAACATCGTCAGAGCCTTTTTGTTATAAAAAATGTCTTCGATTTTCTCATTTGTTAAGAAATAAATTTTATTTGTTGTTTCGGAACTGTAACTGATTCACTTTACACAAAGGAATTTTAATCCCAACACCACAATATTTCAAAGTGTTCAATAATCACTTGTTAGTGATTATTGAACATTTTAAACTATTGTGGTGTTGGGGTTAAAATAAATTTTCTCCATAGAAAAATCAAGAAGATTTATAAATAATATGAACATAGGTTCATTTAAATATGTGATTTTTAAAGCAGTATTTTTTAAAAAAGAATGGGGTTTGTAAAAATTCAAATTTTATACCGTGAACATTGCGAATATTTTTTTTCTTCTGAAAGTTATTGTTAAAAATAACGTATTTTACACAAACTATCATCTCAACACCACAAGTTATTAAAAAAGTCCTAGATTTTATAATACAGCGTTCTGATGATAATGGCACTTCCATTAAAATGTGTATCAGATTATCGACAAATAAATTGAATAATAAATAATTATTGAACATTGTTTTCAATATTTTGTGATATTGAAATCGAGAATTCATTTGTGTGAAATTAAATTCGCCACAGCTTTTTTATAATTCTTTTCTATATATTTCAATCCAATTGAATAATTCCCATAGAGTTTTTTGATTCGTAAAATTTTCTTTTGAGAAGAACACGTTTCAAATTGAAAATTAATCTTCATTATTGTAAATATTGAATTTTTATATTTACCAAAATTTATCTATTCTAGAAAAATACTCTGGATCCTTTGTAGATGTTGTGGCACTATTTAATTTTTTTGTAGTTTTGGTTCTTTTTTTGTTTTTCTCATACGAATATATTTGAAAAATTGGACTAAACAAATAGATTATGTCCAGCGAAGTCGTGGTGGTCATACAAGTGAAATTGTGTATTATCATTAATGACATAGAATATGTTGTAAAAAAAACTAATAAATCAGTTTCTTTTTGTTTTATTTCCATTTAAACTTCTAAAGCGCTTATTGGAAAACCTTATATATATATAAGAAAAGTAGAAAACAAACAAGATTGTTCGTCTTAAAAAAAGCTCATCGATGCAAAGCTATTTTTGTACCGCGATTCTCCGGCATTAATTAGACATAATTTGTAATTAATCGGACGTTTCTTTGACGGCGGTTAACCTGTTCGCGCACGTTTGTCGCGGGGTGGGTCACCATACAAGGTATTTAGTTACAAGATCGTACCGGCCGTAAAAAATATGAGCGTATCAAAAGAAATTATCTCGGAGTCAAAGCACGAACTACAATGATTTTATCATTTGTATCAATTACATAGCGTCGTACAACTGAACACAGAATACATGAACGTAACATGTAATGGATATAATACATTATGTGTACTTAAACAAAGTTTTTTTTTCATATATATATATATATTTGTATGTTTGTCTGTTTGTGCGAGAAACAAGAAGACTGTATCATCACATATCCAATGTGCTTAGAATTTATATTAACCGCTTACTAAATACATAATGCGACCTTATAATTGTGTTTATATATATATATATATATATATATATATATATATATATATATATATATATATATATATATATATACATATATGTTCGGCTGGATAGATAGAAGTCTTTACAGGAGATAACAGACCGACGACAGAAATTGCTGTATAAATATCACATTTCATAAGATGCTCAATGTTAGTAGTGAATTGTTAGCTTTTTCGTAATTGGAAATGGGAGAAGAATATAGGCCCCGTATTCGTTTGTTATCTTTTTTTATTTGTCGTTTAGACGTTATTTAGTTTCATTCAAATTCTGAATAGTGAATGGACGTTGGTGTATTATATGTGTATATTGTTAATTAGGGTTAGTTCTACTTTTCGATTTGGTGTGAAAAGCATTTTAGTAAGTACAGTATTTATTAATATTCATCATCGATTAAGAGGAGATCGAAAAAAAAATGTGACGTTTAGGGTTTTTTCAAGAATTATAACACGTTTCTCAACAATTGTTCAGGTATCTAAAAATGTATATTTAAATACATTTTTAGAAACCTGAACATACTTTTTTCAATAAAAAGTATTTAAAAATAGATATAGTCATTCCCTCGTAGGTTTTTTGGAGAAAAAGACCTACGAGGAAGAAGTTTATGGTGGTGACCACTGTTGTTCAAATTTGTATTGTATTGCATCGTGTCTAAACAGATGACCACATGATTATTTCCTTATATAACTAGCTAAATTAATTTACAATGTGATATTTCTACACTTTATTATACATTTATAAAATTAAAAAAACTATATATAAAATTTAAAAATCCAAAATTCTCACATATGTAAATTATAGATTTTTTAATAAAAAAATGATTCTCCAGAAAAAGTATTTAATGTTCCTTAAATAATGTTATGTAATGGTTAATATTGTACATTTAAAATTTAATAGTAATATTATTTTAATACAAATGAGTTATCACTTCAATTCTAGAACGTATAAATTTTATAAAAGTGACCAAGAATTAAATTGAATTAACCCTTATCGGACGTTAGCATTTTGTACTTAACTTTCCACTAGGTCGGAGATATATTTGAGTGCTTATTGTAAGAGAAGAGTAACTAAGGTTACTTAATATAAAAAGATAATTTTGTGTATAAAAATATTTATATTTATACTTTAAATGTTTACATTTTATTAAACGTGTAATCTTCAAGCTTAAATGTTATTTATATTTTTTCAATGTGTGGTATTTTTTGAAACATTTTCCTATATGAAGGAATGGTTTTCTTTTATATGTTTCGCAGAAGTATATAGTCGTCTTTCTTCATCCATGTAACTTCCGATTAGAACATACAATGCAGTGTCATTATGCTTCCCTTGGGAATGAGGTTGCAAGATATGCAGCTTAAAATCACTTGCCGAATATTCAAAATTTTCACATATTTCACTACAACTATCATTGTTACTTTCCATATTGCTATAGTTTTCTTTATTCATTTTTGGAGGAATAAAATATTATAAGTAAAATAATTGCTGAAATATGGCAGAACGTGTTGTCTGTTATCGAGTAAGAATTAAACTGTAAAAACATATAGTATGTACATTCAGCAGTAAGGACGTTCTTACTTGTTCAGTCTTGTCACCTCGCACGTGACATGACTGATAAAGCAAAGTTATAATGTCACGTCAGAGGTGACATACGACCGATAAGGGTTAAATATTTTTAATTTTATTTCTTTAAAAACTGATACGAAATTCAATGGTCATGCCAGTATTGTCAAATGTGTAATTAATTTGTTAGTAGTTGTGATAATTAATTCAGTTTAAAATGAATTTGCTAAAATATTATAATCAGTAGTAATAGCTTTACTATATAGGGTCATTAAAATGTGGCACCTAGATTTGTATTTTATTAAAAAAAAGAAACTATACATATGTTTTCCTATATTTTACCATCCTACATATATTTCTTTTTGATGAAACACAAATCTAGGCGTCACATTTGGATGACCATATACTTAAAAAGAATTTAACTTGCATGTTATTTTTTTTCATTAAATGAATAGATATATTTGTTATTGATTGTTTTGGAGCTGTGGCTGATTCACTTTAATACATGAATTTTTATCCCCAACGCTACAATGGTTTTAAAGTGTTCAGTAATCACTTGTTGTTCACTTATTAAATAAATATGTCGGTTGATGTTTATATTGTAGTCCTGAGATGATCATTCATTTGTGTGAAAGTGAATTCACCACAGTATCAAAATAAACTACCCTCAACACTACGAAATTTTATAATACAATGCTTTGACGATGGCAGCACTGCTATTGAATTGTGTTTAACTTATAAAGTGAACAATTAATAATTATTAATCATTTTACAATACCTTGTAGTTGATTATTTTATAACTATGGCAAATTTACTTTAATATCGAAAGAATAGCAAAATTATTACAATATGAGATATAGAGGGCGGTTGAAATGAGACTGAACGATAGTAATGGATTGTAAATAAATAAATGTATGTCTAAATCATTCAATGTCACTAAAGCTCCTGGTATAAGTGAAAGAGTTAACAATAAAAAAATCAAAATTTTAATAAAGAAACTGTGGTCTAAGGGTTGTAAATACATTTTAAAAATAGTATTTCTAATTGTTTGTTTCGGAACTGTGGCGAATTTACTTTAACATAAATTAATTTTTACCCTCAACACCACAACATCAAAAACGCTCTAACGATGTTGACATCGCCATCGAAATGTGCATCAGCAGACATATTTATAAACAGTAAATGATTATTGAACACTTTATAACCTATTGTGGTGTTGAGAATAAAAATTCATTTGTGTTAGAATATATTTATTTGATTAAATGTCTTGAAATATTTTTTTTGCATCTCTTGTGTGTGTGTGTATATATATATATATATATGTATATACATCATCATCATCATCAATCTCTCTCTATTTATTCTTGGATAAACATCTTTCTTAAAACTTCACATTTCCAAAAATCAAACTTTTTTTTTATTTCAATCCACTTCGATGAATTTTCTTATGTTTCTATCCAATCCATCTAGGGACCTCTTTTTATGTGTTTTTAATCAATAATTTCAACTGTCCATCAGTGATCCTCTCTTCTTGATGACCGGTTGATTTTCATTTTTTGCTGTAACGTCTGTAACTCTTTGTTTTTTTTTTATTCACTCGGTTTCTTTTCTGATATATATATATATATATATATATATATATATATATATATATATATATATATATATATATATATATACACATAATGTAGAAAATAATACTAACATTACGTACATTTGAAACGTAAAATAAAGAAATCCAGCGCATATGTCATCAAAAATAAAAACTGTCACCCATATACAGGACATTTCTGTCAGCACGATTTCCTGTTCGGACGATATGTTTAACTAATAAATTGCCAAGACGGAGCCAAAATGTATTAAAAACGTTATAAATCAGTCAATCCAAAAAAATACCAAGACAGACGTATAGCGCGCAACGAGACGATTTCCTTTCGAAATTTTTATTTTCAAACTTCACATTGTGTTTATTAGTCGTTTCATTAATTTCAGAAAATTATTCCATTCTATATATACATGTGTATATATATATATATATATATATATATATATATATATATATATATATATATATATATATATATAAAATGAAATAAATACCGAGAAAAAATGACCAGCTGTCTTACACATTGTGCATTGAAAGATTAACCTGAGTAATAGATCAGCATAATACTATTTTCGATGTTTGAACTTACATCAGTTTAACGTCCACTATTGAACCTTTAACTGTAATGATGGTAAAAAAATACAGGCTGTAGCCTCTGTCACAGTTACCTGAGTAGAAACGTCGTCTATATTTTTATTACAGCAATAATATTAATCCAGTTAGGCTTTATGATGTTGACAGTTGCATTGAGATGCATTCTAAGTATTCTGTTGTAAATGGTAAGACAAGTCAATTGAGTAGTGCGGAGTTTTACTGATAGACATATCATTTATATATATATTTGTATGTATGTACAAAATAACACTACATAACAAATTATACTGGTTTCTTTTTATTTTTAATGTACTAGTAAAATGAGTATAAAATTTTCGAATAGGATTTTGTGAAAAAAAATTTTAATAAGTCATTCAAAAATTTATTATTTTCAGTATTTTTCAAATTACATTTTTTAAATAAATATATCAGACTTAAAAACATGATTAAATAAAATCCTCCATTTATTGGTTGTTTTGGAACTGTGGCTGATTCACTTTACACAAATGAAGTGATTATTGAACACTTTAAATTATTGTGGTGTTGAGGTTGAAATTCATTTGTGTAAAATCCTCCATCTTTTACATCATAAGATTTTATAAAAATATCCATTTTTTTTAAATCGTGTAATGTTGGAGGTGGATGATTAATTCATCACTATTTGTTTTAATACCATGACGAATTCATTTTCTCGCAGATTGATTATAACCCCAATACTACAAAAAAAAATGTAAAGGTGTTCAATAATCATTGTTCATTTTATAAGCTGATGTACATTCCGATAGCAGGTTCAATATCTTGTGAGTTAATAGTTCATTTACATGGAAGTAAATTATATATAGTATTTTCATAGTTCCAAAACAAATAAGATATTTTTAAATCGTTTCTAATTTTTTTTACATTCTATAAATATTTATTATTTGATTTTGAAAAGTTGTCAATAATATTTCCTTATTTAATAAGAAGTTCGTTTATGAATTGTTATGTATATATATATATATATATATATATATATAAACGTTATTTTATTATTATACTGTACTTATAGATTGATTCGTATGTAAAGCAGGTATGTGCAACAAATTGCTGGCGACTTTGCTTTATCCGGTTTGCGCGCCGCACATGAATCCGACTTGTGACCTTGTCTTATCCGATTTATACGCCGCACTGGAATTAATTTCAGTATAATATATATATATATATATATATATATATATATATATATATATATTTGTATATACATACAAGTAACTTGTAAGATATTCTTAAATAAGTATATATATTTTTATCAAATAATCCTATTTGAATCGAAAACTGATTTTATAAAAAAATGTCCTAATAAAAATTCTAACGATTATGGCATGAACTTCGAAATATACATATATCAACTTCTTAACAAATAAAATGAATAATAAGTGATTATTGAATACTTATAAAATTTCGGGGTGTTGAGATAATTATTTGTGTTAAAACGACTAAATCTGTCTGTATGTATTTTTTATATATTTAATAATTAATTATCAATGAAATTTATTGGTTGTTTTGGAACTGTGGCTGATTCACTTTACACAAATGAATTTTCACCCCAACACCATAATAATTTAAAGTGTTCAATAATCACTTATTGTTCACTTGTGAACAATAAGTGATTATTGAACACTTTAAATTATTGTGGTGAAAATTCATTTGTGTAAAATATCAATGAAATATTTTTTTTTAATATCGCAAGATTGGATTATTATATACACATGTCACTTTTTTTTATACATTTTTTCCCGAAGGAAGTTATTGATGAAAATCTTTGCTGATTGATGAATCAAACAATCAATTCATGTGATTTAACAGAAATGAATTTCAACCCCAACACCACAATGGTTATAAAGTGTTCAATAATCACTTATTGTTTATAAGTATGTGGACTGATACGCATTTCGATGGCGACGCCATCATCGTCAGAGCCTTTAAAATCTAGGTTTATCATTGTAATATTAGATTATTTTATTTTTGAATTCTTTGAGAAAAGTTCTTGCAGATTTATATAACTTTATTTATTATTTGAAATTTCATCTTTTAAATTACTATTTATTATAGTCATTCTAAAATATTAGATTAATATAATTTAGTTTTTTGAAGTTACCAAAAAATCCTTGAAATATTTTATATAAAAATGAATTATATTGTATGTAGATGGAATAATAACTTTGTTTTGAAAAAAGGTTGAAGAGTAATTACATCTTTCACTTAATTGATGTTTCGTGGCTTTCTAATATTTTTTTCTGAAGGTAATGATCAATGGAAATCTTTTGAATCGATGAATTAGAAAGACCATCTATATAATTTATCATAATACCAGATTATTATGTTTTTGAGTTTATCAAAAAGTTATTGCAATTTTATATGACTTTCTATAAAGTGGTTCAAATTAAACTTGACATCTAAATGATAGTAAGGAAGTGAATGTATTATGTCGTTTTACAAAATTCTCTTTTTGTAAAATGAGGGTGATTTTGAAGTAAAATATTCTTCGAGTGCAGTTTTGACACTGAAAAAAAACGACATTACTTATGGGTACACTTAATGTGTATAAACTCGTAAGTCTCATTTGAGTCACCTATATCATTTACTATCTTTCAGTTTCATTTAGAATATTCTATATATTATTTGAAATTTACTTTTTTTTAAATACTATTTATTTTCATTTAATCTTTTAAAATTGTTAGAAACATTTTTAAATTGTGTGCTTTTTTTAAAAAAAGTACATAAAATTATACTTTAAATGGATGAAATAGTAAATTTATTTCAAAAAAAGATTGAATAGTACTGAGTAAAACAGTGGAGTAGATAAGAAAGAATTTAATCTTTTAAAATTGTCAAATTTATATTTCTTTGAAATTTCTGTTTTTAAATTACTATTTATCCTAGTCATTTAATTGACAATTTAATTTTATGAATTGTCAAAAACATCTTAAAAATGTTATCTTTTTTTTAAAAAAAGTATAAAAAATAATCCTCTCAAAAGATAAAATAATAAAATTATTCTGAAAAAGGTTGAAGAGTACTGAATAAAATGGTGGAGTGGACAAAAAAGAATTTAATATTGTAAAATTGTAAAAATCGTCTTAAAAGTTTTTTTTTAATAAAAAATAATGAAATTCTAAATAGCAGAAATATTGTAGTTGTTATAAAATACGGTTAAAGAGTATTGAATAGAAAGATGGAATGGATTTATTATTAAATAAATTTATTTAATTAACAAGTTTTTTGTTCAATTCGTAGATTTTATAAACCAAGTGTTAATTATCAATTAATTTTTGATCTTTCCAAAAAATCTTCACAAATCCTCATCCAATCTTCAAACAAATCAATTAGTATCATCAGGTGCCGTTAATTTTTCCCGTTCGACATTTCATCCCTCCACGTGTCTTTTGAAACATCGCCGACGTGCATTTGTGCACCAGAGCGTGGAGAATTCGACATCGACAAACATTCTGTTCTGCACTCGATGCACGTTCGCCTCTTACTACGAGCCATCGTCGCATACCACCCGCGAATTTTCGTATACACACACATACACCCACACACACCTACCTACCCCGTTGACGTCGTGACGCATCGTCGGCGTCTTTGTGTGCACTGACAGTACATGCACTTTGTTTAATACGCTTTGACATGTTGCTGCTGGTGATCAAAAAAAAAATAAAAAAAAATGTTTGAAAAAAAACGGTAATGACGCCTTGCTTATCGTGTTCCCGTGAATCGGTGCGTTTTAATATAATTTGTTTTTCCTTTAATTCGTATCAAAAAGAAAACATTTATTAACGTCGCGTATACGTTTTTTTTTCTCAGACGCCGTACAATTACTGTAATCATTTTAATTTAATAGAAAGTTTTAATAGAAAATTCTTATATTCTTGTCGTATTACAGAAAAAAAAGTATCTGGAGGTCGAGACTAGATATCGTTACTATCGTTGGATTGGAGTTGGGGAGTTACGTTTGTATATCTTTTGAAACTTTGTGTGTATTTAAGTGTATCATGCGTTTTGTTAGTCGAGAAAGAAATTTATTGAGATCGTATAATTATGATTTATTTATAATTTGATATAGTAGATAAATATATAAAAGAAAATTGATTTTTTTTCTTGACGAATGATTTTATTAAACTGTTTTTTCATTATTTTTTTTAAATATAGGGTCATCCAAATGCGACGTTTCGATTTGTGTTTTGTTAAAAAGAAACTATACATATGTTTTCCTATACACCACCCTGTACACATCCTTTTTTTAATCAAACACATGATTACCCTTTATATGTATGTTTATGAAGATAGCATTTGTGAAAAGGTTGAAAAATATATTGAGTTATTAATAAAAATTTTATAACAAAATATCTCTGACGATAATGACATTGCCATCGAAATGCATGTTAGTACATTGTTGTTATAAACAACAAAGTAGACAATCAATAATTATTAAATACTTTATAATATATTATGTTTAGGGATGAAAATTCATTTGTGTTGAAGTGAATTTGTCACAATTTCAAACCATGAAGTGAATATTTTTGTATTGTAAATTAAAATTTCGATTTTCGATAAAAAAAATCGCTTGTTCTTCTTCAATCAAGGAGAAACTTTGCAACGAAAAAATCTTTGTTCAAGGACTAGTTTTTTTGTATCTATAATAAGCCTGTAAAATTTAAAATAAATCAATGGTTTTGAAAATACGATTTTTAGAAAAACACCTAAAATTTCAAAACTAGTTAATACAAGTATTTGTAAAAAACTAATATGCCTATATCTGCATGAATTTTAGTGGGATTAATTTGAAACTTTTAAGGAATATTTTCCAAATATTAACTTACAGAAAATATCAAAATCGAAAAATTTAATTTTGAGCATGTCCCTTTAATATATAGTGATTTTTAAACATGATAGAACTTTAAATTCAATTTTTATCGAAAATTCTATCTAACCTAAAAAAACAGTCTATCATACTTTTATACATATAAAAGTATTTTTTTAAGTTAGATAGAACTTTCGATAGGGATTCAATTGAAAGTTTTATCACGTTTAAAAAAAACACTCTATACAAAGAAAATCATTACAATTTTTGTGCTAATCATTTCCTAAAAAGAAATAGGATATTTTTTATTGTAGGTACTGATTTGATGCAATTCAGATTTACTGATTGGATTTATTTAGTACGTTTTTTATTCAAATTTTTCATAAACAATACATCAACAAAAAACAGTTTAGCAACAATTAAAAACTGATACATTTTTCGATATGCTTCAAAACGGGATTAATTAGCAATTAAAACGATAAATAAAAAAAGATCTTTAGACGTTTGCTAACAATGAAGTATTCATCCGCATCTGACTGAAAGATCGATATAACGTGTGTGTGTTCGCCACTGGAAAGAATATATAATATTTCTCGCAGTCGTCTTTTTTCTGACGTCTGTATATCACGTCAGAAGTTAACACAACAAGATTCGCATCTTGAAGCGAACGAACGAGTAACCAACATCCTTTCGTTTCGTTCAACGTTACAAGTCCATTCTTTGCAATTACTCAAGCGAGAAATTGCATATCTATTATGGCTTACACACAAAGAGATACTTGTAATGTGATAGACATTATTAAAACACCACCGGATAAATTATAGAGTTGTGGTCTGTGTGTTTGATTCACGGTCAGTCGCCGAATGTACGTAACGTCTATTATCGATCCCGTGGACGGCGGCAGCGTGCGTTTTCGGCGCGGATTACGTTTTATATCAACAACACACCTACGTGTAAACACACGTATGTACATCATAAACAAAACTAGAGTACTTAAGTCGTCGTGTTTCGAATCTGTTCAGAGATATGATTAACGTTTTCAAATATATTGCGTTTGGGAATGAAACAGAAAAAATTGATATTTCAATTTTAATCCAGAATATATTTTCCATTATTATTCATAACTTCTTCCTATTTTAATCTTAAAGGTCTTAAACTTTTTGGGTGTTCATTAAAAAATATATAGAACTCTTCTTGGACATTAGCCCCTGTATTAAACTATTTTTAGTTTTAATCATGAATATATTTTCCATTGTTATTTACAACTTCCCTTATTCCCATTTTAATCCTAAATGTTTAATACCATGGCGATAGAAAAACTCTCGATTCTGCACTAAAGAATAAATTGAGTTCCTTTTGAACATCAGCCTCTGTATTAAACTGTTTTTAATTTTAATACCAAATATAGGGGTTTCCAGTAAGCGCTTTAGAAGTTTGAATGGAAATGAAATAAAAAATGTTTAATTAATTAGTTATTTATTTATTTTTATTTTTAAGCATATTTTATGGCAGCGGTGGCGAACCTTTTTATATGCGTATGAAATATTACAATTATTTTTTTTGTTCAACCTCTGTCGTGCCGGAAAATTCTTAGTAGGAAATAAACAGTAAAAATTTAATTGTTATAAAATTTTATTAAATTAAGGAGTTGACTTAAAAATTCATAAAATAATTGTATATAATACATTTTGCCATATAAAAGTCAATACTAATTATAAATTTTATTGATGAGATTTTCGTTGTTATACTCTGGATGCCAAATGTTGTATATCGGGTTTATAAGTCGTAACTTTAAGCAATGCACATGCCGCGCTAGATTCATCGGTCAGCTTATTTTTCTATAACTACCTTTTATAAAATTCATTTCGGAAAATAACGACTCGCAAGCATAAGTTGAGGAGAAAATAGACAGTACAGCAGTTGCTAGTTTTTTTTAAACAGTTATAGGTTTCGGGAATGGCATTCCAAGTTCTTCTTATTTCATATTCTGGATTCTTTTTAATTGTATCCAATAACCGATCATTTTCAATTTCTTCCAAGTTCTTTCTTAAATCGACAAATTTTTGTTTCCATATGGAACTAGACTGAAAATCAATTAATTGCATTTCTAAGTCTTCGAAGTTGGGTCACTCAAAAATCTCTATAACGTGCCAGAAAAATTTTCATACATGCCACCTATAGCACGCGTGTCATAGGTTCACCACCGCTGTTCTATGGCATTAACAATGGAATACAATTTCATTCATATGACCATTACGACTACTTTTGACATAGTGCATTTATTTAATTCAATTTTTAGTCACTTCATTTAAAAAAAAATATGGTCCGATATCACCAGCATGTAACAGACCCCAAATAGTTACTTTTTGTGGATGCAGTGGTCTTTGTTCAATGACTTGAAGATTGCTTTTACTCCAAATTCTACAATTTTCTTTATTTAGTGTTGACCGTAAGTTTCACAAAGTGCACGATAAGTTTTATGAACTGAATATTGATTTTTATAATAAGTTTTTACAGTTTATAAGCATTGTTGAAGTGGTCAACGTTCCATGATCATTTTCCAAACTGTACTAAGTTGAAATATAATGAGTTTTAAAAAATTCAAACATGGCTGCTACCAGCTGTCAAAGTTCTGACATTCTTATTGGAAAAGCCTATATATTTATTTACAATTTCTCTTATTTTTATCTGAATCTTAAATTTTCAATACCGTGACGATAACCCTTTTTTTCACTGTATTAAAAAATAAATCGAGCTCCTTTTGGACATCAGACTTTGTATTAAACTGTTCATTAATGTGGTTTTGGACAATTCTGAATAGATGGTAATTTCAAGAGAGTAATTCACCTAACCAAACAATTAACACTGACCTGTACTGTCAACAACTGGAAAGATTGAGAGAAAAATAGAAATCTAACCGTCCGGCATTCGTCAATCGTAAAGGAGTTATCTTTCTTCATGATAACGCAAAATTGCATTCGACTTTATTCCTCCTGAAAAAAATATTGGTTTTTGATTGGAATGTTTTATACCACCCTGTATTCTCCCTGGATATTGCACTTACGGGCTACTACCTTTTTCAATCTTTCCAAAATAACTTAGTTGGAAAAAAATTCTATGAAGTTGAAGAGGTCGAAACTGTATTACAAGAATTTTTTGACTCTACAATCGAGGGATACACTTGCTATCAGAAAGATAGTAAGAAAGTGTAAATAATAATAGAAATTACGTTTAATAATAAAGAAATTTTGTATTAAAAAATTGTCTTTCTTCTCTTTTTAAAAAATGGGTAGTACATTTGCACACACATAATATATACACTGACGTGCAAAAGTATTCGCCACATGGGTAACATAAGCAATTTATTGATATATCATAAAATGAAGTCGTAAAATGTAAAAAATATATTTAATTGATATTAAATATAATATTCATTAGAAAAAAAATAAAAAAAAACAATAATTAATTCTATTATATAGTAGAAAGTGCTAAAATAAAAACAGGTTACATTTTTGCATATCGCGAATCAGTGTATATAGGATTTTCCAATAAGTGCTTCAGAAGTTTAAATGGAAATAAAATAAAAATTATTTAATTAATTATTTATTTTTATTTTTTTAAAAAAAGAATATTTTATGGCATTAATGATAGAATACAATTTCACACATATGACCACCAACGATTTCGTTTGGCATAATGCATTCGTTTAGTCCAATGTTTATTTACTTTTTCATATAATTGTGGTCCAATTTCATAAATTACATGTTCAATGTTTATTTTAATATTTGTGTTGTTTGTGATTTATCATATATCAGTTTATCAGTAACCAATGATTTCACATAACCTCACATAAAATAATTCAATGGAGTTAGATCACATGCTCTTGGTTGCCAATTGATGGATCCTTTTTATGAAATAAAGAACTCATTACACTTTTGTTTCAATTTTATTCAAGTCTATTGAATTTTTATAATTTCGAAGTGATAAAAGTTCTATGATAATTTGCCAAAACTACTGAGTTGGAATGTCAAAATGAGCTTGAAAAAATCAAACATGACTGCCGTCAGTTGTCAAAGTTCTGACATTCTTATTTGAAAACCCTATATATATATATATATATATATATATATATATATATATATATATATATATATATATATATATGTATGTATTGAAAGGGGAAACACGAATAATACATCCACCAAACAACATGAATTTCAACACGTCCTGTGAATAAATTAATCCGATATCATATAAATGTTATTAGCGGACATATAGTCAACCTGAATAATAAGTAAATATTGAATCGTCGACTATGACTAAATCAAATAATAAACGATTCCATTCCGTTTCGCATCTGGCTGGGTATATCGAACAAACGATATGGAAGTACATATAGATTTACTCACTCACTCATTCACATATACAAACACACACTCACGCATTAATGTAATTCACATTGATAATTTAACAACGGTCAACAAAACACCTCAATTATAATTGTATTTAACGTGAATATGTCTATCTGTGTTTGACTATATATATATATTTGTTTGTGTTTATGAAATATGTGCTCGTGTGTTTGAGATGCGATCGGAACCCCCATCCTCTCATCAGAACGTCGAACATACACGCAAATAATCTACGACCCGTACATCTGAAACCCGGTCGTTAGTTTGTTATCGACTCATTAAACAATGTGCAAACAATTGTAATGAAGTTGTGACTTATCGATAGTCTAATCAGAGTACATTCCGATACATATGAATTATTGTGGTGCAGGAAACGAGGTTTTCGGTTTACACTGTATCCGATATATCTTGAATTCAGTTTAGATTTAAATACAACACGTGTGCTAGAAATCGGATTTAATATAAGAGCCATATATATTTTTCACAAAGTAATTAAAACAACTCTGAAATATTTTATTGGAACGATCAGTAATTACCTATCACGAATTATTTATTCGATGGTGATATGTTCTTGAAAAATAAAAAAATATTCGTTTAATTCTCTGATAATCATTTTCCAGTGTGAAAAAATATCACTATTTAGATATGCTTTGAACGAAGATAAAGATTTTTTTAGATATATGAAGAAATTACAGTTAAGAATCTAGATTTAATAATTTAGTATTTTGATGATGAAAATGTGACTATCGAAATGTGAATAATTAAATTTTTAGATAATTTTCATTTGTGTGAAAGTGAATTATCCATAGTTCCAAAATAAATTCTGATAAATATTTTATTTATTAATAAAACACAATTTCATTTGAATTTATGAGTCCTCTAAGAATTGAGTATGGAATTGATAACCTTATTTCGTAAAAAAATCGTTATAAGAAATATAACATTGTTAGAAATGCTCAATTACACTAGACAGATGTTCTAAGCTGATTAAATTTTTTTTATCATTATGTGAAGAGAAATCCTCTATGAAGATTTAGTAAAAAGTACTCGAAAACAACTCTTTATAGTAAAAAAATATTGTTTTGAATCATTTATTAGATTGGTTTATGTCGTTAGTGGTTAGAACAAATTTTGGAGACTCCAACGAAACATTATATCGGATGCTTGATCATTTAAGTCCTTGAATATCCATACAAATAGTTCTTTATTTTTTTCTATATAGTTGAAATTATTTATAGAAAAATGTTTCACTTCAAATAAAATGTTTTTAATAGAGTCCTCATTAACTCATAATTATTCCAAAAACATTTACAAAAATTATCACTCCGATATCACAAATATCTTGCGGCGTTGGGGTGATAATTCAATTGTGTGAAAATGAATTCGCCACATTTCCAAAACAATTAGTGTTTCCAAAAAAAATACAGAATCAATCTGGTCCTTGATTAATACCATTCCTTCATTCCTAAATCAAGCCACTGTAAATTATACCAATCATTATATTTTCTTTTTATTTTATTTATGGTTATACAAGAAGATGATAATTCAAGTTAGTATAGAAAAACAGATCTGATTTTTTGTACTTAAAAATTGACTCGTTATACCTGAAGTTGAAGTTCAGGTATAACGAGTAACAACCAATAATGTTAAAATATCTTATTATTAATTTTATACAATTCTACTGGTTTGTTTTCAGTACTAGTAATTCTTTTACTCGAGAATACAACTTAAGGGGTTATGCTCAATCAGGAGGTCGAAAAAAATGTAATTTACGAATTTTTTTTCAAGAACTCTAGTAACACGTTTCTCAACAAATGTTCGAGTATCTAAAAACTTTTATTTAAAAGAATTTTTGTATAATTTTTTCAATAAAAAATATTTAAAAGTAAAAGAGATATGGCCATTATCCTGTAGGTCTTATGAAAAGAACGTTTGCAATGATTGGTATGGATAGTATGAAATCAAAAAATGAAGATTTATTTTATACAATAAATTGTGTAGTCCTTGAACAATCAGTTTTTGGAAATATTACTTTGGAGCAAAATGACGGATTGCTAATTAAAATTTTGATTTTCGATCAAAAAAACGTTTGTTTTTATTCAATAAAAAAGACTATGCAATGGAAAAAATGTTTCGTTCGGGGACTATTTTTTTTTGTATCTATAATAAGCCTGCAAAAATTTAAATAAATCGATGCAGTCGTTTTCGAGATATTTTGGTCACCAGTTTTGAAAATGCGATTTTCAAAAAAAATTCATTTAGTTTCAAAACTGGTTTACACAAGTACAGTAATACCTCGATTAGTCCGGTTTGAAATTTCCAAAAAAAAATTCTACTAAAAAGTTTTTCTTGAAAAAATCCCAAAAAAATAATACATAAAATTATTTTTATACGCAAATTTTCAAATTTTCCCATTTATCATAAAAACATAATAAAAAAGAAATCCGAAATAGTATATGCACATTATGCGCAACGCATGCGCAGTTCTAGTTTTGTGGTCTTTTTCTTTTTCTATAAGTTTTCGATTCGCAACTCTGCAATAAAGTCGATTTTTTGATAATTAAATTTTAATAACCCATTTGAAAATTAATTTAAAATGTATTTAAAATGAATTTATAAATCCTTGATTTTATTTTGTTGATATATACAAACATTTGAATATATTACCCTCGTTTTATGTACTGAAAAACAGGGAAATTGTTTTTTTGGAACCAATTAACGTTGTTTGTAATTAGTTAATGTTTCGATTAGTCCGGTTAATCAGTGGAACCGATTAGCCGGACTATGCGAGGTATTCTTGTATTTATAAAAAAAATAGTATGCTTATATCTCTATCAATTTTAATCCAATTAATTTGGAACTTTCAGGAAATATTTTCCAAATATTATACTTATATAAAATATCAAAACAAAAATCTTATTTTTGGACCTTCTGACTGAACATGATCCCTTAAATTGCACACAGATAATCAACCAACGACTGAAGAGAATTTCAAACAGTTGGTGATTTGCAAAATGTCTTGTATTTGAGTGATAATTCAGTTCTGCGAGAATAAATTCGTCACAGTTCCAAAAAAAATTGTTTGCTGTTGTATATTTGTCGCAATTATTTTTTTTGGAAAAAAATATAAATTGATATTGAGAGGTTAAGATAGAATTGTATTAAAATATATGGAATGTGAACAATTCGATATATATATATATATATATATATATATATATATATATATATATATATATATATATATATATATATATATAAACATATGACTGAAGTGCTTATTCCTTTTTATTTATTTTTCTTACAGTTAAATGTACACTTTATTCATTTCAGTCATTCATCTCTGGCGCGTAACACAATAACATATACTAAAAAAAGAAACCAAGACATGTATGACAATAATGATCATTGAAAATAATTGATGCTTCGAAACCACCAAATACAGCAATAAACCCGTCAATTACCGAAACGAGTCATACACACACACACATATTCGAACACAACACATGTACATATACATATTTGAACGTACACACATACTGACACAAAGCTGCACGAATTTCAAATTAATGAACGTCCCTCGTTATACACTGTACATAAACCTATGTGTATGTGTGTGTGTTTTGTGTACACACACACATTCATACACACACACACATACACATGCATGTAGTGAACTAACATCTTTGTTGTTTGTATGTATATATCTTTCAAAATAATATGGTACGTTTTGTAACCGTCTCTATACGCCCCACCAGACGAAGACACAGACCGTGTCTTTTAATAATTGAACAGGTTTTTCTTTCATACCTGTATACAAAGATTGTGTACGAGCCGAAAGAATTTATTTTTATTGATTATTATAATTTCTTTCGACTTAATTCTCTATAGCCGGATAGTTTCTTCGTTACTTGGTCGACGTAACGAGCAACAAATTACCAATACATTCATTTTTACACACACACACACACACACACACACACACACACATATATATATATATATATATATATATATGTATTGTATTATTTTTCCAATCAAATAAATTACTAAATCGCATCACGTGTGATGGCTATCTTCATAATTGGTTCGGCACTGGCTATTTCATTTTTACACAAATGAATCACTTATTGAAACCGCAAGATTTTATAAAAGCGTTTGGTAATTATTGATTGTTCATTTTTTCATCAATCTGCAGTTCGTTTTTTTCCATCATTTTCAAAAACAGGCGTTATATAATGAAAATAATAATTTGGAAACGGAATTATGTTTTAATTTATAAATATAAAATTCTTAGAATCAAAATCTTCCAGTTGTACAAAACTCTAATTATTTTTGTTTATTGTTTAATTTATTTATTTTTATTCAGAATTTTCCCTACAATAATTGGGCTTTTCCACACTAGTCAGCATGCATACAATAACTCCCATTACCGCTCGTCTTACACCCTCTTATCTCCAAACTCCTTCACCTAAGAAAATTAGTTTTCTGGTAAAAGCGTGTGAGATGAGTGGTAATGGACCGAGAATACTGTATACATGTTGACTAATGTGGAAAGGTCCATTGATTCTATAATAAATAAAAAAAAAATTTCTTTGTCGTCCATTCGTTTTAGAAAAAGCCGAAACATGTCTCTGATCCTTAAAATAGTACTGGTTAAAAATTGAAGATATGATGTTTGATGATTGATTTGAGACAAATAATATAGAGCCAAAAATTTTGGTCCATTCCTGCGATAAGAAAGTAATGGGATACAAATCTATTATCTGTCCTAGTTGAAGCAATCTTATCTAGAAGTTTTAAGAGGTAGAAAGAAAGAAAAAAAGAGCTAGATATTGTGATATTGCAATTAATTTTAGGCATGAATAAGTGAATTATTTATATTCATGAGACTAATTTATCAATTATGTATTAATATTTATAAATCATTGATTTATACTTGACACCTGAATTGCTTTATCATTTCACTAGGACTAACTATCCTGAAATATCTGTTTTAATAAAAAGTTTATCCAAGATTTTTCAATCTTTTTTAGGTCTTTAACACAAATAAATTTTCACTCCCAACACCACAATTTGTTCAATAATTACTAATTGTTCACTTTGTTGTTTATAACAATAGTGGATTAATTGGTATTTTGCCATTGTTGAAGTGTTTTTGTAATAAAAAATCTACCATCAGTAAAAATTGAAGAAAAAAAAACTTTTAAAAAATTGAAGTCACATAATTGGTTTAAGGATAAGTCATTAGCTACTATACTAAAAAAATCAATTTAAAAAATTTTTTTTGGTGTATAAAAACAGGAGTTTTTTCTAATTTTAATCAACAGATTTTGATTTCTAACTCATATCACGATTGCATCTTCTTGTTCGATCCTTGATAGATTTAGGATTTAAATGCATTTTCATCAAGAGTATCGTAAATGTTATGTACAGTTAATATCGCTATAAAACTTGTACGATGTTATAAATATATTGTATATATATTTTATCATCGCTATTTGTTCTACTTTTTGATATAAAATTGATTTAAAAATCGAAATATAAACGAAAAGCACGATTGCTTTAAGAATTAATATTGGAAAAATTGAAATTATTTTTTGATTGATAGATTAATTTTATATTATTTTATGAAAATCGTAAAGAGTCAGTTATTTATTTTAATATAGGGTCGTTTCTCTCTGTCTATTTAGGTTAGCAAACAAGTAATTGCGGGTTTTTTAAAGTAAATGAAAGACGATTTTTTCATGGAATGAAATTTTATTCAATAATGTATTGACCAATTTGTTCCACTATCTTTTGCCATATTTCAGGCATTTCCATAATTCTGTGCTCAAAAAATGTTTGATCTCTCTGGGGGAAAAAATGATCCAAGACAATTTGATAGCCTGATCTTAAGTGAAACTTTTACCATTTAAAGAATTTTACAAGAAATGGAGTAAATGGTAATCTGATGGTGCAAGGTCAGATGAATATGGTTGATTACATCCCAATCAAGGTCTATAATATTTTTTGGCGAGTTATCAAAGATGTATGTGGTCTTGTATTGTTTTGATGGAACATAACACCTTTACGATTTACCAATTTCGGTCGTTTCAGTTGCCATGTGTCATTCAATTCGGTAAACTGTCGACAGTACACATCCGAATTGATCGTTTGGTTCATTGAAAGTAGTTGAAAAAACACAATTCTGTTGTAATCCCACCAAACTGATAACAATATTTTTTTTGATATGCTTTGAGCTGGATTTTTTTCACTGAATGTTCTAACTAAACTATTTTTCATCGTTTATTATCAGTCATTTCAAAAATTATTTTTTTGTTATATTTCATGAATGAATCGTAGGCATATGTATGCTCGATGAAGTGATTTTTTTTAAATTCATGTAGTACTCAAACATTGAGCTTATTAACGTAACCAAGTTATTTGAAATGATTTTCAATGCTGATATATGATATATTTAGCTCATCTGCAATGGGCCTTTCCACACTAGTCAGCATGCATACAGTATTCACGCCCATTACCACTCGTCTCACACGCTCTTACCCGAAAACTAATTTTTTTTAGGTGGGAGAGTTTGGCAATAAGAGGGTGTGAGACGAGCGGAAATGGGCGTGAATACTGTATGCATGCTGACTAATGTGGAAAGGCCCAATCTCTCGATTCGTGATATGATGGTTTGCTTCAATTGATTCATTTTGTTGTCATTAACTTCGACAAACAGAGCGAAGTTCATCTTTAAGGGAAAAATTCCTAAAACGAAATTGAGTAAACCAATTCTAACACTGTCGTTCTTTTAAGACTTTGACATAATGACGTCTATAGCCGTCCAATGCTAGTGATTGTAGGTGCAAATGACGGTAATGGCCGTCCTATACTCTTACTATTATAAATAAATGATTAAAATGTATATCAGTGTTAAATCCATTTTCTTCTTAATTCTTCAATCTTCCTCCAAGTATGAATGATGAAATATTTCTCATTAAGTGATACAGTCATTTTATTTCAATTATTCCCAGAATTGGAAACTGGTTACGATAAGCGTGAATTTAACGACGTGCATAGCCGCAAACATTTCATACATTTTGTCTCAGTCTCTTTTCAAGTGTGATTTTGGAAGCTTCAAAAATTTTGTTTGAAATTACTACTTGAAAATTTTTATAAAACTTGCCATTCTGCTTTTTTCGTTTCAAATGTTTTTCAAAATTTAATTTTGTATCTCTAAATGGATTTTTGAATTTTTATTATGCTATTATACATTTTTGTTCTTGAATTTTTTAATTTTGTATTAAAGAAAAATCTAGTTATATGTTTATAAAAATATATTTTTTCCTTTTTACTAAATTATTCTCAAAAAATATCGTTATAGTCTGTACAGCTGCCAAAACTTCTATAGCTGTCTTTTGTGTCAGAGAAATCGAGCTATTAAAAATAAATGACGACTATAGACGTCCACCATTTTTTAAGAAAATTTGTTAGAAAATATAATAATTTTATTCTGTAAGTATGGAATTTTGATCGAACTCCCCAAGAGTCAACTAATTAACAAAAAAAAAAAATGTTTTTAGCGTCAGTCACCGATTTCAAAGTTAGTGTCAACGTGTTAATCATTCTTATTAAATACCCAAAAATTAACTAGAGGGTTTTCCAATAAGAATGTCAGAATTTTGACAGTTGGTTGCAGGCAAGTTTGATTTCTTTTCAAGCTCATTTTGACATTTCAGTTTTAAAAATTATAAAAACTTCAATAGACTTATCGGAAAAAGAGTTGAATGAACCCATTATTTCACGAAATGGACCCATCAATTGGCCACCAAGATCATGTGATCTAACTCCATTAGATTCTTTTTGTGAGGTTATGTGAAATCATTGGTTTATTCTGATAAATCCAAACAACAGAAACATTGAACGTATAATTTATGAAATTGGACCACAATTATATGAAAGAGTGACTAAAAATTGGATTAAACATGTGGTTGTATATGAATGAAATTATGTTCCCTCATTAATGTCATAGAATATTCTTAAAAATAATAAAAAAATAACTAATTAATTAAATACTTTTTTTATATTTCCATTTTTATTCTGCAAGTATGGAAATCTTGATCGAACCTCCCAAGAACCAACTAATTAACAAAAAAAAAATTATGCAGTATCGTCCATCACCGATTTCAAAGTGAGCTTCAACGTGTTAAAACATCACCACCATATACAGCACATATTTTTTTATGAGCTTGCTTTGCGTTTTTCCTTCATGGAAACAATAAAGCAAAATATGATGATAAACTCGTTTTGAGTTTTGATCTTCAACTCGATACCAAAAAAACAATTTTCAACCAAATCATGCAAAATTTCTTTCTCAATCAAGCTTGAACTATCAACTGTCAAATTTCATAACGAATTCGCATTTAAAATAGGGTTAGATAAAATCCATGACATCTAAAAACGTCTATTAGTGAAAATCTCAATTACTTATTGGCCAACTCCAATGTGTGTGATGTATATATATATATATATATATATATATATATATATATATATATATATATATATATATATATATATGTAAATATACACACAAAATACAATCTAATTAAAAATTTTATTATTAGTTATATTGTAGACTGTGGAGGTTGTTATTTTTGAATTATTTTTGCTTTATATATATATATATATATATATATATATATATGTATGTATATATATATATATATATATATATATATATATATATATATATATGTATGTATATATTATATGGCCATACAAGTTTCATATTAATTGCATAATCGTTTTTCAATACGCCTCTTCGCATCACATATACAAAAAAAAGACTTCCTCGCCCATTCATCAGTTGTTCCAATCAACGTTATTGGTTCGCAAGTTCTGTTCTTGTTATATTCCTTAATTAGAAAACTAAAATAGCTCGTACAATTGATTTATTACTCGTCTACTTAGCTGATTAACACCATTAAAAAATTAATTACCAACAAAGTTTGAACGCGAACTAATGAGTCGTACGGTAGTTCGGCGGATCGGGGATCGAGGGGTCGACGAGGGAGAACGAGCCCTACTGCTCCGGCGAATAATATAAAACGGTCGGTACGACGATGGGAGCTTTTTCGAGTGAGTCGGGTCGACTTTAAAGTCGCTCGCTCCGCTGTGTATCGAATTCGAAATTTACGACGCGTCCGTCGTCGTCGTTGTTGTTACCCTGTCGTGCCAACTCTTCTGCGACGCGTTCGAAGCCGCGATTGTGAAGCGCGCGCGTAACATACCGGACGAGCGTTCTTGTTCCGCACGCGAAATTAAAGTTCGGAAACGTTCAACGTGTTCTGCAATTAAAGTGTTGACGAGATGATTAAAGTTTTTTCTGCAGCCGGAGAATTTTTGTATTGCATACATTTTATGGCTTTTTTTTATATATATATATTTGCACGAGCTGCACTTTTTTTAATTATACGTATTATGAGACATGCTCGTAATTGAATCCCGTAGAATCTTTCATTATGAACGATATTTTGTTAAAAGAGAGGATAGGTCGAATGCACTGCAATTTCTAAAAATAATTGTACAGAATACTGCTCACTAATAACGAGTGTGTATAGAAAATGTTTTTGATTTTTTCCCCTAGAAAAAAAATCTCTCTTCTGTTGATTTACAGGATTTTCACAATTTTAATAAATGTTATTTTTGAAGAAATTATCTTTTCCACACAATATAGTTTGGTTTAGAAAGCTAACTTACTTTTGAGAAAATAATTATTACTCCAAAATTACAATATTTCTAAAACCCAATGTTGTTAATGTGAATTTAAATGATTTTTTTTAAATTAGAAAATTTCTTATTTTTGTTTGTTAAATAGGCTTATCCAAGTGTGATATTTAGATGTATGTTTTATTAAAAATAAATGTGTATAGGGATGTGTATAGTTGTTTTTTTTTTAATAAAACACAAATCTAGGCTCCACATTTGTATGACCCAATATTTTATTTTTCTGCAATTAAATTTTAATTATTTTTTAAATCATGTGTATAATATTGAGTCCTTTGTGATGTGATATTACTGTTATACTCTGCTAGTCCTATGTTCTATTCGAGAACGAAAATGATTTGCTGTTTGACTTGTGTGTCCTGATAGAAAATCAATTACTAAAAAAATAAGGAAGGTTTATTTATTTTTTAAATTGTACAAATTTGACATTTTGTGGTTTTGACATCACTGTTTTACTCTGTAGGTCTTATGTCCTGAGTGAGGAAAAAACAATTGTATGTGTCCTGTTAGCAAAAAATTACTGAAGAAAAATGTTATTTAATGCGAACAATTAAATCCAGTGGAAGGTAAATTTATTTTTAAAATCATTTAACATTTTGTGGATTGAGTTCGTCCTGATCATACATCATTATTATGCTTTAAAGGTCCTATGTCCTGCTCGAGGGGACAAACGATTACAATGATGGACTTGTGTGTCTCGTTAGTGAATGAATTACTTAAGAAAAAATGTTATTTAATAGGAGTTAATCAAGAGAAATCGAAGGTTAATTCCTACAAAAATTGAAAAAACAAAATTCAAATTAAAAAAAAATATATCATGTCGATTGGAAAATAATTTATAAATTTTAGCTTGAAAAGATAATTGTGTTATTATGATAGCCAGTTTATAAAACTCCATTAGATCTAAAATTGTACTGTAAGATAAGATTTTGGGGCTAATGTCATATTTTAACCCTTTCAATATGACTGAGTACACATATGTCCACCAAAATTCAAATTGAGTTCATTGTTTTTTTTTTTATTATTATTTCATACAGCACTGTTGGTACATATGTTTACCACATTAAAATACAGATGGTACATATGTGTACTTTGGACCTCAGCCTAAGTCCTTTATAGTCGTATTTGATGTTCACTTTACAGTCTCAAACTAAACTACTTAAAAATCTGACTTTAACTCACTTTTTCGAAAGGGTTAATTATTTAAAATGTTGATTTCAAAAATAAATGAACAAACTATGGAATCATTAAGCAAATTTTCAAAGTAAAATCATGATTTGTCCTTATAAATCAATGGCCACCTCAGTAATACAATATAGAAACATAGTTTGCATGATAACAGAATATAAGAAAAATAGTATAAAAATAGCAAAAATTAAATTTGTTAAAAATGGGATAATAAAATTTGACAGTATGAGACATAAGAATGTCGAGGAAAGTCTGAATGTTGTATCTCTAGAAAACAGAATAATGGAATATAGAGAAAAGCAGAAAGCACATTTGAATATAATAGACAAAAATGTTACAGCTATAAACCAAAATGCAGAGGAAATGTGGTTTTGGCTGACTAAATGCTGGTAAAAAGATAAAATCCTGCTAATGTTCATGATTATGAATATTTTTCATTGAAAAAAATGATGTACATAATTATGTATGTAGATAATATAAGGAGATGTTTTTCGTTAATGGTCATTTCAATGGCCATGTCATCATCATTAAAGTATGTACTAAAAACTCCTAATATTCCAGTCATTGAAAAATGTGTACAGTAGGAAATTTTTGAAATTTCAAGAAAAAAATATATTTATTGTTCACAAAATCGCCCGTATGCAAAAATACATTCCTTTTTCTAAAAACGACCATACCCACGTTTACTTACATATTTGCTCAATATTTAATTTCTGATGTATGTGTTCTCGAAGGAAGTGCGTCACAGCTCGAAAAAAACTGTACCTGACCGAAACTAGTGCCGAAATCAATTAAAAATGATGTATTCGAATTTTCCACAAGATCGTCTCGTCGAGATTATAAATTCTAAACGTCCATATTGATTAATACACTGAAATATGTAGCTTCTAATTAGCGTTGCTCGAACGAAAACGAGAAATTAACTCCTCGGCAGAAACTCGTACGTTCGTACAAATTATGAAAGCTTAAAACGTTTTCAATATAATTATTATACGCTAACAAGATATTCCGTTTGAAAAATGAGACGATTAGAAGCAATTCATCTTGTGAACTGTGTGTCGATTCATTTCATACAACACTGAGATAGACTGATACATACATACATGCATACACATGTACACACAGATCAATGTTTTCGAATATTGCATTCGATAAACGATTTCCAGTTATAATAAGAACGTTAACGTTTAAGTATTAAATTAATCACGCTTAATAAGCGAAACGTACAACATATAGAGATCATTAAGAAGACTCTCTGTACACACGAGCCTTTTATTTTTCACAAATAATTAAAGCCATCCATAACTAATAACTTTTCGAGGACATGTGAGTCATAATCATTTGTAATTGTCAACGTGTTGTCGATGTAACACATGTTGAGTCATGGGTAATTACATTACACATGAAATATTAAAAATCAAATACGAAGAAATGTACTTTTTATAATAATATTTCTGTATTTATTGACAAGATAGAAACAAATTAAGTAAAATAATTCTTAATATTTGGTTGGAAATTTAACGAATTCATTTTTATACAATTGAATTATCATCTAATATTAAAAAAAATTCAAAAATATTCATTGTTTACTTTATCTCTTTATAAACTGATATGCATTTCGATGGAAATGCGGGTACAAATTTGTATGGACTTGATTAGTGAGTTTTTCAGATCATGGTTGGTTAGCACATACAGTTTACTCGGCAGTTAATCCAAAATTTACAAAAATAAATCGTGTTAATAAATTCGAACAATGGTCAAATGATATCGAGTTTGTTCAGTCTTTTGCACTACTGAAAACCAGATTTAAAAAAAGGTATGCGAACTTATGTACGCATACCAGAAATGAAACTTCTTTTCAATAAAGTAATAAAAAGGTAAACGGATAAACGCATGCCTAAAACTCGTAAATGAAAAAAAATCGTCAGGATAAAGTAAGTAACAAAATGAAGAAATGTAGTAGGAAGAGAGGCGGTAAATACACGGGATAAAAATTTAAGTAGAAAATGATCATTTTTTTAAATAAATTAAATTTTTACAATTATTTCATATTAAGTATGATTAATATTTATTTTCAAATTAAAACTTTTATAAAATTATGAATTATGAAAATTTATTCTTTTTCGTTTGGAATTTCTTCGATTTCCATTGCTTTCTCCGGTGGTGACTGAGTAGGTATTAACGATACAATTGGTTTTTGATAAGTAAATTTTTGCGCAATAGACTTTACCATCTTAAAGCCTGTAAAAAGCAATTCTTTTAATTACTATTATATTACTATTGTATAATATATAATATACAAATAGATCAATGTTTTGAAAATAAAACAATTAAAGGAAATACTCATAAATAATATATAACTGCAATAAATAGCAACTATTTAGATATTATTTATTGATAATTGATAATTTTATAACACCATGTAAAATTCAATAATCTTCAAAATGACACCTGAGAACAAAGAATTCATAATAATTTTAATATAACATTTTTTGATAAAAGTGTAGAATAATTTAATCATAATTATAAATAAAATTATTGTGAGAAGTTGTTACAAATAAAACAACAGATAACCTCGAAACTGTTATAGGTTTCGATAATTTTTAAATGCCACGTGTTTTTTAATAGTATTTATTTTATTTGATAAATAGATTAAATGTATATACATAATGTTATAAAATATTATATCCATATATTGGTATACATGCCCATAACCTCAATTTCACGTTGATTTGATATTTTTTTAAATACCACGTGGATGTAATGTAGTCTTATTTGTATGATTATTTAGCTTAATATTATAATATGAGATTATATAAATTAATATACTTACAAAAAATATCAATGTTATCACATTGAATAACACTCTTATTTAAGCACAATTCACAGACTAATTGTAAATAATAATTACTAACAGAACAGTGAAAAAAATATAGCAAATACAACGTGCTGTCTATTGCTTTACAATTATATTAAACCGGTGCGCATGCGTGATGGGCCTCACTACCCCTCTATCCTATTCTCTATGTATACAAGATTTCCGCTGTGTAGATTCGGTACGTAACTTCCGTTGTATGAAAAAAATTTACCCCAACGCCTCTAAAGAAGTTTCACTTCAAAAAATATGTATAGAGTGGTGTGTATAAGGAAACATGTGTATATTATTTTGTTTCTTTTTAATAAAAAACAAATCTGGGTATCACATTTGGATGACTCTATACAATTATTTCAAGAGACATTGAAAAAATGTTTAGCAGATGAATCGACCATTAAAAATACATTTATTTGTAAATTTTTGCGGAGTTGATTGGTTCATTTATATAAATCAGTATTAGACTTTAAATCTACTATTGACTTATGAAATTCTTTTATTTGAATTGAAAATATTCTTTGTACTAATTAAAATTTAGTTTAAATTAATTGTAAATATAAAAGTGTAATTACATGTTTTAATTATTTTCTCACTTTATATATATATATATATATATATATATATATATATATATATATATATATATATATTTATAAATAATATTACTGATGATTTTCGTTGAAATGATATTGATGTACCGCCTTCGGATAAAACGTAACAGTGACGTCGCGCACGAGGTGAAAACTGATAAGAGTCGAGCGTGTGGGGTGAACGAGGGTGTACATTTCAATCATGGAAATGAGTAACAGTGATCTGTGCAGGCGTGATTACAATCCGCTGTTGTCTTTCAGGCAGGGATGAAACTAACCATCAAATTCAGTAAACTGATAATCGAGCGGCGACAGAGCGTCACACGCGACGTGCGAGACGAAACGGCCGAGAGATACGGCAACAACATACATGTGTGTATATGTGTGTGTGTGTATGTGTGTAAATATATATATATATATATATACATGTGTTTCACTCGCGTCGGCCGGCGGATACATAGAAAGAGCGCGCGAGCGAGAGGGCCGAGTGCGAGCGTCGCGTCGGTGCTGGAGGGCGACGTGCGAGCGCCGTCGGGGTGTGAGCGGCGTCAGGGTGGGCGTGAAGCGTGCTGGTATGAGAGCGATGTACGACACGACGCATCAACTAAATTAAAATCGATTTTCGGACGAATCAAACAAATTGAGTTTTCTAATTTATTTTCCGTCTGGTGATTTATTTGTCGCCACTCGGCCGATTATTATTATTATTATTATTATGACGGTTATTATTATTATTGATGTCGAGTTTGTTTTTCGGTCGACGTGATAATATAAAAGGCGTTCGTCGGACGCGGATTGCCGGCGATAAAAAAGTTTCGTGAGTCGGTCTAGATTATTTTCCTCGATTCGTGTGCTTTTTCGCATCCATTTTATTTATTTATTTACTTATTTTCAAGAGGTCGGCGATTCGAGTCCGACGAGAGACATAATGTCTATACTATCAACCTATATAATATACTATTGAAAACTCGTTCGGTGCAATAACGGAAAGTTAGTGGTAGTCGCTTGAATCTACATCGAGATGTTGTGGCAGATGGGACTTGTTTGTAAAGTGTGCCGTCTCGTCTATCGATTCGCATGCACCAATCAGTTAATTGACTTTTTAAACGATTTCCTTAATCCGCATTATCTCCAAGTGGTTCTTAATCGTACAAGAGACCAAAAACACCAACCTATCTAATATACTTTTCAAAAGCAATCGTGCAATAAAATGATATCGAAAAGAAAGTTAATAATAATCGATAAATTGTTGAAGACTCTTATGAAACGAATATTCTTGGCAATTAATTTAAAATCATTAATCAATTAAATATATTCATTTTTACTACAATAACATTTAAAAAATCTCTTTGATTTCATTGCAAATTCACTTCGATGAGTTTTTACAATTTCTAAACGTTGAAATGTTAAATATTCCATGATATTTGCCAAACTATACTAAGTTAAAATGAAAATGAGCTTAAAAAACATTCAAACATTGTTGCCACCAGGCTGTCAATCTTTTGACATTCTTATTGTAAAATCCTTTATTAAGTTGTTCCATAGAAATGATTTTTTTACATAAAATAAGTACCATCAGAAGCAATATATTTCTTCCAACGAAATGCAAACACATTTATGTTAGTTTTATAAAAATCTGAATTTTTACACTTGAGAATTTTTTCAAAGTCGTTTTTGGATGCTGATTTTTTCTCTGTCAAAAAAATTATTTAAACGTTTAAAGAAATGTTAGATTTTTAAAGCTTTGGTAAATATGCTGGATGAGGAAGAATCTCATATTGTAACTTCTATAATTTCTGAACTGTTTTTGAAACATGAAGCAGTATAATTCTATAGAGTATTTTTTGAGTGTGATAATTTTAAATTGAATCTCTATCGAAAGTTCTATTTAACCTAAAAAAAAAACGCTTTTTATATTTATGTACGAGGGTCGTTTGATAAGTATAGTAAATTTATTTATTGTTTAACTTAATTAAATTTGTCAATTTAGTTTTTCTTACTTTTTTACCATACTTATCAAACGATCCTCATACTTAGAAACAATATACGTTTTTGTCTAATGTCTGAATTTCTTAAATCTATTTTATCATCCGTTTATATTAAAATCTAGACTAAAATGATTTCACAGTTCTGTACACAATGCTTGTTATATTGTAATACTAATCAATCCTTGTTTCTTACTAATGGTTTTTGTTAAGAAAATCGTAATCAACTTAACAGTACTCCAAAATCTATCATGCGATACACAGTAACTTAATTTTAACAAAAATGCTCTGACGATGATGCCATTGTCATCGAAATGCGCATCAGCCAATTATTGTGAACAATAAATACTTCTTTAGCGGCGTTGGGGTAAAATATTTACAGGAAGTGACGTACGCACAGCCATGAAATTCATCAGAAAAAAGTGGGGAGAAATAGATAAGTAGCTTTAATATACATAGTATACATACAGCAAAGGGCAGAGGGGTAATGAGTGAGGCCTATAACGCATGCACGCCATGTTAACATATAAACATGTTATTATTGCAAAGCAATAGGGTATTTACTATTTGAATAATTTCACTGTTAAATTCCAAACAAAAACGTATAAATTTTCATAATTCATAATTTTATAAAAGTTTTAATTTGAAAATAAATATTAATATTACTTAAATGTAATTTATTTAAAAAATTGATCATTTTTTACTTAAATTTTTATCCCGTGTATTTACCACCTCTCTCCCTACTACATTTCTCTATTTTGTTACTTACTTTATTCTGACGAATTTTTATATTTACGAGTTTTAGGCATACGTTTGACCATTTACCTTTTTATTACATCACGGTAAAGAAGTTTCATTTCTGGCGTGCGTACATAAGTACACACACCCTTTTTGAATACTTTTTCAATCCATTACGGCGTTGGGGATAAAAATTGATTTGTGTTAAACAACTCGATACTTTTAAGAATCATTTCTCAACATCTGTGCACGATATTATTGTAAATCGATTTCGGAATCAACGAACCGATCAAACTAGAAACCTATAATTCAATTATAAATAAAATCTATTTCTCATTATCACATTCCTCGTCATTAACGTATGCGTATTCGATGTGACAGAATCGCCGTATACGTACAAATCCACATACCTGCATGGATTGAAATTTGATAAATCTCCAAGAATCGCAGCATCGGAAATCTCGTGCATCTCGTTTAAGAAAAATGTCGTCCAATCAAGATCAGTGCGTTGGAACGTGTTTGAATGTCAAATAGAAATCGTTCTCAACATTCGTTTTAATTAATTCAGTATTATCAGTAAATTAATGTATTCTGTCCACTGTTAATAAATGGTAAATATCAATGGGTTTTCTATTATTTATGTTACCTGTTATATATATATATATATATATATATATATATATATATATATATATATATAAAAGTATATAACGAATGAAATAAATAAATTAAGACGGATAATTCTGTGTGTATGTGTATGCGAGTCTGGTGTATATAAATATACGTGCGTTTATTAATCGCAAATAATAATTTTCTTGTAATTAGCGAGGGAACGTAAATAGTCTCCGTGGCATTAGCTCATTAGCGATATACTTATTTTCATGCGCTTACGTCGTACGCTAATTATAAACTATTTCTAATTAATTGCTGGTTTGAAAGTGGGCCCTAATTAAAAGGTCCGCCATCGGCTGGATAATTTATCATTGAAAACTTTTAATGAATAGAGGATCGTGTGCGTGCGTTAGCTTTTTCCTATTACGATTCGGATTATTACATATTTATACATTTCGTATGTTTTGTACGTGTTTCATAATTGATAAGGTCTTTCTTTCACGTCTCCGATGCACACCTACGCGGACCAAATGGATTTTTAATACGTTCAGTAACACTAACGGTACGAGTGGATGTGGTTCTTTGGTCGATTTTACCACACACAGACAAGTTATTATTTATTGCAGATTGTTTATCTATGAATTTTATTTTAGTCAGTCAGTATTAAGAATCGAATTATTGACAGATAAAAATCTATTCAATCTCTTCTTGAGTTTTAACATTTTTTTTTTGTATGAATTAAAAAACCGAATTTAATTTCACATAAATAAACTATCATTCGAACATTACAAAATATTGAAAATGTTCTTTATTTAGTTTCTATATTTATCAGCTGATGTTATTATCATCAAAGAACTGCGTTATAAAATCTAGGTTTTATAATTATATTGTACTTTTCTAGATTTTATAATACAACGTTATGATGATGATTGCATTGTCATCGAAAAGAACACCAGCCAATGTCATTATCATCATATTAACCCTTATCGGACGTTAACATTTTGTATTTAACTTTCCGCTAGGTCGGAGATATATTTGAGTGCTTATTGTAAGAGAAGAGTAACTAAAGTTACTTGATATAAAAAGATAGTTTTGTGTATAATAATTTTTAGGCTCCTGAACATTTTCGAAAATTTGGCGTCCTATATTTGTAAAAGGAATACTTGAAGTTAAATTGTCTTCATCATCACTGTCGATTTCAATCCAATCTTCATCACAATCAGGAACAATTTCTCTTTCCACTTCGCTTTCCTCTTCACTTGAATATTGAATAGGGATCATTTTTTTCCTTGACTGAAATATAACACTTGTATATCACTGTCTCCCTTATCACAAGAATTAAAATCACTTGCCGAATATTCAAAATGTTTACATATTTCAATACAACTATCACTGTTACTTTCCATATTGCTATAGTTTTCTTTATTCATTTTTGGAAGAATAAAATATTATAATATAAGTAAAATAATTACTGAAATATGACAACGTGTTGTCTGCTATCGACTAAGAATTAAACTGTAAAAACATACATTGTGTACATTCAGCAATGAGGACGTTGTTACTTGTTCAGTTTTGTCACCTCGCACGTGACATACGACTGATAGAGCAAAGTTGTAATGTCACGTCAAAGGTGACATACGACCGATAAGGGTTAATTTATATAGGGTGGTGGTTTAAACGAAATATACATTTACTATTCTTTACTATTATTTAGTCTTATTTAAACAATTTTATATCAACTCACTATTGGGAGAAATTTAGTGTTTAGTCATATTTATCATACTGACCAAGCAGGTTGGTGGAAATTTAGGGTCATCCAAAAAACGCGCCTACATGTTTCTTTTTAATAAAACAAACTGTTTGGATTTTTTTTAAACTGTTTTTTTTTTCAATTGAAAGTATGATTTATTACAATTATACGTGGAACAAAATATCGTTCAAATATTCACCACTATTGCGTCTGCAGGCATCAGTTTGAATATAGACATTTTCAATGACATTTCGACATGTTGTTGGATTTATTTCACGAATTGCAACTCGAATTTTGTTCTTTAGATCATTGTGGCTTGTTAGTAGACTCGACATAAAAAAAAACATAAAAAAATCTAATGGTGTTAAATCGTATGTTCTTGAAGCCAATTGAAATTTGCGTTTTGTGAAATTCCACGTTGACGAAATTTCGATCGCAAAAACTGAATGTTTCCTCGAGTTGTGTGACATAGCAACGTTTTGCTGAAAGTAGACACCAGGCACATCAATATCATTCAATTGTAGCCATAAAAATCACTCGACATTGATTGGTATCACTCATCATTCACAGTAACAACATTCCCAGCGTTATCTTTGAAGAAAAATGGTGTAATGATTCTATTTGTCCGAAATGGACACCAAACAATGACTTTTTGTGGGTATAGAGATTTTTCATGAATAACATGAGGATTTTCATACCACAGATACGACAATTTTGCTTATTAACGAATCCATCTATTGTGAAATAAACTTCATCACTAAAGAAAATTTTGCTTGAAAATAATGGATCTGGTTATTTGTTGTTCAATAATCCAACTATTGAAATTACTTATCTATGGTTTAAATTGTAACCTTCTACTACAACAAAAAAGTTTATTATGTGATTTGAAAAGACATGACGTGTAACCATTTACAGTGCTAACATCTAGGCGTCACATTTGGATGACTCTATATATGTAGCTATAAAATAAATGTTAAAAATAGTCATGAAAATATAAGAATAGAAATAATTATAAGTGCTTTTTAATTTTTTATTATATTTGTTCTTGTCGATTATTAATTTTTTTTATTTGTTACAGGTAAGCATCATTCAATAATTCATCAAACGTTTTATCAGATTGGTCATCAAATTCGTTCCATTCCATGAATGTTGGTAAGAATGTAAATGATTAAAATATAAATATTTAAAAGAACTATTATTCTTGTTCCATTAAACCATCGTCATCCACTAAAGGCAGTGTTTTGTTGCTGTAGTAATATCTTCTTGTCTGGGACCATTCTTTCAATTCTTCATAGGATTCCAAATTTATTATTTCCATGATTTTTTTTTATATATTAAATTGTTCTCTGATTTTAATTTCAAAAATGTTCTTGAGAAAATCATTGTGTTTAATATTCTATAAGTTTTTTCTTACAATTTGTTTTCCAATTGTAGCAAATTTATTTTCATACAAATAAACTATCATTCACAATATTGAAAAATGATCAGTCATTATTTATTGTATATTTTCTTGATTTATAAGCTGATACATATTTTGTTAACAATGTCATCATCAGTGTGTTATAAAATGTTATACTATAAATCAGATTTTATAACACATTGTTCGAATGATGGAACTGGTATTGAAATACACATCAGCCTATAAATATCGAAAGTGAACGATTATTTAGCATTTTTTAGTATCCTGTGATATTGGGATGATAGTTTATTTATGTAGAATTCTTTAAATAATATATGCAATATACAAATCAGAGGAATAGAAATTGAACGAGTTGAAGAGTTTTGATATGATAATTAATGATAATAGAAATTTTAGAAAGATAAAAAGAGAATAGTTTGATAAAAGAGATTTTCCAGAACACGAAACACCTATTGTTTAAAAATTACATTAGTCTAGATATGAAACTTGTTCAGATTGTCTGATGTATGGATGTAAGATTTGAAAATTGGATAAATAAGGGAGAAGTAGAATGGAGGTAGAGAAATGTGGATATGGAAAAGATGGATAATAACAAATTAAATATATATATTTTTTAATTTGTTAATAATAACAAATTGGAAAAATTAATACTCAATATTAAAAAATAGAAAACCTTTTAAAATATATAGAAAAAGGAAAATTAAAATTTTTAAAAAAGGATTCTTGATGAGAGATTATTTTTTAAGAACATTTTTGATTGGAAGTGTTTGATAAAAAATGAGAAGAAGAAGGTTATGAAAAGATTGGGTTTTAAGTCTTATGAGGAAATGAAAAAATGACTCCAGATAGGGTTACATCTGCAGCAACAAGTCACAAGATGGTAAAATAAACAGTAATAGTATTTCTGAAAAACAATGACCAATTAAAAAGTTACATTTTTTTTAATCGATTTATTAAACAAGTTTTCTATTTGGTACGTTTTTTTTCTTTGGAATCATAATCATTTTAATTAAAAGTAAAATATTTATATAAATCGTGTAAAAATAAAAAATATAATTGATTTTTTTTTATAATTATAACTGAAATCCATAACTGATACCAGTTTGTTTTCAATTCGAACTCTATTTCTCCACCGATCGATTTTTTTGAGAATTCCTTTAAAATATATTTCATGTCGCATGTATTTGTATAAAGATTTACATGAGGATCTCATAGATTTCTCCTCGTTTAGATTGAACGAACAGATAGGCCTATAAGGAAAGACTTGCATTTTAAGTAAAACATACAGCTCGGCAAGTCTTCCTGTCTGATTTCACTTCACTGTTGAATCACTAATGGCCTAAAAATCCAAACTAATGAAATTCACGAAAGAACATGTCGTGTTTGTGTGTTTTTTGGAACGTTTTATACTTATTTAGAATAATAAAAAAGTTATTAAATTCTTTTCTTGATACAGTCGATACGAAAAACTCTATGTATATATATATATATATATATATATATATATATATATATATATATATATATCCGTGATGTTAACTTATATATAAATAAAGTAACTTTATAATATATATAAAAAGTAAATTCTCGTATGTCAACCGCATGTTCTTTTAAAAGTTACATCGAGTTTGCGTTGTTATATGTCTACAAGGAACACACCCACATCGGGTTATTAACTGGAGCCGATTTAATGAAAGACTACGTTTTCTGAAACGCACGGGTTTTGTGTACATGTGTGTGTATGTGTGTGTGTGCGAGAGAGAGATCGGAACGACGAGATCTGCGTAAAAGAGATGAGGGAAGAAACGAGAATACACCTTATTGGTTCGCACACAACAGTAATTAAAAGAGGGAATTAGCTTTTAATTATAAAAAAATAACCCTGGCCGGCGGCGTACGGAGGGAAACTAATAAAGAAGACCTTGCGGTTGAGCCTTGGGTGGATCAATTTCGCGTGGGAAGTTATTTAATCTAATATATTGCGTTTACTTTTATTTCATTTTCGCCAATGTTTATATATATATATATATATATATATATATATATATATATATATATTCTTATCGTTGAGTAGTATATATAGTCTACCTCTATGTGTGTGTGTGTGTGTGTAAGTTTTTTCGACCGGTATACTATAATTGAAATTACATTTATCAGCACGATATTCAACATTTAATTAGTTTTGATGCATGTGACGTGTGCATTGTTATGATAAATAAATGAGTTTTTCTGATTCTTTTTTTAATATTTGTATTGTCTGATAAAAAATATTACCGAACGATTCGTTTCAAAATTAATTCAATGCATGTATCATATGGTGTTTTTAATAAATATTTATTATGAGAATGGGAAAATTGTTATATCCAGTCATTCAGTCCAACTGGAACATTTATGATCAAATGTTAGTGTAGATTAAAACATTTTAATTTAATCGTGACTATATTATTTTTTTAAAAAACTGGAAGAGGATTAACCTCTAAGGACTTTAACACGAATGAATTTTAACCCCAACACCACAATGGTTTAAAGTGTTCAATGATCACTTATTTTAAAACTTTAAACAATTGTGGTTAAAATTTATTTGTGTTAAAGTGCATCAGCCACAGTTCCAAAACAACAAATAACTCTATGGACTTTCTATCCATTTCCATGTTCAGTTCTTATAATTAAATATCATATCTTTATATCAATATAAGATCCCTTGTGATGTGTTTTAACAATTATTTAAGGCATGGACTAAAGATTAAAAATCTTTCCCTATCCAACAGCCTATTGTAGGAGAATTCGTTCAGCAGTTTCAAAATATTGTTAATACAATCAATATAGAGTATCTTTATGAAATTGTTTCATAATCTTAAGATATTTCCTCAACTTTACATTTTTCAAACGTTATCATAAGTTAAATAGTAATTTTTTAGGTACAAAGAGACCCGTGAAACCCCCATATCCCCCCCTTGCTGTATGATATTTTCTAAATTCTCTATGACCAGCGATGAAACTTAGAACTTCTGTGAGATTTTTCTTATTTAACTTTATAAAAAAAAATAGCATTTTGATAAATCAAGAGAATATTGTTGGATTTTTTTTTTAGTGTCAGAGAAATACTTTTTTGGTCCAATGTCTTTTGTGGCTCTAACAAGAGAGATGTTGATATATCATATGTTTGATTTCGGTTTTATGAATTTATTAGTTCTATGAACTTGGTTCTGTGATCGATTTCTATTTTAGTCAATATACACTAATGTGCAAAATATTCGCCATGTGCAAAAATATAACCTACTGTTTTTATTTTAGCAATTTCTACTTTATAATAGAATTAATTATGGTTTTTTGTATTGTTTTTCTAATGAATATTATATTTAATATCAGTGAAATAAAAAATATTTTTTTTAATTTCATGACTTTATTATATTATATCAATAAATTGCTTATGTTAACCATGTGGCGAATACTTTTACACGTCAGTGTATCTGTTGAAGTGTTCATTAACCTATTATAGCTAAATATAATTTTTTCAACTATACTAATTTCAATTAATAATAAAATAACTCGATTTAAATAATTAATTCGAAATGTTTTATTGTATTTTTATACGAATTATTCAGTCAGTTCAAAGTTTCATAAAAGTGATAAGCAATTATTTATATCGACAATACAGTAATTATTTCTATCGATAATAGCATGGTTATTAAAATGCACATTTACAAATAGAATGAACAATAACTGATTTGTTAAACGTGTTTATAAAATGATGTAGTGTTAAGCTGTTATTCGTTTGCAAGAGATTTATTACAATCTGAACTGACAGTTAATGAAATGTTAAATTTATTTCAATAATTTTTATTAAGATTGTGATTTTTTTAGAAATTATTTTTGAATGAAATTATATTTTTAATTTTTCATTGTTAATTTTTTATGTTGTTTAATCTCAAAAAAAGATTCAAATACATTTTTTTATATTTTCGTATGTAAGTAAAAAAAATAATTGCAAAGTAAAATAAATGTTAATCGTAGTATTATATAAATGATTTAAATTTTTGAACATCTGTTGATGAACTGATGCAGTCTGAAATACAAGTTTCTCTCGAAACGATCTCTTTAAGGTCATATGATCAGTACAAAATACATACTAATTTCAAAATCGCAAACATGTCGAACTCGTGACCTCCACGTACGCAACCGTACCGTGACTAAGACGTCACGTCCATGGAAAATTATTTCAACACCTGAAATTAAAATATCCGATACGATCCTCGATCAGAACTCGACCGTCGCTGATACTAGAGAGAATCTGTAGTATGATAATTGTGTGTGTACGCCAGCGAATCTCGGATCTATGATTTCGATCCGTTCCAATACAGAACTCTTCAGGTACTTCCCATAATAATTTCCACAACGTGATCGGCAGCGCCTTCGACGGTCTCTTCCATGAATGTGCGTTATGTGCTCGACCAATACAGTTCATGCACCTGCAATGTAATATGACGGTTTTGACGGTGGTAACCGGGGGAGACGGACGTATCGAACGAGAAGAACCGACTCGTAAATCAACCATGCGCGAACCAAACTGCCCACCCGCACCACCGTACTGCACGATGCACATAATTATAAGCCACGATCGGTGAAGCGAACGCCGACAAAAGTGAAACATGCATCGAGATTGACGACCTCGATGGACAAGTGTTTTGATTGCGATCTCGAGCCTAGTTAGATCACTGTAGACGAAGGCCGGTCAAGACGGTCTTCGGTAAATCACAGTGGTATTGAATTTGGTAATACCGATTTTTTTTCAGTGAGCAGTCAATATGGGATATCGATGTCACTGTTGGCTTAACACTAGCCAATTTACTTATATACAAATAAATCATTAGATTAATCATTTTTTGTTCATTTTTATAGCTAGTATGCATTTAGATGATCTCAGAACTTTGATGATGATGGTTTAAATGGCGAAATACGTATTAAAACTGAAATAAATATCGACTAATCAAAATTTATGTTGAAATATTTATTAAGTTTTCATCGGATGTTTGTTTACTGCTAACTTTTCATCAAATCACAGATTTTTCTAATATTAATATAGGATCATCCAAATGTGACGCTTAGATTTCTGTTTTATTAAAAAGAAACTATACGCATGTTTCTTTTTAATAAAAAATAAATCTAGGCGTCATATTTGGATGACTCCATATTTCAAAAAAATGTGTAGAAAGTATTTTTTCGTTGTCTAGTATTTTTTTTGTGTGCCTATCTTTTATTCTTGTAATCTTCTTAAGAGATAAGTGTAGTTCAAAATAGAACACTTTAAAACTTTTTTTTAGATCAAAATATAGAAAAATGTTGACACTGACAAACAATTTCATTTTCTTTATGTAAAAATTTGTATGAATTAAAATCATGTATGTATATATATATATATATATATATATATATATATATATATATATATATATATATATATATAGAGAGAGAGAGAGAGAGGGAGAGAGAGAGCTGGGGGAGACAAAGAAAGACTCGTCAGGAGAGCACAACTTTTTTTTAAAAAAAAGTATTTTTTTGAGTGAGTGAAGTTTTTTTTTTTAACGATGATGAAAGTGAGATCATGATGGGGGCTATATATATGTATATATATATATATATATATATATATATATATATATATATATATATATATAATTTCTATCCACTGCTGGATAAAAGAAATCTCAAAACATTCCACTTTGAATAATCCAATATTTTTCTCTTCTATTCCACTTGGAAGAATTTTTTTTGTCTCTATTCCATCTATCCACAGATCTCAAATATTGTTTTATTAATCACTTGCAGTTATAAGTAAAAATATGTAGTGTAAAAAATTTGTAAAAGAAATTTAACGGATGGCAGTAAGTGTTTAGAGGTCGACGATTTTCAGCATCCTTTGCCTTCCTGTTCTTATCATGACATTCAGGTCTGCGAATAATGATGGTCGTTGGATTTTGTAATCAGTTTTGATTTTGTGAGTTTCGTATCGTGACTTATCGAGTTAATTCCACTTATGTGTTAGTGAGTACTTGTTTACTTTAGTCGAAAATATTTTTTAAACTTTCTTCGTATAGTTAGATCTACAAATATCGCTGTATCTCTTCTTCGAATCACATTTGTACTTTTTTCCACTTTGAAACAGTAAAGTAGGAATTTAGAGAATATATATATATATATATATATATATATATATATATATATATATATATACATACATACATATACAGAAATACCTCGCATAATCCGGATAATCGGTTCCACTGATTTGCCGGACCATTTGAAACCTGACTATTCGAAACATTAACCAAATACAAAAAACGTTAATTGGTTCCAAACAATTTTTCCCCTGTTTTTCAGTAAATAAAACGAGGGTAATATATTCAAATATTTGTATGTATCAACAAAACAAAATCAGGGGTTTATGCAGGCATTTTAAATTCATTTTCAAATGGGTTATTAAAATTTAATTATCAAAAAATCGACTTTACTCTAGAGTTGCGAATTGAAAACTAACAGAAAAAGAAAAAAAGACCACAAAACTAGAACTGCGCATGCGATGCTTATAATGTGCGCATGCGTATAATTTCAAACCGTACTATAATGAAACCGTATTAATCGAAGCCGTACTATTTGAGGTATTCCTGTATATATATATATATATATATATATATATATATATATTTATTTATTTATTTATATATATGGTGTCCCATCAAGAGCACACAACTTAATTTTTACATAAAACGCATACTTTTTGAGTGATGAATGATGTTTTTTCTTGAACGATTTTTTTGTGCGTTTCTGATAGGATACCCTATATATATATATATATATATATATATATATATATATATATATATATATATATATATATATATATAAGTTAAATCAAACAGTGTAATACAATTATATAATAGTTTGAACAGTTGACTAACTACTTAGCCATGTTTCATTGTTCAAGGCTTTTGAAATAAATTTTGTAAATACCAACACAAACAATTTGTGTTAAAACTTTCAAGAATTGTAAAGAATGCACGTTTGTTAAAATAATCGCATTTTTATTTCTTATTGCGCGATTTATTTATGTAAAAATAAACTAACCATAATACCAAATAAATTGTACTGTTGAACTGTCTTAGATTTATCACCAAAATCTGCCTTTTTAGTTTCAAAATCACTATTGTTCTTCTTTAATAGTCTGATTTCATTAGAGATTAATATATAATACAGTTTATATATATATATATATATATATATATATATATATATATATATATATATATATATATTTACAATTTCACAAATATAGATTCAAGTTTTTTTGAAAAGTAGAAATATAATTTTTTTGAGATTTAATATAAGTTGGAAATCTAAGATGATATCTCAATCAAAAAATCACTTAAATCATAAGTTAAAATTTTTCAATTTAAATATACATTTACTTCCTTACTTTTATTTATTATCTTTCTGTCTCATTTAGCTCACTCTATAATTAATAATTCTATATTAATTTTGGTTATTATTACAATTAAGAATATTTTTTCTATCATTTTTCATTTAGTGTTGAAAAAATCTAAGAAAATTTATAACAAAATTGTATATATATATATATATATATATATATATATATATATATATATATATATTAGGTTGGCAAATATCTCCCTTCCGCCTTCTGGTCTTTTGAATTTCGCAGCTATGTACAAAAAAAAAAAGCGGAAGGGATTTATAACCCAAATATATATATATATATATATATATATATATATATATATAAAAGTGTATATATACATTGTGACACTTATGTTACTTCTCTTAAAGTATTAGTCTTTTGTGGCCGCGAAGCGATCGATAAAGGATGCTCGTAATCCAAAGATTAGCTCATCAGTTTAATAGCCAATAGGTCGAAGGATTGAATTCAAATCGTGTTCATTCAATGTTCATTTAGATAATTGTGTGCACCTTTGAACGTTCTAAAATCGTATAATAATGTCTTTAAATAGAAAACAATGTCGTTAATACAAAATATAATCTGTCTAGTCTCTTTTATTTCATTTATCACTTCTTGTATTTTATTAAATTATTTCCAATTAAAAATGAAAAAAACGTCGTATGGAATTTTAATACTTTCAGATAATTGTTCGAGTATTTCTGAATGTATTTTTTTTTTGAAATACATATGTGAATCGTACATGACATGATACATTTTAATTTGATAAACAACATGATTCATCCGATGTGTTTTTTAAACAGTAAACGTAATCTGTATGCAGTTAGTAAACATTGATCGAATCGTTCTTTTCGTGTTTAACAACTTAATATTTTATATTTACGTACATTGACACAAATCGAAAACTCGTTTCGAAAAAAAGGTACTGTGTACGTACATCCATATGTCGAACGATTCGTGTACCCGAACTGAAATGAAAGTTTGCAGTATTGAAAAAAAAGTATTCGAAAATAACGATTGCGGATTACATGATTAATTACCGGCATTTAAAAAGCAAACTAATTACATCGATTCGTCCGATAAGCAAGCATCTAAAACACGCGATTTATCGTACAGGAATCGAAGGGGGGAAAAAAGAAAACGGAGATCCGAGACGACCGCAACAAGAATACTAATAGACCACCAAAGATTTCCACGTACACGTGAAGTCCAATTAAACTTTAATTAACGTTATTGATTATTAAGTATTGATTGAAGACCGTGAGATAATTTCAGCGGAGAAAGAAAAGAACGAAACCCGTTGAAGCGGTAAGCGAGGAAAAAAAAGTATACACATTTATCGTCATCCGACGTGTACAACGCCGTGTTGTTGCATCCGTGGATGATCTCGGTTTACTGCACGTATTCTTCGTGCATCGCCCAGTATGGGAAACGGCCGACGCGGTAAATTAAGAACTTAATTGCAGACTCGGACGATCAACCGGGACCGCGTCGAAAAAATACCAGTATGCCAGCCGGCTCCGGGATCCATGCGTACGATGACGGTAATGATGTGTTCGTCTATAATAAATATGTTTCGTCGACTCGGACGTTTATTTCGTTTTGGAATTCCTGTTCGAATCACATGACACGTTTTATTTATTGTTACATGCTTCGATTGCGAACACTTATTCAAATACATTCGTTTGAGACGAGGGAACAGGGGTGGATGTCTCGTTTAATTGCACATCGACAACGATTGCTCGTTTTTATATCTTAATAAATTCCACGTTCGACTCTAATATTTTATTATACGGAAAGGTGTGGTTCGAGTGGGGTGTGTTTACGTTTTAATTTACATTTACAAGTAAGCAGTATTACCTGCAATTATTATTAGATCGTTGGTGTATGCATCACCGCTTGTCATTCGAGAAAAGTACGTTCGATTCCCAGTCGAAGAATCCCTCATTTTCAAGGAATTAGTATAAGGTTGACAACATTATCTTGTAAAAACAATTGTCTAGAAAGGCTCTATTAAGTTGATATTGTCAGAGAGGCCAGAGATTGGAATAGTTTATGGAGCCAATGGGCCTTTCCACACTAGTCAGCATGCATACACTATTCACGCCCATTACCGCTCGTCTCACACCCTCTTATCAACAAACTCCCTCACCTAAAACAATTAGTTTTTGGGTGATTATGATGATGATGATGATTATTAGGTCGTTAAATATAAAATGTCCTATTGCTTTAAGTACTAAGTTTGACAGTCGATATTTCTGACATTATTTTGACAGTTTTTTTTTTATTGAAAAAGTACTTCTTGTTCTTTCAAACGCTTGTTTTGGTTCGTGATTCTCTTTCGAATTGTCTTTCTTAGAACAGTTTTTGTAAACCATAGTTAAGACAAAAATTCGTTTTATTTCCAAAAGTGACTGACAAGTCTAAATAGTGACTTTCTTTTAAAAGTCACTGTTTGGTGTGCATTTTGAGCAAATGGAATTATTAACTATTTTTCTTTCAAAGTAATGCTGGAAATGCTGTTTACTGTAAAGCTCAACGATACCAATTAATTTTGAGTGACTTTTTATGGCCAGAATTGAATGATATTGATGTGTCTGATATCTATTTCCAACAAAACGGTATTACATATCACACAACTTGAGGAAACATTCAGTTTTTGCGATCGAAATTTCATCATCTTGTAATTTCATGAAATGCAGATTTCAATTGACCTCCAAGATCATGAGATTTAACACCATTAGATTTTTTTTTTGGAAAGTCTTATCTATGCTAACCATCCACAAACAATTAACGGCCTAAAGAACAACATTCGAGTTGCAACTCATGAAAAAATCCAGCAACTTGTTATTGAAAATTTCGATATTCGAATTAATGCTTACAAACGCAGTCATGGTGGACATTTGAACGATATTCTGTTCCACGTATAATTGAAATAAATCATACCTTTAATAAAAAAAGGGTGTGTGCACTTATGTACGCACGCCAGAAGGGAAACTTCTTTGCTGTAAAGTAATAAAAAATTATAACAATTTATTCGTTTTGAATTTCTTCGTTTTCCTATGCTTCTTCCGGTGGTGATTGAGTAGGTAATAAACGATACAATTGGTTTATGGTAAGTAAAGTAAGATATTAATGCCTTTGTCGTCACAGTTTCTAAATCTTCGTGAATATGGAGTACCATATCTTGTCGTTGCAAGAGTTAAATAATAAATACAGCGTCCTGCTTATTTTCTTTGCAATACTAATCATATCTTAACATGGCACGCATGCGTGATGGACCTCACTACCCCTCTACTCTGTGCTTTATGCATACTAGATTTCTCCACACTTTTTTCTGCTGAATTTCGTAGATTCGGTACATAACTTCCGTTGTATTTAAAAAATTACCCCAACGCTGCTAAAGAAGTTTCACTTCAAAAAAACAGGTTGAAAAAATCCAAATAGTTTGTGTTTTATTAAAAAGAAACATGTAGGCGTTTTTTGAATGACCTTGTACAATAAACCAAATTTTTGATTTGAAATCAGACATCTCATATTTAATAACCTCATAGATTCTGTGATTGGTATTGAATTTTATGTGAATTTTTTTCTTTTAAAAAAAGGTTTTTGTTAAAATATTCATTTTGGATTTCATATTTTAATAAACATATTTCTTTACTAAAAAAATACTTAATGAAAAATAACATACGATATCAAACCAGATTTGAGCATTTATTACAACGATCAACAGCCAAGTCAGATACCTGTTTGCATCGATTTCAGATCGTTTAAGAATAATCGTGAACTTTGATTCAGTGTCGATTTCATATAAACCGACACTTAATCCATTGCAGTACGTTTGTCGAGCAGGTGTATGCAATTTATTATAATAAATCGTATTGTCTTTCATTAAGAGAACGATTGCATCAAACGTTAAACGAGTTTCAACGTTGACAAATGGTCTTAACAGAACCGGCTCAATATGAATTCAGATCAGACACGTAATGACGTTTGTTCCAGAACACCGTGTATAACGTCCGAATGGATATATATATATATATATATATATATATATATATACACATGCAATGACTGTCGATGACATTGTAGTAGATATAGTAGATATCAAGACAATATGCGCCGCGCCTCTGATTCGTGGTCGTAGAACGGAACGTACGCCGACTGTATCACAGTCTCGAGGAACGTAATCTCATTAATTCAAAGCGCTTCTCCGGCTATTTTCGGATATGTCACTTTTGCATACTGGGTCTTAAGTGTATTCACCTTTTTATTGTGGATTTCGTTGTCGTTTCGACTTAAATCATTTTGTTTCGTTTACTCGAAACACGAATGAATTACAGTGACGACAGACTTTTTTCACACGACCAGTACAAAGTTTAAATCGGCCACTTATTCGTTTAATTTATTGCTTGCCATTTTCGCAGATGAAATTTCTAGCTAATAAAATTAGCAACTTGTAACTTTTTTTTATAATCTGTTATATTGGGTTTTCCGATACGAATGTCAGAATTTTGACAACTGGTTGCAGCCATGTTTGAATTTTTTTTTCAAACCCATTTTGACATTTCAACTTTGTATAATTTGGCAAATTTTCATGGAACGTTTAACATTTCAACAACGTTTAGAAATTGTAAAAAAAAATTAATAGACTTATTTAAATAAGAGTTTAATGAGTCTATTATTTCACGAAATGAACCTATCAATTGAAAAATACAAAAATAAAGATCATGTGATCTAACTCCATGGGGTTATGTGAAATTATTGATTTATGCTGGTAAATCACAAACAACAGAAGCATTAAAAATAAACATTGAATGTACAATTCATAAAATTGGATCACAATTGTGTGAAAGAGTGATTAAAAATTGGGTTAAACGAATGCACTATATTAAACGAAGTTATGGTGGTCATATGAGTGAAATTGTATTTAATTATTAATGCCATAGAATGGGCTTAAAAATTAAAAAATAAATTATTAATTAATTAAATACTTTTTGTTTTTTTCCATTCAAACTTCTGAAGCACTTATTGGAAAATCAAACAAAAAAAGTATATTAAATAAAATTAATGTTAAATTACGAATCAAATCCTTACTATTTTCCTCCATGAAAAATAAAATTGTTATTGAAATATGTAGGCAAATTAGACTATAGTAATATGATTATTTAATACATTTTTTTTTGAAAATAGATATTTTTAATTTTTAATTTAAAAAAAAACTTTGCGTTGTTCGAATTGTGGATTAAATGAAAATAACAGTTGGAATGTTTTTACTCCGGTTTCATTTAATATGATTAATTATATGAAGAGTGGAAAATTAATTTAATAAAAATCTCATATTAAAATTTAGTTTCTAAGAACTTGCACAGCATCATTCGTATACACACACATGTGTTTATATATATATATATATATATATATATATATATATATATATATATATATATATATATATATATATATATATATAAAGATATAACAAGCAAATTTAATTATCGTTCTAAAAAATATTTTAATTAAATTATTTCTACGGTTTCATAAGCCCTTTATTGTTGATGATTTAAAATGAGAATAATACAACTTTTAAATATGTATTTTTTCAAAAAAAAAAATCATAATTATAAACAGGTATCGATCTGAAATATTGCGAATTGTATTAAGTAGTCGGTAGATGGATGGAAAAAAAGTATGTGTATACATACATACATGGTCAATTATTCAGTAATGAAAAACAGGATCCTGTAATATACATTTTTATTGGTTCACGAGCATCAGTAAGAAGAGGACAGGTTTTTTTTCGATACGAGATTGGTCTTTTATGACAAGTTAAAGGCATGAGATGAGGTTAGCTAACGGATGACTGTGATCTGTCTGAATGCACCTTCGTCACATGTCTTGGAATTTAAAAATAACACCGAGGAAATGTATACAAGAATATATACATACATAAACTTGTATATATATATATATATATGTAGAGAGAGAGAGAGAGAGAGAGAGAGACAAATGGGGGATATGGACAAATTCATAAACAAAAATTGTAAAGAAATATATAAAAATACCAATTATTATTATTATTTTAAAAATAGTACATTTCTGTTGAATGGATTTTAAGAAAATCTGTTAGGTTGGTATATTCTATTTTTGAAAATAATAACTTTTAAAGAATAATTCTAGCAATATCAATATTTTTCATAGAAATGAATTCATTCATTCCAACGTCACAAAAATGTATAACTAATCACTTTATTATTCATCACTTCTTTTATAAATCGTCAATTATTTTTCATTATTATGCAAATAGGTATTTGTATTAGTTATGACATCATCATTAGAACACAAGCATGATATAGGGAAATTAATTTATAAAATTTTATGAACAGGAAAATCGATAGAATAAAGACAGTAACTATACAAAATGAACAATTCAATTTTATTTTTTTTAAAAAGTTTCTAATTTAAATTATTAACTAACTGAATTATTAGTATTGTTGAATATTGACTTGTAACATTATTAACATATTGAATTACTAAAAAATACCTATAATAAAATATTTAATATTTTGAAAAAATATTCTACAATAAAATGAGAAAACCCTAAATTGTTCTGTATGTGTTAGAATATTTTTAGAGATCATAAAGAACTCACCAATTACTATTTGTTTTGAAATAGCAAATTCTCTTGTACACAAATGAATTGTCACACAAATTCCACACGATATTTGTATATTACTCTAACACCACAAAATATTACTCTAACACCACAATTGTTAGAGTAATATATCTAACACCATATTATATGTGGTGTTTATCATCATCAGTTTTTTCTGTCCGTAACTAGGTGATGGCGTTTCCAAAAACTCACCCTTTCAATCGATCCAGTATGTTTTTTTTTAATACACTACAACGAATTTTTCTTATATTTCTGTCCCATATATTTATGGATCTCTTCATGATTTTTTCTAATACATTTAGGTTAACATATATATATATATATATATATATATATATATATATATATATATATATATGTATATATGTATATACACATACATCATCATTATCAGCTTTTTCTGACCATTGCTTAATGAAGACCTTTAAAAAAAATCTAGTGATTCAATGTTTTTCTATTCTATTCTACACAAGCGAATTTTCTCATGCCTTATCCCATCTACTCATGAATATTTTTGATATCTTTTTGAAGTGAAACTTCTTTAGCGGCGTTGGGGTAAAATTTTTACATGCAACGGAAGTTACGTATCGAATCTACGAAATTCAGCAGAAAAAATAGGGGAGAAATCTAATATGCATAGGGCAGAAGGGTAGTGAGGCCCATCACGCATGCGCGCCGTGTTAAGATATGATTAGTATTGTAAAGCAAATAAACAGCACGTTATATTTATTATTTAACTGTTGCAACGACAAGATATAGTACTACAATTGATGCCGTATTCACAAAGTATTTAAAAAATGTGACGAAAAAGGTATATATCTTACTTTACTTATCATAAACCAATTGTATCGTTTATACCTACTCAATCACCACTGGAGGAAGCAATGGAAAACGAAGAAATTAAAAACGAATAAATTTTCATAATTTTTTATTACTTTACGGCAAAGAAGTTTCACTTCTGGCGTGCGAACATAAGTACACATACCCTTTTTATTATCTCTTTTTCGAAATAATATTTTCTCTTGTCCATTAACGGTCCTTTCTTTTTGCTATATGACCGGTTCATTTCTATTTAAAAATTTTCACTTTTGTTATTTTGGTTTTGTTTCAAATCCATTCGTTTTTCTCTCTGTCTCTACATATTATTTCTTACTGCATCTTTGTACGTTTCAGTGTTGTCTAAATTTCCCTCCATCATTTAGAGTCATCCAAATGTGACGCCTAAATTTGTGTTTTATTAAAAAGAAACTATACACATGTTTCTCTATACACCATCCTATACACATGTTTCTTTTTAATAAAACACAAATCTAGGCGTCACATTTGAATGACCATATACATTGACGTGCATAAGTCATCGCCATATGGGTAACATAAGGAACTTATTGATATAATTCAATAAGTCGTTAAATAAATAAAAATATTTAATTGAAAATCCATATAATGAATATTACATTTGTTATCAATTAAATATATTTTTTATAATTAAAGATTTCATTGAATTATATCAATAAATTACTTGTTAACAGTATGGCGATGGCACGTCAGTGTATATTATTTTCTGTGTTGTAGTTTTGCAAATTGGCAAATAATTCAGTTACTCTGGAATATTACAAGTATATTTTTTATTTAATTCCCTATATACATATTTTTATTTTTATCCATAATCTAGAGAGATTTTAACATTTTCAATTTAAAATTTTTATAAATTCGATAAATACTCTTCATATCATTCTTGCTTAAGACAAAATCAGACGAATTAAATCTATCGAAAGATAAAGAGATCACAGTGAAAAGTAGTGTACGTGTATGTACATATATGTTGTTGTAATAAACCGTGTCGATGCCATACTTCAATTCATATTAATTATTAACTCAATTTCTTGTACATCCAAAGCTCAGTAGATAAATGTATGTACACACGTGATGTTTTTATGAAGAGGTCGATATATTTTTTTATACATGCAGAAGACACAGACTTATGTTCTTATTTATGTACCCATATACATAACTGGTTTATAATAAAGCGACCAGATTCACATCTCTGTAATTATTTTTCATCAGAGTAATGGATCAAAAGCTATGACATTGGACATGCATCCAATAACATCAACAACAAAAGCTACCTATCACTATTAATAGATGAATAATCTCATAATCTATATACGTACACACTTATATATATATATATATATATATATATATATATATATATATTTGTGTGTGTGTGTGTATGTATGTATCTTTTTTTAATCTCATTTGTGTACCGAAGAAAGGTGTGGCCAATGGACCGTCCGATGTATTCAGTGGAATCATTTGTCTTGCCAAGAGTGTTCAATCAGCTTCTTGACTTCCAGCTACCGTCCACTTGTCGACACTCACGACAAAAGAACAACTGATCCATTGACGACGACGATGATGATGATGCTCTATGTGTATGTTTTATGTACGTAAGTACGTACACGAGTGGTGGTGAATGATATGGCGTTATCTGACCTTTTTTTATATCAATATGTATTTATTCTTGTACGCGTTCGTTAATGATGAGTCAAGGTGGGTGGGTGAATTATTGGACATAATTTATCGTTTCGATAGGTGTTTCTTTTTTCAACGTTTTTTTTCTTTATTCTCTCATCCTATGTTCTGTGATTCTTGGTTCGGTCTTTTTCGGTACGGCTGATAGACGTTTTTGACTAATTTGATTAGGGTATTGTTTGGTCACGCTCTTTTTTTATATCAAAATTTAATTTATGGACGGATCCGTACACCTACTGATGATGAATATTAAAGAGTTTACATCATCCTTTTCATTATATTTATATATATACATAATACACACTTTACCAATGAAATATGAATAAAAATAATATGAAGAGATATAAAAAAATATACAACGTATGTTAAAAATTTGGTTCCATACAAGAATGGTTTGTTGTGGAAAAATGTTTAGGATTTTTTTTATCATTTGGTAAAATTACAGAAATATTATTGTACTCGATTGTGTACACTCGTCTGTACATTTTTATTAAAAAAAATCTATTGTGTTTGATATTAGGTTTTTTTCTTATACATACGGTTTTATTTCATATAGAGTTATTATTGTATCTTAAATAAATTCCTTCCTAACAGTACATATTTTTTTTTAAAAAAAAGTGCAATAATGACATATTGTTCATTAATGTATACGTATAGATAGTGATATTGTAACTTGAGGACTTTATTTATTTCAAATTTATTATATTTTTATATTATTACATCCCTCGACATTTCTTTAACATTTTATCGTTTTTAATGGACGTAATAAATTCACATCATAATTACTTCTTTATGACAATCATTTATATATATATATATATATATATATATATGATAAACTATTACACACACACATATGTATGTATGTGTGTATGTATATGTACATATATATAATCAGAAATACGATGTATACACAACAGCCATAAAACCACAACGAAACCACTATTCACCGGGAAGACTTCTTATCTGTGCGATAAAAGAGGAAAAAAACAGTGATAGTGACTTTAAATGAAATGTATCTGCGACTGAAAATTATTTTGTAAGATCCAATATATGTATATATAAATAATGAGATTTTTCTGGAAACTTAAATCATTTTCACTACATGAATTATTTCTCTTGTACTTGTCTAAAGAATAATAAATAAATGTCTCTAGATATGTCAACGAAAATTGTTTTACTACTATGTGATAATATTCCGATCTTATAAATGTCCTAGATATGTGTGATATAAAAGTTATTATTTTTGGATTGATACTCGAGTAAATTGATCGGTGGCTTGACACTGGGAAGATTATGCCACATTGTTGTTATTTTAAGGGATTATGTTCAGTCAAAAGGTCGAAAAAATGTGACTTCTATATATTTTTTTTCAAAAACTATAGCATGTTTCTAAAAAGTGTATTTAAAAGTAGTTTTTTCATTAAAAAATATTTATAAATAAAAGAGATTTTGTACCAAAAATAGTATTTTTTTATTATCATTATTTGAAATCGGATTTTGTAATTATTTATTATTACATTGAATTTCAACGTATAATCAAACATAAAACAACTTGTTTTATTAAAGGTATGTGTAATCATACTGTGGGGTCATACTCAGTCAGTTAAAGATAAAATGTTAAAGAAATGTAATAATACAAAAATATAATAAATTTGAAATAAATAAAGTCCTCGAGTTACAATATGACTATCTATACGTATACATTAATGAACAATATGTATTGCACGTTTTTTTTAAAAAAAAATATGTACTATTAGGAAGGAATTTATTTAAGATACAATAATAAGTCTATATGGAATAAAATCGTATGTATAAGAAAAAACCTAATATCAAACACAATAGATTTTTTTTAATAAAAATGTACAGACGAGTGTACACAATCGAGTACAATAATATTTCTGTAATTTTACCAAATGATAAAAAAAATCCTAAACATTTTTCCACAACAAATCATTCTTGTATGGAACCAAATTTTTTAAATACGTTGTATATTTTTTTATATCTCTTCATATTATTTGTCATACTCAGTCAGAAGTTCGAAAAATTCGATTTTTGGATTTTGACATTTTCTGTAAGTATAATATCTGGAAAATATTTCCTGAAATGAGTAAATCTTTATTTTTTCAGCAATGGTCACCACAAACGATCTTTTTTCATAGGACGTACGAGAGAATGACCATATTTCTTCTACTTTTTAATATTTTTGATTGAAAAAAATATATAAACTTCCTTAAAATATAAATTTTCAAACACCCAAGTATTTCTTGAGAAACGTATTATGTTCTTAAAAAAATCCCCAAGTCACTTTTTTTTATTATTTCCTGACTAAGTATAACTTCTTAATCACGTTGATAGCAACACATTTAATATTTACATCAGAGATGAACAGATGAGAAAAGCTTGTTATATTTTTCAAATTCATTGATTTTATAAAAAATATGTTTTTTTAAACACGTTGCAAAAATCATTTCTTGTCGATTTTTGACAAAAAAAAACGATCATTAGTGAAAATTGCTCGCGAAACTACCCTATCTGTTTAATGTTTTAATGCAGTGCATCATTTTCTGTTTGTGAGTTGTGTTCGATTTCAAGTCAAAAAAATCATGAACGTCACAATTGAATATTTTCGACCACTTGGTCAATTTTAAGTAGATAAGATTCGAAATCCGCATCTATTTTTCGTCTGTTTGTTTATTTTGTTGATTATAGAGGAGATAGATCCATAAAAATCGAAGTATAGGGTTTTCCAAAAAGAATGTCAAAACTTTAACAGCTGGTAGCAGCCATGTTTGATTTTTAAGCTCATTTTGACATTTCAACTTTGTATAGTTTGACAAATTATCATGGAACTTTTAACATTTCAACAACGTTTAGAAATTGTAAAAACTTCAATATACTTTTTGAAATAAGAGTTTAACGAGTCCATTATTTTACGAAATGGATCCATCAATTAGCCACCGAAAGCATGTAATTTAACTCCATTGGATTATTTTCTGTGAGGTTATGTAAAACCATTGAAAGCTTTCAAAATAAACATTTAACGTGTAATTCATTAAAACTGGGCCACAATTATTTGAAAGAGTGAGTAAAAATTAAATTAAACGAATGCACTATATCAAATAAAGTCGTGGTGGTAATATAAGAGTGAAATTGTGTTCTATCATTAATGCCATAGAATATTATTATTTCCATTTAAACTTCTGAAGTGCTTATTGGAAAACCCCCTATTTTTTCTAACTCTAAATTTTCTGACTGAAATACAAAGAAGAAAATTTGTTATCCAAATCTGCATTATAAAAATTAGATTCCTAATAATGATGGCATTGTTGTCGAAATGCATATCAGCTTATGAACAATAAAATTAAACAATAAATAATTATCAAACATTTTTTCAATATTTTGTTGTGTTGGGGTGCTAGTTCATTTGTGTGATATGGTATATTTAAACAGAAATCAATTTTGTGAGTATGCATACATCGAAACTTTCCATATAAAAAATACATATGTATGTCTGAAACAACATTCAGTACAGATTTGAAAAATCCAGCAACTTTATGTAAGATAAATGTATATTTTATCTTGGACTATGCAAAATTGATATTTAAACGAAAAATATTGAAAACAATATATGCAAACGCTCCTATATATTTTTTCTCTCCTTTATATATATAAGCACACATACATCGATCGACATTATACACGTGCATGTGTACGTGTATGAAAATGTTACACGCACGTGATAATCGTTTCGTTTCATTCTACCAGACACTGTGGAACGTTCGAAAGCGAGATAATAAATTAAATAATACACCTTTATTGTTTATCGCGAATTGTTTTGTCGTATGTGTTTCGGACTGGAAAAAAAACGTCGGCGGAATGAAATTGACGTTCATAAAAAAGAGGTATATTTTATTTGTCTCCTCATTCACTCGTCCCTGCGTCTACGCATCTATTGTTCTATGTTTCCTTGTTTATCGTCTGTGTTTGCATGCGTGTGTGCGTGTCTCGTGTCGAGTCTTTTGATATACATGCATTCTTCCACACACACAAATATATATATCCAGAATGAGTGTGCGTGTGTATGTGTGTGTGTATCAGTTGTGTTTGCGGCTATTCTGGAACTTTATTGTATTATATTTGTGAATACTGAATGCGTATATATCAAGCATAATGTATGGGACCTTGAGCCGGATGTCTGCCTAACTTGGCTTCTCTATAGTTCGGCTGCCTGGTTACTCGTTCGCCGTTGCCTGGGTTCTTGGTTTGACGTCGAAGCGAATTACATACATACATGCGACGTGGTCGAATATTTTCGATGACGACGACTGTGGTGTTTCGGCAACAATGAATCGGAGGAATGTTTCGGATTCAATTAACGTCGCGAATTGTTCCGATCGAATTTTTGCTTGATATTGGCCGAAAAAGGTTTCCTCGATATATCGAAGAAACTGTTCTTTAATATAACTAAAAATCTATGTTGGTCTTATAATATCGAGTTGTCTTTTTAAATTGGTTAGTAAGTTTAAATCGAAAATTGTACGACTTTCAATATTTGTGGAATTTTTTTACAGTTTTGTTTTCCAGTATAAAATTATTTCAAAAGATACAGAAAAATATTTTAGCAGATGAATGGGCCACTATTCCAACTTTAAACCTTATCGGACGTTAGCATTTTGTACTTAATTTTTCGCTAGGTCGAAGATATATTTGAGTGTTTATTGTAAGAGAAGAGTAACTAAGGTTACTTTATATAAAAAGATAGTTTTGTGCATAAAAATATTTATATTTACACTTTAAATGTCTTCATCATCACTGTCGATTTCAATCTAATCTTCATCACAATCAGGAACAATTTCTCCTTCTCCTTCCACTCTTCACTTGAATATTGAATAGGGATCATTTTTTTTCCTTGACTGAAATGTAACACTTGTATCACTGTCTCCTACATCACAAGAATTAAAATCACTTGTCGAATATTCAAAATTTTCACATATTTCACTACAACTATCACTGTTACTTTTCAAATTACTATAGTTTTCTTTATTCATTTTTGGAGGAATAAAATATAATATAAGTAAACTAATTTCTGAAATGTGACAGAACGTGTTGTCTGCTATCGAGTAAGAATTAAACTGTAAAAACATACAGTGTGTACATTCAGCAATGAGGACGTTGTTACTTGTTCAGTCTTGTCACCTCGCACGTTACATACGACTGATAGAGCAAAGTTGTAATGTCACGTCAGAGGTGACATACGACCGATAAGGGTTAATAATTGCTCAAAACTAATTAAAACATCGCTTCAGTTTCTCTATCTTAACTCAACTTAATTGAATAACTTTGTGATGTTTTTGAAAAAAACAGTTAGAAAACATATAGTGTGTTTTTACGCGTGATAGAACTTTAAATTGAATATCTATCAAAAGTTCTATGTAACCTAAACAAACACTTTTATATATATATATATACATGTTTGTGTATGTATATATAAAGGTATGATGAAGTACTTTTTTTAGGTTAGGTAGAACTGTCGATAGAGATTCAATTTAAAGTTTTTTTAAAAAAAATTAAACACCCTATACAATTATTTTAAAAGAGGTATTGAAAAAGATTTTAATCGGTCACTATTCCCACTCAAAGTAACTACTAACATAAAATCAATGCCGAGAAGGTTATATAAAAAGTTGGGATCAAAAAGAAGTCCTACTAAATATTAAAATTAAATGAATGGAAAAAATATTGTTGTAATTGTGTTCTTAGTACTTCTTTGGCTCATGAATTTTGTAAAATCGATTTGTTACGTTTAATTTTTAAGTTTATTTTTTTTTTATTATAGTAATCAAAGTTACGAAAATAGTTTTTTCTATTATTTTTCAGACATTTATGTTTTTTTTTATATTGGGAAAAAATTTAAATATAATTTATCAATTAAGCCTATTTTTTTCAAATTACACAGATTTTCATGACTTTACATACATACACTGACGTGTAAAAGTAGTCACCATATGGGTGTCATAAGCAATTTATTGATATAATTCAATAAAGTCGTTAAATTAAAGATTTTATATTTTTTTTCTAATGAATGTTACATTTATTATCAATTAAATAAAAAAAATTCATTCAACGACTATTGAATGAAATCAATAAATTGCTTATGTTACCCATATGACGAATACTTTTTCCCATTAGTGTATATATACATGTATGTGTGTATATATATGTATATAAATATGTAAACGATAAAAATAAATCCAATACGTAACTTCGTGTTGTTGAAAATTAAATGTTACTTGAAACTTTCACCGCAAACTATTTAGGCTAAATTTTTCAATTACTGAAATGATAATAAAATTAATTGACTAGCGAAATGAAATATATTCGCACTATGAAACTGGTTTTCAATCTTTTAACTTTCTTGTAATTAAACACATGAAAGATCGCATTTAACAGCAATCAACAACTGCAGAATCGAGGTAAGCACCTCGATTTGACTAATTGTGGAGACGATGTTGAGTGGAAAGAAATCCTAACTATGAATGCAACGTTTAATTTATTACATTCGAATATTATATATATATATATATATAAATGAATGATCATGGCATGAAATAACATCATTTATTACTTTCAGTATAAATTATTTAATGCTCGTGTGATTTATATACATATATACGATTCTAGTTAGTTTAATACGGATTTAGACTGAAATTATATAAAAGCATTAGCGGGTTTTAATTCCAGATGATCTTCGTGGTCGCATTAAATTTTAATTCTAGATTTATGTACGTGCGAGTTAGATATTTAAATTTGATTTATAGTTTTATTGACGACGTGCTTATTTAATGACGTCTAGTTAGATAGGAGCTTAGTGTACCCAGTGTTACGCAGTAAGTTAAACTGCACACAAAAGTCAATAAATTATGTACGTTAAGAAAAGTGACTCAGCCAGAACTGTTTGGATTGAGACGTTTTTGTACATCAGCTATTTTATTCCGATTCGTGTGTAAAAGACAGGATAGGAAATATACGTAATTGTCAGTTTATCGAAACGCACGACACAGCGAGAGAGATAACATGTGAAGTTCGAGATATGGCGAGCGTTTAATGTATGTTAGATAAGAAAATTACACACGTATGAAAAAATGTTGGAACATTCAAGGACTGTGTAAATTGTTATCACCTTCCACTGTACAAGACAATAAATAAGGCTAGATCTAACAAATTCATAATTGGATGAGTACGGTAATGTCTGGCTGGTCATTATCTCATCGCTGATACAGTGTAACAAATAACAACATAGATAAGATACTACACAATGTTAACGCCTATTTAATCCCCCTTGTTTATTCATTCATTTTGTGTATATGTATGTATGTGTGTGTGTGTTTTAGGTTAGATAGAACTTTCAATAGGCTTCAATTTAAAGTTCTATCGTCTTTAAAAAACACACTAATATATTTATTTACATCTATTATAATTATTGACTTTTTCTATTTTTTGTTGAATGAAGGGCTCTTTCAAAACCTCTTACATACTTCAACTGATTCAATTTCGCTTTCAGTCCATTTGAACGAATTTTCATATATCTCTGTTCCATCTATATATGGATATTTTTAAATATCTAGGTTTCCAATAAATAAATTCTTTGCCCATTGGTGATCCTCTCATTTTTCTATATGACTTCATTTTTATTTTCTCACTTTTCCCACATTTTCAACTTTCCACATTTTTTGTATTGCGTGGAGCCAGAGTTTTATTTTAAATTTTTGAAATCACAATAATTAAAATAAGACATTTTTATTTTTCAATCAATCAACAGCGTTCAAGAAAATACTGGGCAATCATCAATCTATCAGTCAACAACTGTGGCTCGAGGAGCTCTATCTGTCGTTGTTACAATCTCATGGCTAGAATTGGATGTTGTGCTTACAACATTCAGATTAGAACTGATGTTACCCAGTGTAACAAGTAACAAAGAAACCTCTAGTTCTTATTATCACGATATTTTATTGACAATCAAAAATTGATTGTCGCGTTTTTTATAGGTCTAAATAATTCCTAACGGAATTATTCGTCAATAATTAACGTGTGGATTATGTATGCTGTTCCCGTGGGAACAACCTTGGGAAAGTTACATGTGTTTCATATAACTCCAGCGAATTATTTAGACATTCAACAATTATGTTTTACAGCCATAAATGAACAGGTGAAATATATTGATGAAAAGCTTTTATTTTTTTACAAAGAGGAATATCTGATTTCATAATATGTGAATTTCTACTGGTCTGACTATGTTCCATTTTTATTCTCCTGTTCATTTCATCTAAATTTTTTTTTTCACTTTTACTAAATACTTTTACAAAATCTAATCTTAGAGAAAGTGATTTAATTGTTTAACCCTGTAATGGTCGAGTGAGTCTGAAAAACCGTGCATTTTTGACCACTATTGTTGATGAGTTGTTTCAGATGTGCAGTTTTTAACTTCTATTTTTCTTTTTTTTATTTCGATTCTTCTTTGATTTGAAAATTTATTGAAAAATTACTTTTTATTTGTTGAGGTTTATTATGAGACCAATTTTTTGATTTTATCCAATTCTTCAATTATTTTTTCGAGTTCATCTAGACTTATTAAAAAATAGTAACACACACACATACGAGGGTCGTTTGATGAATATGGTAAAAAAGTAAGGAAATCTAAATTAAAAAAATTAATTTAATTAATTAATTAAATTAACCAATATATTTACCATATTTATCAAACTACCCTCGTACATACATACACTATTGCTCATAAGTATTAAGGCATTTTAATAAATTAGGGTAGTTTGGTTCAACTTAGTTATTTATCTTATTAATGTGTTAATTATAGTCTGTGTTTTCCATTTCCATTATTTAAGTAATGACTGGAATGCCTAGAATATATCAAACAATCATCGAAAATAAAAGGGTGGTTGGTTACATTGATAAGTCTAATATTTAAATATAAAATTAGTTTTTATACTTTTTTTCTGTAATTTGTATTTTAACATTATAATAAACATATATATAGTGTTTTTCAATAAGATTGTCAGAACTTTGACAGCTGGTGAGTCATATTTGATTTTTTTAAAAAGTTCATTTTGGCATTTCAACTCAGTATAGTTTGGCAAATTATCATGAATCGTTTAACACTTCAACAACACTTAGAAACTGTTTAGTTAAAGAATACAAAATTTAAAAAATAACTAAACAATTTCAATTTTCCAAATAGTTACTAGTTGTAAATTTAAGTACCAAAAAATACTCTACTAATTTTTTTTAAAAAAAAATTGCATATAATATTTTCTTTTATATCTACATGAAATGAATTTACACAGTTTTATAATTTTAATATTTTGTTTGTGGACCTTTGCTGTTAAACCATCCTTCGTGGTACTTTATGGCTTGTATCAACTTTTTTTTGAAATTCGATCTTATTTCAGCTATTTTTTCAGTGACTGATTTTAATTTATTTTTATGTTTTCCAGATATTCTCTTTATATGATCCCAAATCTGTCCAATTGGGTGTTTGAATAATATGGGGACAATTTTATACACCATCAAAATTCGAACATTAGGCTATATGGTTGGTATCATTGTCTTGATAAAAATAAAAATTGTTTGACTTATTCACGAACTGTAAAAGATATTACTGAGGAGGTTAAATAAGGTATTGGGAATTTTGATTGAAAATTTGTCAGAGAGATGATTTATTATTCGAAATTTTAATCCAGTAATAAATTGGCTGGAAATGTGTTAAAAAATACAATCGAATCAATGATTATAAAAAACGATAAAGCGATAATTACATAATTTGAACAAAATATTATTTGATATTGAAAGAGGTGCAACATTTTATATATATATTTTTATACACATATAAAAATGTGATTTTGATTTATTGTATTTTATTGTCATCAAATATAATAAAAACTTTAAATCGAGCCGAGAATTTTCTCGGAATACGTTTTGTAGATTTTACAGATACAGACTTCGTATTTGCAGTTATTCTAAGAAAAGATAATTTATTTTTTCGGTATATTTCATTTTGGTCTGCTCTTTCATTGATACACATACATTCTATGGAATTTAAATATGATTATTGTCTTTAAAATATGTGTCTTTTTCTTATTAGTATATCAGTTTAAAATATTGATTGTATTTATTATACACATTTATTTATTTAACCTATATTTTTATCAGTTTATAAAACGATGGTATTATTAAATTAGGTTATTTTTAGAAGTATTTCTCTCTTTTACTTGTTAACAATTTCGAGTTTATACGTATGTATGTATAAAAATTTGTATATAAAACGACAAATAATTCCAGATATGTAAACAACGTAATTATATAAAAATCGAATTGAAAAATAGTGTTTGTGTATTCTGAGAATCCGGCCGGTTTTTGCGAACTCGTCGTCTAATATCAATAAATAACGAGATATGTAATTTATTTTCACGCACCGACACCAACAACAACTATTATGTAGTATTTGCTCGCTCTTATCTGGCGACTACTGTGATAAAATACTATTTATTTATCTTCTTTCACTACTTATCAGAACCCTGAGATTTAATATCGAGCTATATTCAATGATTAAATGAAATATTCAACGGTTTGTTCGAATACACACACAAAAAGTATTTTTATTTTATTTATCGAATGAGTATTAATAAATTAAAAAGTTTCTCCAATAGACGAATATTCATTGAAATGTCGCCGAGTTATGTCCTCGGTCTCTCAGATACTATTATTATGTTATTAAAGAACGATTCAAACGGATCGAAATTGTGGAAAAGTCGACGAGAATAGAGAAAAACGGTTCTATTGTCCGATTGTGTTCAATGAATGACGAAAAGAACACCGAATCTAATTATAAATATGTGCGTTCGAATGACGACCGTGCACCCGTGCATTAGAATCCTGTTAATTGAAATGTGTGCGTGTGTGTGTGTGTTATTTTTTTTTTACTTCTCTCGCGACAAAAGGGCTTCGTCCTCCGGTTACGACGGCGGCGGTCGTTCTGGGTTCGCGCGGGGGGACACAATCTCCCATGGTTAACTGCCATCGGACTCATTGCCGTATAAAATATATAGCCCTCTCTCCCCATGGTCTTCACAATTCTGCGGTAACAATAGCCGACCATATACCCCCGGTGGTTTGTGTATATGTGTGTGTATTCCTCTTCGTATTCAGCTTTGACTATGTTTATTATATGCGTAACAAACTTGTATTTTGAATGTATATATTTATAAGCAAATTTTAAAAATATTCATTATACATTTAGTTTGTTATAAATAATATCTTTAAAATTTAAAAACTATATATAGAAATTATCAAATGCACAAATATATATCAATAGAATGTTTTTTAAGTGTGATAGAACTTTAACTTGAATTCCTATTGAAAGTTCTATCTAACCAAAAAAAAAAAATATTTATCATATCTTTATATTTACACATACATTTTTTTAGGTTAAATAGAACTTTTTATAAAGATTCAATTTAAAGTTCTACCACGTTTAAAAAAACACCTACATAACAGTTGGATAAAAAAATATATTGTTTTTAAAAAAATATTTATTCGTTAAATATATTTATCAATTATTTATTTATTAATTTTGTTATAAATACAATATCATCTTTAAAATTTTAAAAATATATAGGAATTTTAGTCCAATGTACAACAATAAAAAATGTAACAGTTGTATAAAGAATTTTATATTTAAAAAAATATTCGTTTCTGAATTTCAATTCAATAAAAATTTTTTTTGGGGAAAACAAAATTGTCCTTATCAAAATAAAATTATATATTAATTTTATATTCATAATTGGTTTTAATAATTTTGCTAATTACTATTTGTTTTGTGTAAAAAATAGCTAATTTTTTTATACAATTCAACCATTTTTTTTCATCACAAATTTTTCTTAATATATTTATCAGTTATTTATTATTTACATTTTTTTTAATTCCATTTTAATACTATATTTGCGTTGGAACTCTAATGAATTCACTTTTGTACAAATGAACTATTATTTCAGCATCGTAAGTGTTCAGTAGTTATTTATTGTTGACATTTTTTGTTTATAAGTCGATCCACATTTAAATGCCAATGCAGTTATTGCCAGAGAAAATCTAGAAATTATATTTAGATTTTTTTAAATTTATAGAAGTTAGTTATTTGCAAATCATTATTGTTTTTCTTTTACGTAAATATTGACAAATTACTAAAACATACTCAACAGATATTATCTGTATTGAAAAGTTTTTTTTGTACTAAATTATTTTGTATAATAATTTTGTGAAAATTATTGATCGTTTTAATTATTTATAGTTTGCCTATATTAAAATAATTATAATTACAGCAACTATTTCAAAAATATTATTTATTTTTCTATTTGTTATAATCATATGGTGTATTCATTTGATATTATAACACAATACTCTGATGATGATGGCATTGCTATCGAAATGCACATCAGCTTAAACAAAAATAAATAAATAAATAACTATTGAACACAGTTTTACAATATCTTGTGGTATTAGAATGATAGTTCATTTCAGTGTCCTCTTTTGGAATTAACCAATTTACTTCCACATAAATTAACTATCGCTCTAATACCTTAAGATATGGTAACATTTCAAAATACTTTATATTTTCAATAGTTAATTAATTTTTTTGATTTTGGTCGAGGTTTAAAATACATGTTTAGTTTGTCACTCTTTATTTTGGATCTATAACGAATTTACATTCACACGAATGAATTATCATTCCAACAGTAAAATATAATATAACAATTTATGTGATAATAAATTATTTGTTGCCAGAAGAATTGAACAATAAATGATTGATGAATACTTCTATAAAATCTTCTAATTTTAGAATATAAAAGTTTGAAGGTTAAATCATTTTTAAGTTACGAATGATAGTTTTTTAATTATTTCAGAAGAACTAAAAGAAATTATTGAAGAATTAGATGGAACTAATTAAAAATATGTTTAATAATTTCATGGATTGAAGATGATTTCTTGATCATTAAAATATTTTTACTTTTTAACACAAATGAATCATTTAATTTTAAAACCACATTTTTCAAGCTTAGAATCATTTGTTCAGTTTATTTTTTTAAAAAAACTATTACACATTACAATGGACATACCCATCATTATCATAACGTTTCATTATAAAATCATTCATTATAAAATGATTGTATATTATTAAAAAAAATACAGTCATGCTTATTGAACTTTTTTTGAAAAAAATGTGATATGAGGCAAAATAGTTCAGCTATGTAACTTTTTTTATTAAGTAATTAAAAATTCATAAAATCTTTTGATGTAAGTCGATGATTGATTCAAGATTATTTTTTCTCAATTATAATTTAATATTGTCTGATGTTACTTCTATTAAAGAGGATTTCTCTCAGAGACAAATTTTTAATTAAATTATTCGTTAATTATTTGTTAGTCAGTTTTAATTAGTTTACGTGTGTTTCACGAATGATGTTTTCATTCTCAGGATGCAGATACATACGTAATTTTTTTATACATGTGTTGTAAAAATGGTTACAGTTTTATGTAGAATTGTGTGATTGTATAAATCAATCAATAAAAACATTTGTGTAAATATATTATCAATAAAATAAATATATTATCATTGACATAAATGTATTATCAAAAAATAAATATATTAAAATAAAAATAAATATAATGAAAATAATAACCTAGTATTTATTATAAATGAAATACGTTTAATATTTTAATATAAGATTTTTTTGTATTCTTTAAGAATTTAATTTATTTCTATTAGAATAACAATAGAAAAAATTTAAATTTGATTATAATAAAGTTCGAAAAGATATATTATTTTATTTTAATATAAATGAGTTGCTCTTTCTAACATAAGTTCTTATAAAAAAATCAATAATCAGTTGTTATACATTTTATTAGCTGATATGTATTTCAATAGTCTCATCATTATCATCAAAGTAGTACCAAATATCTCTTTGTATTTTTCACTAAATCAATTTTTTAAAATATTTTATAACGGCGAGTATTTTTTTCAAAAAAAGTATGAGTGATTTATTTGTGTTAGAATGAAAAATTATCTTTGTACTATGAAATTATTAATCATAATTTTCGACTAGTTTTATCTAATTTTTCAATAATTTCTTTTAGTATTTTTATAATAATTATGAAGACGTTATTAATTTGAAATTAATGTAGATTTAAAATTACAAAATTTTATAAAACCATTTATCTATTACTCATTGTGTGGTTTGTGTGTGTGGCTTATTTGTGTTAAAACGAATTTTCCTTAATAAGAAAATAAAATTTTATTAAAATTGTTAGTTATTATGAAACAGAGTAGGGCAAAAATTATCAGATTGACAATTAACGATTAAAATTTTACTCATTTAAAATTAAATGTTATGTCAGTAATTCATTAGTCGTTAGTCGATTCAAGCCATTGATTTTTAAATCACTTTCTTACTAACGACTAATAAATTAATCATTGGTTGTGACTGATTTTTTATTAAGCGATTAATAAACCGATTGGTTTGAGTATTTAAAATTGTGTAATATAGGATTATCCAAATGTGACGCCTAGATTTGTGTTTCATTAAAAAAAAATTTATTGAAACTATACACATGTTTCCCTATACACTACCTCATGCACATGTTTCTTTTTAATAAAACAAATCTGGGTGTCTCTATATTAGTTAAATAAAATATAAATTGAATACGACTATTAATTAAATCGTCATGAAAAATTATTTAAAATTTAAAATCAAATTTTCAAATAAAATTATTTTATTTGAAAAAAATACAAATAGCTTTTAATGAAATTGAATTTTAAATGGAATATTAATGAAAAATAATAATTTCTAAATTATTTTAATGAAAGTATTTAAAACAATTAAAATACGGACAAATAAGGTTTTTTTTACACTTTTCATCCCATTTTTTAGATGATAAGATGGGATGACTTCTGTATATAAAAAAAATCATTTCTGAAAAAGAAGCAAATATGTAAGGGAAGTAAAAATTTTACTTGAGATTTTAGTCGTTTTTTTAAATTTTTCATCGGATTAAACTTTTATCTGATATTTTTTTTATTTAAAAAAAGCAAATAAAATGGCATGATTAATTTTTCAGTCGGATGATTAATCAGATGAAAATTTTTTCATTAGTTTTTTAATCATTTTTTACGACTAATAAATTGTAATTAAATTTTTAATTAATGAAAATTTAATCAAATAATTCTCTATTCTGTTTTTAATGAACAATTAAAATTTGCATGTGGGCAAGTGGAGTAATTGATTGAAAACCTAGATATATAAAAAGATCTAGGAAGAGAATTAGGGGTAGTTAGACCAAAATTTTGATTTTTTTGATGGGATGAAAATTGAGTCGGATATTGCTCTACTCTGCTTTTGATAAACAATTAAATAACCGAACGATTAAAAATTGGAGTAAAGGAATTAATTGATAGAAAATCTAGATATATAGAAAGGTGCAGGAATAGATGGATAAAATTTGGATTTTTTTTTGATGAGATGAAAATGTTCTATATTTATTAAATATTTTAATGATTTTATTAATAACGTCTGTTAATATTTCTATTTAAGAATTATTTAAGTACTACAAAATAAAAATTGAAAATAAAATAGTACATAATAGTATAAAAGAAGAAAATACGTAAGGAAAGAAAAAAAAACATAACTTGAGATTTTGGGTATCTTATATTTTTTATCTGTCTAAATTTTTATTTGATTAAATTTTCATCTGACTAAATTTTAACAATAAATATTGTTGGTTGTGTAGTTATTCTGTTATGATTTTTTTTTATTTAATATATATATATATATATATATATATATATATATATATATATATATATATATATATATATTGTAATTAGCAATAAGACAATTCGATTGCCAACTTTTCCCATACGAGAAATGTGATCCGATAGTTTAATACCTTTGTAAACATAGTCACCGGGTACACATGCGTGCGTATTCGTTCTGTGTGTGCGTGTGTTTGTGTCGTATGTTTTTGTATGTATACGTATACACAAGTACACCCCTTGCTCCATCCAACTACCATCCCTTAACGCATTCCATTGCTGTATGGCAGCGCTATGCAAGCAATAACGACCTAAACACAAATCTCTTGTTATGAATGGGAATGCGGCAATTGCTTAATGCATGACCGGTCATATTGAAATTATTATTTAATTTTAGATGAGGGTGAGGTCAGAACAACTTATATATTATATTATTATAGTGGCTGCTATTTATTGTTGTACGTGTACTAAGGATAATATTTATATTTATATATATATATATATATATATATATATATATATATATTTATTTATTTATTTGTGCAGAGATTATTTGTTGTTGTTAAAGAATCATATCGTTCGTTTTGTCACCTCTGTTGTATAAAAACCAGCAGATTGTTGATGAATAGAGAAGTTGGGTATGAAATAATTTCTTTGGTTCTGGATTGTTTGTTTTATTATTGAGATTTGATTGGTTTGTTATATACTTGAGGACTATATAAATATTTGATTTGATAAATAATATAGGGTCATCTAAATGTGATGTCTAGATTTGTGTGTTATTAAAAAGAAACATGTGTATAGAGTGGTGTGTAGGGAAACATGTGTATATTTTTTTGTGTCTTTTCAATAAAACACAAATCTAGACTTCACATTTAGATGTCCCTTTACATAGTAAACAAACACTAATAGTAGATCATTTTTAACCCTTTAATTGCTATAAACAAGCCCTAATATAATATATAGTTCATTTTTATATAAAATATCACTTCAATAAGATATTACAAAATTATTGAATAATTATTTATTATTCACTTTTGGTTTATAAATTGATGTGTATTTTAATCACAGTTGCATATGCATCAATTACTAAGCAAAATTAATAAAAAGTGTTAATTGGACACTTGTAGAATTATGTGGGGTGTTGGAGATGAGTAAGATTAATTTGTGTTCAAGTATATTTCGATGATCGAAAAATCATCTTTGTATCATGGAATTAATAATCATATTTTTTGACTGGTGCTATATAATTTTCCAATATTTTTTTTCTATTATTTTTGAAATAGTTACGAAGATATTATCAATTTGGAATTGACCTAAATTTAGCATTTTATTATACAAATATATCCATTTTTATTTGTTGTTATGGAACTGTGGCTGATTCACTTTAACACAAATTAATTTTAACCCCAACACCACAATAATTTAAAGTGTTCAATAATCACTTATTATTTAAAATTATATAGTCTATAATTATATCGGTTAATGCATTTCGATGGCAACTCCATTATCATCAGAGCCTTTCTGTTAAAATCTATATTATTATAAATAATAAGTGATTATTGAACACTTTAAACTATTGTGGTGTTGAGGTTAAAATTCATTTATGTTAATATCCATTTTTCTAAAATTATAAGATATAAAACTATTCAACTATTACTTATTATAAAATTTTGTATTGCATGTGCGTGGTTTATTTGTATTAAAGTGAATTTACAAGTGTTTTTTTTTATTATTATTAGAACATTGAATGAAATCTAAGATTTAGGAACAAATAGTGATATGATTAATTTTATTTGTGTAATATTACAATTTTAAAATTGTCAGTAGAGTCCAGTAAATTAATTTAAATTCATTATTTTTTTTACCACCTAAAGATTTTTATTTGCAAACCATCATTTGTATAGGGTCATCCAAATGTAACGCCTAGATTTGTGTTATTAAAAAGAAACAAAAAAAAAAAACTACACACATGTTTCCCTATACACCACCACCCTATACAGATGTTTCTTTTTAAGAAAACACAAATCTAGGATAGCCCTATATATTATAATTTATATTGCACTTTTCTTCTGCACATTTTTTTTGGTATTTCTTGATTTTCATAAATTTGTTTCTTAAAAACAGTGTTTTTATTGAAAATAATTGTATTTTTGAATTACAATTAGTGAAAGAAATCGAAGGACACGGGGTTTATTTTTGTACAAACTAGTTTCTGTTTATAATTATTTATATTTAGTTCGCTTGTCTGAATTAAATAACGAAAAATGCATACTGTTTTGTTCTAAATTTGGTGTTATTGAAAAAGAAACAAACTCTTAAATCAAACTAACCCACTTTCATGAAATATTGATTCAGATTACGAGCCGAATTTTCATTCTTATCGATCCGTTGTTTTATTTCCGTACAGATTAATTAACTCGTTTTATCTTTAAATGGCATACTCGAAGTATTCGTTCCATTAAAAAAAAGCAATAAAATGTTTCTGTGCAAATTTATCTACTCGAACAGCGCGAACGTATTGACTTAACGAATGATTGACGTAAGTTTACTTTTTTAAGCGAGTGTGTGTGTGTGTTTTCGATCGTTTCTTTTTAAGGAAAAAAAAGCGACCGAACGATCCGACAGTTTTATGAAACGTTTTCATTACTGTCAAATGATTTTATCGAATTACGTCCGGATTAATTTTATTGGAATTGTATCCGTTCCGGTATGATTTTTTTCGTTCGACTCTTCGTCGCAGACACGTTTTTATATAAAAAAACAATTTATATTTACCGTTCGTTGATATTTATAAAAATCTCTCGAATCGACACGGTAATTAATCACCGGCCGTTTGATTAATGAGATAAGCGTACAATAAACGTTTAAATAAATAAATTATATATATATATATATATATATATATATATATATAAATTAAACAAATAAACAGAATGACCGAAACGAACGAGCGACCTACTGGCATCGTTTCGCCGTTAGGTATATTATCGGGTTTTATCTCGTACAACGAGCGTCGACCAAAACTCTGTGTAGAAAGTTCGCCAGAGCTGTTTGTCACAGCTCATTGACCAATTAACAATTATCAATATCAGGCGTGTTGCTCCGCGCAGACGTATTAAAAACAATGTGATTATTTTCAGCAGATCGGGAAACGATTTCGATGTCCTCAAACACGGAAGTACACCAATTAAGATTACATCGCGGACGTTTTCGATATTCCGTCCTGATTGTTTTTTAATGACGATTCGAATCGAGGTAGGGGAACGAATCACTTTTAGGAACCCCTGCGTCCACACACACGCACGTTTCTTTTGCCTGTATTCGTACGAAAACAATCTTAATCGTGTTGAACGTCCGCCGACCGGAGTTCTTGAAAAGAAATCGAAACTACTTCGAATTAGTGTTTAATTAATTGAGAACGGTTTTCTCGATGCATACTTGTAAATAAAACTTTTTAATACCATCGGAGATCTTTTTTTTTTAATTATGAAGCACTCGAGTGATATTAAAATAATTAAGTGAATACAGTAATATTTTTACTTATCACTTTTGAAATTTCTCCAATTCACTATCCTGATTAAATCCATACAATACATTCACTTTCACGTAAAAATCGCTTGTTTTTTAATGTCGCGTCGTGGAGAGAGGTGGAGGGATTTAAATAGAAATCAGAATCGATTAAAATTAGAGTTTAATTAATCGACAACTGTTTCGTTGTATCTGTGTAAATAAAACCGAACTAATTGTATTATTGTGATTTCTTTTTAATGAAGATTTATTCTTGTTTTTAATTACGAAGTGATGTAGTGTTTTTCAGTCAAGTTACGATTGAAAATCCGCGTAGACGGTTTCAGATCTTTTGGGAAAGGATTCTGTTTTAAATATTTATATGATTAAATCGAGAGAAAATAATTTTGACATTTGTAATAGTTTATCGTATTTTTATTTCGTGTACATTTTATTATTTATAAGTCGTCGATTTCAATTGAATCCTTATCGAAAGTTCTATCTAACCCGAAAAACACCCTCTTTATACATATAAATAATGTTTTTTTTAGGTTAGATAGAACTTTCGATAGAAATTCAATTTAAAATTCTATCACGCTTAAAAAAAACATCCTATATAAAAACTGGTTGGATGTAATAAAAAAAAATGTAAAGAAAATTTTAATAAAAAAAATGTAAAGAAAATTCTTCCCATAAGTGCTCAATTGGATTAAAATCGGGAGATTCTAGGGGAGTCGACAAGATGTGTGTGAGAATGTTGTAAATGATCCACAATCAGACATCAAGGGCTGTGTTTTAGGTCATTGTCATTTTGAAAATTGAAATTTTCTCCTTAACCTACTTTTTGCACACTTTTTTAAATTTTTCTTTTAATAAGTTTAAATAAGTAACGTTGTCCATTGTTTTTTCAATGAAAACCAATTTATTTACATCCGATGTAGCCATACAGCCCCATACCATAACTCCTAAACAACAGTGTTTTATTGTACTTCTATTTTTTTTTATTGATCATTTTTAGTTCGCTGCTTTTATTATTGACTTTTGATATGTGGATCTTTGAATATTTTCAAATTTAGGTTATATTATCAACCTTTCTTAGTAAAATGAGCTTTATTACTAGCCATAATTATTTTTTTTTGGATCTTTTCTAATTCGTTGCTTCTACTATTGAGTTCAAAATCGATGTACGTGTACCTTTTTCAAATCAATTTTTAAATTTAGATTAATATTATCAACCCCTCTATTTATTTTCGAAAAAATAATATTGATATTTTTATGCATTTCATTTTGCTTTCGTCTGTTTTAAATCTTACAATCCTGTTTTTTCTTGCGTGCTGAAAATTTCTAAATCAATATAATTTCACTAAATTATTGTTACAAGATACCAGAATTATACATATTATTATTATTGATTTGTGGCTTTTTGTTCTTCTCTACTAGAATTGTATCATCTATTTAACTTTATTACTTGTGGATTATTATTCCATGTCATCTTCCTAGACGTATGTAATCTCGAATTTGTAGATTTTTGTTCCTTCCTATTAGAGTTATGCCATCTGTTTAAGCGCATGTCGCTTTTTACTCGTGGATTATTATTCCTTCCAAGCAATTGATTTAGTACTATGAGTAATTCATTTCGTACAGAAATGAATCACTGTTCAACACTGCACGATTTATAGAAGTGCCCAGTAATTACTTACTGTTTATTTTATTTACAACGTGCAAGTTTAGCTGATTTCGCAGATACGCAAGTTTATTTTTACAAAACTATATTCAAACGTAATTATATTTGCCTATATATTTTCATCAGATTTTAATAGAAATTTTATTATATTATATATCTTCTGCATCCTCAAAATATAGACGTACCATTTTTTTTAAAAAAAATCTAATTGAAAAAAATAAAAAATTGTCGGTTTTCATTGCTCAGTAACAATTTATTAGTTTTTATATTTGAGATAAGTACAGATGATATTTAAATATCGAAAAATGGTTTCAGAAAATTGTAAAAAAATCGTTTATTTATATAGAAAAAGAGGCCAAAATTTCTGCAATAAATAAACTACACTCTTCTTTCTAGTATTTTTATATTAATGGATTACACATTTAAATCAATTCTTTTTTATTGTCATATAAACTACCTAAAAACCTAGCGTTACAAAACACATTAAAATATTTCTAATAAAATATAAAAACATTATATTAGATTTATTTTGTTAGTATCAAACAAGTATTTTCTTCTGATGAGAATAAATATGTATTTTTTTTAAAAAAAAATGAGCAAATATCCACGAAGTGTTTAATAAATCATAAAATATTACGGAATCTCATTAAAATCGCCGTTTGTGAATTTTTATATTGAACAAACAGTGCATAACCGATTATAAAAAGTCATATTAGAAATTATTACGGATTTATTGGACAATAAAAACAGACACGAGCGTGCTGTTTCCAGTTTAATAATCAAATCGATATCAAATCGAACATTGGAGACGCCGTTCCGATGCACATATTCTAATTTGTTTTCATGTTCCGTTTTTAATTTGCAATAAAAAGCTGATCTATGCAAACACAAAAATTGACAATGACCCAATTTCGATTCATATATCAAAAACGTCACTTATCTCCAAACAAAAAATATATATATATATATATATATATATATATATATATATATATATATATATATATATATATATATATCTGTGTGTAGCATTAAACATCGACGTAATGACAAATGGCATAGCCGTCACTAACGACGTCCCGAAATTATTAAAATATGATGTCCAAAACAGGCTCATTAAAACGGTCCGCCGTAAAGACTCCGTTACAGATTTTAATTATGGCGCTCATCCATCTTGTGGGGTTACAAACAGACCACCGCCGCACAACTAGCGCCGGCGGGCACGCGGGGTACGAGCCACGACCGACGAGGGCGAGGGTAGCACGCGTCGAGACGAACGGGGTCGGTTGCCAATCTGTCCGTCAGCCTGTTGGCGGGCCGTAATTTGCACTTTGACAGGGTTGTAATCTCTGTCAGCCGTCGCAAGCAAAACGTCCAAGTTCGAAATTACTTCGAACGCAGATACACACACACACACACTCGCACACGAACGATGAGAGTCGGATAGTAAGAGCTCGAGAGCTACAATAATGTTGTGTGCGGTGTGCGTTCGTGTACGCAGAAATTTTTAATTATTGCGTGCCGACGTACACATATTTCCATATGTACAAACAAGACAAATATATTCATATATATATATATATATATATATATATATATATATATATATACACGAGGTTGGTTTGATAAGTATGGTAAATTTATTTATTGTTTAGTTTAATTAATTCATTATTTAATTAAATTGTTAAATTTAGTTTTTCTTACTTTTTTACCATATTTATCAAACGACCCTCGTGTATATATATATATATATATATATATATATATATATATATATATATAAGTTTTATTGAATACACCATGTGTGCAATTTTTAAAACGATATTTTTATTTTATCAATCAGCTACAGATTTTTACAGTGTTTAACAAGATATTTGTTATTTATCAATCAGTTGCATCACTGGTTTGAGGAGCTCTAACTGTTGTTACAATTTCTATATTAGAACTGATGTTGTTATTCCAACATCCATTTTAGAATTGATGTTATAGAGTATTTTACTTAACAAAGAAACCTCTGGTTCTCATTATTAAGATATTTTGTTTACATCCAAAATTAATAATTGATTATGTTGCATTTTTGTAGTTCTATTTACTTCTTTGTACTCACAAGGGAAGTATTGTTTAATAATCGACACGTGGTTATCATGTATGCTGTTCCCGTGTGACTAGCCTTGAGAACGAAATATGTGTTACATATAACTTGTATATATATATATATATATGTATATATATATATATATATATATATATATATATATATATATATAATAATCCAAAAAAGTCATAGATGTATGCGTAATTTGGGAAAAAATAATAAAATATGTTCAATTGATATGTTACATTTTGAATTTTTGATATCAAAGTTTTTTAAGTGTGATAGAATTTTAAATTGAATCCCTATCAAAAGTTCTATTTAACCTACAAAAACACCTTTTATATATATATATATATATATATATATATATATATATATAATGTATATATGTGTACATGTGTGTGTGTGTGTGTATGTATATATAAAAGTATGATAAAGATTTCTCTTAGGTTAGATAGAACTTTCGACAAGTACACATAAAATCCTATATAAATTAACATAAATGTCACAAAAATAAAAAACTATTTTTTAAATTTTGATTGCTGTAAAAAAATAAATAACTTAATTTAAAAAATAAACAAATCGAGCTCAAAAAAATCATAACACAATGTATAGGATGTTCTAATAAGAATGCCAAAACTTTGATAATTCGTGGCAGCCATGTTTGAATTTTGTTTTCAAGCTCATTTTGACATTTACTGAGTTTAAATATCAAAATGATTTTTTCTGTAATCACAACTTTTTTCTGTAATTTGTATTTTAACATTATAATAAACTAATCTGTATTTTAACATTACAATAAACATATATATATAGGGTTTTCCAATAAGATTGTCAGAACTTTGACAGCTGGTGAGTCGTATTTAATTTTTTTTAAAAGTTCATTTTGACATTTCAACTCAGTATAGTTTGGCAAATTATCATGGAACGTTTAAACACTACAACAACGTTTAAAAATTGTAAAAACTTCAAAAGACTGATTGAAATAAGTCTATTTTACGAAATAGACCCATCAATTGGTCACCAAAAACATGTAATCTAACTCCATTGATTATTTTCTGTGGGGTTATGTGAGAAAAAATCGAATATTGAAATTAATTTAAATAAAATTTATTATTGTTATCTTGTGATTTTTGTAAGCTTGTGTGGATTAAATTTATTTGTTTTATTATAGAAATAAAAATTAGGAAACTGTTTTTTTCTGTTATTTATGTGACTTTTAACTCTGTTTTTATTAAAAAATTACAGTTAATTTCTCAATTAATGTTCTTTATTGTTTTTAATAACATATTCGTCCCATTATTTGTGTGAATTTTTATATCAATTAAAACATACTGAAGAAAAAAAATGATGAAAATCAAACTACTCAATATTTTTATAAGTTTTTATATTATTGTTGTGCAATTTTTTGTAAATAATTAAAATATGGTACAGTTGAATTAAAATTTCAAATCGAATTAATTTTCTTGGAAAAATTAAAATGTTGTACTAGTTTCAAAATATTCGTCATAAAGTATTATCGATTATTATTTAATCGATTAAATTATTGATCAATATCGAAGTATTAATTATTTAAAAATAAATCACAGTTTTTATTGATCTAACTAATTTTTTTGCTCATGATGACTTGACCATCGAAATACAGTAAATATAAAACACTTGTAATATTAGAATAAGTGATTTGCCAAAAATAGAATAGAAATTTATAAAAAATATTTTTTGTTAATTTAAAAAATAAAATTGACTTTTATAATTCAAAATAATTAAGAATAAGATCGTTGATTTATATAAATATTTGTATAGATGATTTATTTTCTAAAAAACAGATTACTTATTAAAAACTAAGAGTATTTTTTTCATTTGCTTCTTTTATAAAGTAAGTATAAACTCATTAAATATTCTGATTAATTGTTTAATACGAAAAATTGAAACAAATTAATTCGAAAATTGCTTCAAATAAATGTTAGATAAAACAATCCGTCGAATTAGTCCGCCGTATTGAAAATATCTGTTTGTTTTATGTTACTTGTAAATACAATTTCTGTTTACATTCATATCGATCATTTGTGGACTGAGTTATAACTGAATTGTTTTACTCATGAAAATATCAAGACCATATAATTAAATTATCCATTCGAATAGGTTGAATGATCTGTTCTAATCGCTCGAATAAACAGATATGTTTTTTTTATCGTTGTTAAACATTGATACACAGATTTCAATATCATAAGAAGAGTTTTATGTGCTCGTTTCTAGATTTTCTTCAACAACGTAGTATTGTTTCACAATTACAATTCGGATTTTTTTTAAAACACAGAAATAGAAAGTGAATTACATCTAATTTAATCTTTTAGGAGAATTTATCTTGACGTTTTTTCCGAATCTTATTTTATCTGATCAAATGATAACGTCGTACATTTTTATTTAAACAATGAATAGTGCAATTTTGCAACATGGGAAATTAATTAAATTATATATATATATATATATATATATATATATATGTATATATTTAAATTATACGTATATTTTTTTCTACAATCTATTGAAACGTCTAACCCGTTCCAGTGAAACTCGTACACCTCCGCATTCCATTTCATATAATTGGCAATTTATTAAGAATTAAGAGGATGAACCAACTATAAAAACACACCAGGTACTGGCGCTGTTGGGGGAGGTGAAGGTAATGGAAACACACGAACGACGAAATCTCACATGTAGTCTTCTTGTTCGCTCGTTCGACCACTACTGCTGCATAGTTGGAGTTGCTTCGGTGTGATGTGACGTCCGTAGAGACGTTATCGTTCAGTGGTTATGTTTCAATTGATTTTTTGAATTTTTTTTAACGGTAGATCATTCTCTTTATCTTTTTTCTATTAGAAACAAACGTACGGAATTGTACTTTCGAATAAATTACAGCCAGTATTTAATATAAATCTGGTTGCTTGAAAAATCGTCAAATAAACATTTTACAAGTCGTTTATTATTCAGTTTTATTCAAATATATGGTCATCCAAATATGATGCCTAGATTTGTATCAAAAGAAACTAATACACATGTTTTTTTTTTAATAAAACACAAATCTAGGCGTCACATTTGGATGACCATATATTACTTTGTTTAAAATTGTAATATAATTTATTTTTATACAATTTTATTTCATAAATAGTTTCATTCTATCCACTGCTAGATGAAGACCTTTTTTAAAACATTCCATACATTTTTTTAATCCACTCATATGAATTTCTTGATTTTTATTTCATTTAATTATAGGTTTCTTCCTTGGAGTTTCCAATTAAGAATTTCTCTTGTTCATCCATGGTCTTTTCTTCGTGGTATTTGACCATTCTATGCTATTGCTAATATGATTTTTCCATGCTTATTTACATTGTCTAGAGACTCTAAACTTTTTCTATTTAAGAACCATCTTTTATTACCATAGAAGCAAAGATTAAAAACATTTTTGTTCAAAACGAAGAAAAATATTCGACTTCATAATACAATATTACTAACATTAATCTTTCTATATTTTTTTGTATTGTTTAGAGTCCTTGAATTTCTTCCATTAAAAAAAACATCTTTTATGACAAGTGAGAACAAGTAGAAGTAAAGATTAAAAAGTTTTTTTTCGTGCAAACAGAGAGAAATATTCATCTTTATAATATAGCATTACTAATATGAATCTTTCCATGTTTTTTATGTTGTTTAGAGTCCTCGAATTTCTTCCATTTAAGAACTATCTTTTATTATCATGAATGATAATAGATAGGAGTATAAATTGAAATTTTTTTTATTCAAACACAGAGAAATATTCCACCTTATAAAGCAAAATTACTAATATGAATCTTTCCACACTTTTTTACGTTATCTAGAGTCTCTAAATTTCTTCTCTTTAAGAACCATCTTTCATTACCAGAATTGAGAATAGATAGGGACATATATTAAATATTTTTTTGTTCATACAGAGATAAATATTTGACTTCATAATGCATCATTAGTAACATGAATTATTCCATATTTTTTTATGTTGTCTAGAGTTCCTAGATTTCTTCCATTTAAGGACCATCTTGTATTACTATAAGTGAGAATAAGTAGGGGTATAAATTAAAAAAACTTTTTCAAACAGACAGAAATATTTGACTTCACTATACGACATTACAAACATGGATCATTCCATACATCTTCTTGCTGTCTAGAGTCCTTAATTTTTTCCATTCAAGAACCATCAATTATTACTGTAAATGAGAATAAATAGGCGTACAGATTGGAAACTTTTTTTTCTCTAAATAGAAAGAAATATTCGATTTTATAATATGACCATTTCATCTGAATTGTCAAATCCATTTTTATTGTCCTGTTTTCTTCATTTATAAATATTTTTTTGTGTTAATTAGTTTTTTTATGTACATTAAAATTTGTACCTTTTTCTTTTTTTGATTTCTTTAAAAATAATGTTCCTCTGTTTATCATTCTTTGGTAAAATACAATAATATATACTGATGTGTAAAAGTATTTGCCGTATGCAAAAATGTAATCTGTTTTTATTTTAGCAATTTATACTATATAATAGAATTAATTATTGTGTTTTGTATTTTTTTATAATGAATAATATATTTAATATCAATTAAATAATTTTTGTTTTAATTTCACAACTATATTATATGATATTATATCAATAAATTGGTTATATAGGTAAAATACCCATATGGCGAATTCTTTTGTACGTCAGTGTATATATTTTTCTGACAAGAATGACTTATTAAAAGTTAAATTAAGAGAGTATTCAAAAGTGAGTTAATAATTGATATTTCATTTACTCGTCTTTTTATTTATGTTTATATAAAAATTAGTTTTATTAGAAAAAATATTATTATATTTATTTTCTCTCTCACTAAATAAAACGTTATCAAGTGTTGAATTATGAAAATTCGTTTCCTTTGTTAATCCACTCAAAAAAATTCTATTAAATATTTTACAGAAACATCTCTATTGGAAACACTTGTCCAGTATAAAGTCGTAGTTGGATAACTGGAAATTTATGATCTCAATTAAGATGGCGATTCGTGAGATGAAAATATTTGACATTTATTAAGAACAAGAAAACTGTCATGGGTATTTGTTGCGGTCAGCAGTGTTGACGTCATTTTAAAATAAATGAAATTGAATGGGGAAAAAGTCTTGACACTTGTTCAGAATTACGGTTAGTGCTCGTGTTGTGAACTCACGATGAAATATGGTTACGATGATTTCGTACCAACGAAAAAAACATGTTTATAGAACGATGTTTTTTTTTAAAAAAAGAAAAAAACAACATTATTAAACTTCGTACGTTCGATAGAGTAACAAAGCGAGTCCTCGACCGACATCATATAATAAAATTAATAATAACGCCGAACGCGGTAATTAATTCGATAAATGATAAATGGTCGCGGTGTAGCGGATTTCTCACGTTTTTGCAGTCGGAACGCGATTAACCGCACATCTCCGCCGTTTTGCACGAACAAAGCGAGCAGGCAACGAACGAGCGAGCCGGCAGTTGGTTGCAGATAAATTAGTGGCGTGCAATCAACTGCCGCTAGATGAGCTCCAGCGTAAAAGATACCATCTCGTTCATTTAACAGCAAACGAAATTACTTGCCTGGCTAGTGCACTCGTCTAATGAACAAGCAACGTCATACAATACATAACCTAATGTTGGAACATCGAGACCGAGCGGCGATGGTGCGGGTCGGCGCGCGTTCGTCCCGACGACGACAATCATGCTGATTGAATTTATGTGCCGTTTGTATGGATTTCTATATATTTTCTGATTCGATTTTATGACGGCTAACGCGTTCACGTTCAACAGTACTCGTCTGCTTATGTGCTGATTATATGGAACTCGTTTCGATGTATTTTCTGATCTGATCGATAGAGGAGAGATCATCAAAAAATATCGATCGTTAATAACATTATTCGATCGAATGAAATTAAAACTTAAAAACCAGCAATTATTGACAAACTAAATTGATTTTTCATATTTACCCAGATTTAAATTTTTACATAAATAAATTACTCACATAAACATCACAAGATTTTATAAATATTCAGTGATCATTTACTGTTCATTCTATTTGTTATGTGCGGATGTTGTGTTTTATATATATACGAGTAGAGGGTTTTCCAATAAGCGCTTCAGAAGTTAAAATAGAAATAAAACAAAAAGTATTTAATTCATGAGTTATTTATTTTTTTTATTTTGAAGAATATTCTATGGCATTAATGATAGATCACAATTTCACTCATATGACCATCATGACTTTGCTTGACCTAGTGCAGTGATCGGCAAACTCATTAGTTAAAAGAGCCAAATGTCAGCAGCACAACAATATTTTTTTTTGAGAGTCAAATTTTCAAGATATCTGTTTTAGAAGTCGATTAAAACTAGGAACTAGTGTTATGTTATAAAATTTTTATTAAGCATGGTTCCGTAACGCATTTCATTTACTATAACGTAATCTTCAGCTTCATTTTGAAATTTTCACTAATAGAAGCAATATTGGCCTCACTTCTTGCATTTTTTTAGTCTTACAGGTACTGCTGTATCATATAGAGTCCATCGTCCATCGGTGAGTGGATGGTTTTCTTTTCTTACTATGTAACCAGGCAATTTCAGTTTTTAATTTCTTATTTTTGTTATAGTATCCTTAAAATTATTTAATTATTTATTCATTCGAAACTGTATCAACAAAGCCTGATTGAAGAATGAGCTTAAATAAATTATTAAATAAAACGTCAATTTTTTTTCTGATCCACTTGGTTCTATTTTTGTTTCTACATGTTATTCCTAACATACATCTTTTCATGATTCTTTATATCGACTGAAATTCCTGGATTATTTTAGCATATATACAGCTTATAGATTTCTTCTTTCTATATGTTTTCTAATTCGTTCATTTTTTCTGGTTATCTTTCTCTTTTTCGTTCATGCCGTTGTTAACTCATATCTTTTTTGACTAAAAATTTAGTTCCATTCTCATAGTGTCTTTTCATTTCTTTTATCACATCATTTTTTGTAAAAAAAATATTGTTTAAATTTGCAAACTAGAAAAGATATAAAATTTCGAAAAAAATTAAAATGTAATATGATTGTCCAGAGAATAATTGCATATAATTTGTAAGTGTGGTTGATGAAAAATTGAATTGTAAAAATGTTACTAGTAACAGAAATGAATTTATGGAGATGAGTTATGGGAAAATGAAAAGAGAAAGGATTAGGAATGAACGTATTAGGAAAAATATTGAGAGTTAAATTACCAATCATGGACACTAGAAAAAAAACTGTTATGGTATGGTCATATACGACATGATTGAGGAACGTCCAAAGAAACAAGTTTTAATGTAATTACCATAAGAGATAAGAAACAAGTTTTAATGTAATTACCATAAGACTTAAGAAAAGTTTGATAGTTGAAATTTACAAGTAGATAAGAGAAAGAGATCTAGAGGATGATTTGTGGAAAAATTATGATAGTTGTGTATTATGGAATATTGATAGTAATTTCTAAATTGTAGAAATTAAACGATTTTTTTATCTGAGTAAATTCTGAAGAATTTTGAAAGATTAATGAAATTTTTCGTTATTTTTAAAAAAATATAGTAAATCTTCCAGTGCTCTAATTCATCTTTTCTCAATTATAATTTCCGTTAAATCAGTTTTTCATTAATTCAAAAATGGCTGACATGTTAGAATCATCACACACACATACGTACACACATTTAACACAAGTTTTTGTTTCGATCGAGTATAAAAGCAACACAAGCACTCAGTCGGCTCAAAGCCTCGTAATAGTAGTACATTATTATTACAGCCGTCAGACACGTTCAAATAGTGTCCTTTTCTGGAACAGAGCGGTTCTCATTCGAGATAATTATGTTTGTCACCGTACAGACAAGTTAGTTAAATTGACAGGGAGTTAGTCCACTCTTCATCAGTATCTCATTATCTGTTTAAAACATGTTTTTAGAGTTTCAACCTGCGCTCCGTAGAGTCGGTCGCGTATCGTCGCGTTACCTTCCTTCCTTCAGGTTCGCCTACGCATCCGTCCGTCCGTCGTCGAAGACGTATTCCTCGTCGCCGCGTCTCGTTTCTTGCACATTCGACACGTATCGTCCGTCCTGTTCGCACGTTTCTCGACCGACATTCCAATTTACTTCGTGTTATTGTCACTGTCGCCTTACATACAGGTGATAGTACACGTATCCTCGTCGCACGCATCTCCATCGCACGTGCACGTTTTGACGTGTTGTGTTTATTATGTCTTAATGCAATTGACGGCCGAGAATTATCCGATGGTCTCTCGCCACGTTGTTCTTTTCCGGAATATTTCGCATATTTATCATCGGATTTCAGTCAGATGTAATTGAAAAAGATGTTATTCCTACGCGTTATGTGTCCGGGGAAAAATATGTGTTTATGTGGATAATTTATAGACGACGCGGTCTGTTTATTAAAACGTTAATATTTTAGCGAGGCCGGTCGTGTCGTTTGCCCACTTGAATTCGACCGATGGAATTTTTCTACAACTCGCGTTAAAATACAAGAATTATTTGCTTGTAAAGTGTCCACAGTGAAATATATGAAACGTTACACTTATTCATACCAACATTCATTCACTGTTTAGATAGATACGAGCTTGTTCCTGTTTTAATTTGTTTCTATATGTCAAGTTTCACTTTGATTCAACAACATTCTCTATCAATAAAATATGTATGTTTATTGTTAAGATTACATTTTATGATTCAATTATCGACTCGTTTCTGGTTAAAACTTTTTTTTTAACACAAATGAATTATTATTCTCAACACGAACAACACATATTGTGGTATTGAGGTTAATAATTTATTTGTGTTAAAGTGAATTTGCTACAGTTTTAGAACAAACAATAATATAGGATTTTCCAATAAGAATGTCAAAACTTTGACAGCTGATGGAAGCCATGTTTGATTTTTTTAAGTTTATTTTGATATTTCAACTCAGTATAATTTCGAAAATTATCATGGAACGTTTAACATTTCAACAACGCTGTGAAATTATAAAATTTTCAATAGATTTATTGAAATAAAAATTTAATGAGTCCATTATTTCACGAAATGGACCTGGTAATTGCCCACCAAAATCATATGATCTAATTTCATTTTATTATTTTCTGTGGGGTTATGTGAAATCATTGTTTTATGTTGATAAACCACAAACAACAAAAGCATTAAAAATAAACACTAAATTGGACCACAATTATGTGAAAGAATGACTAAAAATTGAACTAAACGAATGCACTATGTGAAGTGAAGTCGTGGTGGTCATATGAGTGAATTTGTGTTCCATCATTTAAGCTAATTCCATAGAAAATAATTAAAAAAAATAATTAAATTTCTGAAGCACTTATTGGATAACTATATATATTTTCTATTTATTATTAAATCTATTTGAAAACTGGAAAAATATACCAAATTTTTCCTTTCTTAGTCTTTTCTTCATCGGTCTTCTTTCATAACATCTTTGGTCTATCTAATTTTCCTTTGCCTTAGGGTTTCCATGATAGTACTGACTTATCAACAGTATTTTGGATTTTTTCTGTAAAGTTCTACCAATTTATTTTCATTTTTTGTTCTTGATTTGAGTAACAATTGACTCTTCTTGCTTTTATTCGAGATCTTGCAACTTTCTGCCATGTCTCTGTAATTTTGTGATAAGAGATGTGTTATAGGAAAATCTAGGTCTTGCGAACGAGCTGTCAATTCTTACCAAATATCTCTTTTCTACCATTTTCCCCAATACCTTATTTAGGACCAGGAGGAATATGGTTTAGGACAAGATATATTCTTGCTACAATCCAAGTTTTACTAGAAAAGATTTCACGACTTTCTCTTAATAAACATGAGTAGCCATTATAAGTCTTTCTGATATTATTAACTATTTTCTATGGATATGTACACATTTTTCCACATACTGTTTTTCTTCAGTGAATTGAAAGGTTGTTTAAAAACAATTTTATATCATCAGTAGCTTATTTTTATCCAGTGCTATAGATGAAGACCTTTTTCAAAACATTCCAGATCGAGCAATCCAATGCCTATGAATTTCTTGGTCTTTATTCCATTTAACCATAGATTTTTCCTTGAAATTTTCAGTTAATAATTTCTCTTGTTCATCGATAGTCTTTTTCATGTTATATGTTATTATTAACATGAATCTTTCCACAGTTCTTTATGTTGTCTAGAATGCCTGAATTTCTTCTATTTAAGAACCATTTTTGATAACTATGAGTGAGAATAGGTAGGGTTATTCAAACAGAGAAAAATATTCGATTTAATAATACAATATTATTAGTATGAATCTTTCAGTGCTTGTTTATGTTGTTTAGACTCTCTGAATTTCTCTCATTCGAGAATTATCTTTCATAATCATAAGTGAAACAAGTAGGGGTATAAATGATAAACTTTTTTGTTCAAACAAAGAGAAATATTGGATTTCACAATACAACGTTACTAATATGCATAATTCTTTGCTTTTTTATGTTATCTAGAGTCCCCGAATGTCTTCTATTAAAGAACCATTTTTTAGTGAGAACAAATAGAAGCAAACATTTTTGTTCAAACAGAAAAATATTCGCTTATAATATAATACCACTTGTTCCAAATTGACAAATCCACACAATCTCTTTTTTGTGTTAATGAGTTCTTTTAAGTACATAATTTTTTTATATTCTTCTATTTCGACTGCTTTTAAATCAATGTTTTTCTAATTATCATTCATGATAAAATAATAATAATATATAGGTTGAATGTGAGTTCATTACTCTGCTGATACGAAAGATGTTTTTTTTGGTCAATATTAATCTTTTGCAATATTGCATTGATGTCAATATACACTGATGCCACTCAGAGCGATGGCTTCCTAAAATACCATACAGAAAAGATTAAAATAACTTTTTTATTTATTGAAATACATGATATGTAAATGAAAAATTGAATAAAATTTATATTATAAAAACTTATAAATCTTTTATCTTGTAAAGTTACATTTCTAACTTTTTACAAAAAAGGCCTGGAGTTGTTTGGCAATCATTTTAAATCATTTTAGTTGTTAGGGAATCATTTTAAAAAATATTTGGAGATTAAAGTGTTGATAATAACTAAATTTGACTGAAGTAAGTTCAGATTTGACATGAAGCTGAATATAATGTTATTTTTCATTAATGAATTAATTCTGTTATAATAACTCGACGATCAGTTACAGATGAAAATAAGTGTGAGTTTGGAGGGAGGGATTTAGGGAGAATTATCCATATAAATAATGATCTTAATTAATTTTCTTGCAATATTTTGTATTCACAATCGATGTCATGTATTGTGAATGCACGAGCCGACGCCCGACCATAAATACCCAGGTCTGCAAAACGTCTACGACCGAAATAACTTCCCACCTGTCCTATGTGGAGCGCAAACACCGCGTGACTGTGTGCATCCATCGGCCAGAGTTAATCAATCCCACCACCAGTCGATAATCAATTTTACATATCGGACGAAATGCATCCGATGTCAGCATGCAATCTACGGATACATAAAGGCTTAATTTCGATCGATCTTCAAACTAATTAATTAATTCGTCTATTAAGTGTACGGAGCGACTGAGACGACCTACACGAGATCGAGCGAGAGAACGAACATCGAATGATGTTCGTTAGTTATAGAACCATCCTTGTGTGTGTGTGTTTGTGTTGTGTGTCTTTGTTTGTGTTGTTTGTTGGCGACCACGGACGCTACGGGTCGACGGTCCTAGTGGCCGCCCGCGCGCGTCGCCTCGCCGCCCCCTTGTGCACCTCTAACGCGACGCGCTCGTATCAATTAGACGACTAATGAGCTAATTAAACGGGTATTCAGGATAATGAATATCGCGGGAATTATTATTAACTGAATTAGGTTATGCTGATTATAATCGCAGACAGCATCGTTTATATTTATTTGTGTGTATATTAAATAAATGGCGACGAGCGCAAACTTCTCTTTTATGAATATATATTTTATTTATCGGGCAAGTTTCGAGTGATACGCGTCCCGGACCGACGTAATTTTTCTAAAGATTCGTTTCAAACGTACGGTTTTTTTCTTTTATTCAAGAATTTATTTATGCTCATTCTTGAATCAGGCTTTGGTGATAAAATTTCAAATGAATAAATAAGATATGGAACGATTCATTAAAAGTATCGTTTTTGATATACACATAAATCAGATAAATGGTCAAAAGGTATATTTGAAAGAGTAACGATGATATGATTGTAAATTTTATAAAATACTTGGAGAATTTTGTACAGAATGAAAAGATAAATTATTTCTCGAAAAATGATAAAAATCACCATTGAAAATTTTAAAATCTATTCAGATTCTGAAATATACAGTGAGCGTTATTTCAAATTGTACAATATCTATAAAAATTAGTTTTATTTAAAATTTCTTGTATCTAAGTATTAAATAAAAAATTATATTAATTTTAGATATAAGAAAAATGTATTTAAGGAGTCGTGCTCAGTCAGGAGGTTGAAAAAACTATAACACGTTTCTCAACAAATGTTCAGGTATCAAAAAACGTATATTTAAAAGAAGTTTACATAATTTAAAAGAAGTTTACATAATTTTTTCAATAAGAAATATTTAAAAATCAAACAGATCTGTTTATTCTCTTGTAGATTCTCTGAAAAAAGATTGTTTGCGGTGACCACTGATTTGGGTGGTATGAAATCAAAAAATTAAGAAGATTTATTTTATATATTATATTAAATTATGTAGTCCTTGAACGATTAGTTTTTTTGAAATATTAATTTGGATCAAAATCACAGATATTCTAATTTGAAATTTGGATTTTCGATGAAAAAATCGTTCGTTTTTAGTCAATAAAAAAACTATGCAACGGAAAAAAATTCTCTGTTCAAAGATTATTTTATTATATCTATAGTAAGCTAGCAAAATTTGAAATAAATCAATGCAGTCATTTTCGAGATATTTTGGTTACTGATTTTGAAAACTCAATTTTCGGAAAAAAGATGTTTAAAGTTTTAAAACTAGTTTAAAAAAGTATTTGTATAAAAAAATTAGTATGCCTATACCTCCATCAATTTTAAACGTATTAATTTGAAAATTTCAAGAATATTTTCCAGATATTATACTTACAAAAAATGTGAAAATTTAAAAATTTAATTTTTCGATCTTCTGACTATGACCCCTTAAAATGTAGTATACATTTTTGGAGGAAACTCTTTTAATTAATTTTAATTTGGGATAAAATTTTGTAAATATGTAAATTAGGCATACTTAAAATCATACAGTAACTTTTAGCATACATAATTCGAGAAATTTCTTGAAATTTTTTTGTGAAATTGAAAAAAAAAACATTTTTTCATGTCCAAGACTATTCAATTAGTTCTAACGCTCTTTGAAGTATGATCTTTTCATAAAATTTAAAAATGGAACAAACATCTGAATTAGTTATTCTTTATCTTAAAAATAGAAAAAGTTACGCAGAAATTACCAAGATTATAATTCGCTGTCTTTTTTCCGTTGTATATTTTTTATTGATTAAAATGAGCGATTTTTTCATCGAAAATCGAAATTAGAATGTTCGTAATTTTGTTCCAAATAAATATTTCGAAAAACTGATCATTCGAGGAATACATAATTTAATGTATAAAATAAATCTTAATTTTTTGAATTCATACGATCCAAATCTGAAAAGTAACGGTCACTGTAAACGTTTTTTTTTCAAAAGACCTATAAGAAAATGATTGTATGTTTTTTATTTTTAAATATTTTTTATTGCATAAAATTATGTAAATTTCTTTTAAAAATACGTTTTTAAATAACTAAACAGGTTATAGTACTTGAAAAAATTGTCAAAAGTCAATTTTTTCCGTTTCCTGACTGAGCATGACCCCTTAAAAATCTAGCTGTACTATTTTAACTGACACTTACTACATAAATTAAGTGAATTACATTATAACACAATTTATTCACAGTATTTTATAACAATTTTCCTGAAACATTCTTACTGATCTCGTACAACTTTTTTGCTACTGGTACAATGTTATCTATTGTGTACATCTACAGTTACCTAACAACAATATATATATATATATATATATATATATTTGTATGTGTGTATATAAATGATTTAGCAATAACGACACGCAATACCACCAAATACTTTCACAATTTTGAATTCTGAAACCACACGTACAAGTACAATATCGATGTATATCTGACAGTATAAATATTTATTTGTTGCCCGAATTCTAATCTGATCTAATAACTCACATAGAGAGAAAAAAAAACTACGACACAACAACGACACCAGCAACAACACAACATGGTCATTCGATGATCTCATAGTCTCGGCCCAAGAATCGTTGTTCTATTCGACTTCTGACAAATTTGGATAACACGTTCCGAATTCCGAGACATTTTTTTCTACTCTGATTTAATGAATCTGTCTCATTTATATAGAAACACATACGCATATATATATATATATATATATATATATATATATATATATATATATATAGATAGATAGATATATATTTATAAGTCGATTGTATATTTTATGTGTATCAACGACTTGTTGTCAATTCATAAATAAACATACTGGCTGAATTCAACATAGAAGCTAATTAATCTTTGTAGAAAACAATAATTAAAATTCATTTAGTGGACGTAACACGTGTATTTAAAGCTATTAAACAAAGCGAACGTTGGAAAACTATGTAGTCGTATTTAATATATTTTATTGATCGTCTATATATACATATATATATATATATATATATATATATATATATATATATATATATTATAACAAAATTGATGGGTTAAAAATTAAAATGAATTTGTCATATAGATAGACATTAGACAATTTATTGATTGGGAATGTAGGTATATAAAAAGGTTTAAGAAAACAGAGTAGGGTATTATCTGTTTAAATTTTCCATCGATTAAAAATATAATAAAAATTTTGTCATAATTTCTTAGTCGTAAAAATGATTAAAAATCTAATGACTAAATCATTTGACTAAAAAATGAATCATGTCACTTAAATCGTTTTTTTTTCTAATTAAAAAAATTCAGATAAAAAATAAAAATACCGACTAAAATCTCCAGTTACCGTGTTTATATCATTATGTTTTTTTTTATTTTAACTTTTTATTTCTAGTACTTAAATAATTCTTAAATAGAAATAAAATATAGAAATGTTAACAGATGTTTATAATAAAATAATTAAAATGTTTAATAAATGCATATCACTTGTTGTTTTGGAACTGTGACTGATTCACTTTACACAAATGAATTTTAACCCCAACACCACAATAGTTTAAAGTGTTCAATAATCACTTATTATTTATAATTATATAGTCTATAATTATATCGGCTGATGCATTTCGATGGCGACGCCATCATCGTTAGAGCCTTTCTGTTAAAATCTGTTGAAGTGATAAATGAAAAACTTCTTGTTTTAAAATGTATGGTAATGTAATTTTTACTCAACGAGGCTACCAGTCTTTTACAAAACCCTTAATTTAAAGGATTAAGCTAGTTTTAAATTCACCCAGGGTATTTTATTTTCTTGGTATTTATTGTATCTGGTGAACGTTATTGTATCATCATCAGAGCCTTTCTGTTAAAATTTAGATTTTAACATGAGTTTTCTATTAAAATCTAGATTTTAACAGAAAGGCTATGACGATGATGGCGTCGCCATCGAAATGCATTAGCCGATATAATTATAGACTACATAATTATAAATAATAAGTGATTATTGAACACTTTAAACTATTGTGGTGTTGGAGTTAAAATTCATTTGTGTAAAATGCATATCACAGGGGATATTCTAGTCTAGACGTACGAATTTTAGGTGTTTTTTCGGGCGTTATAAAAAAAATCAACAAATATTTTTACTATCCATTTTTTATCAGTTATTTATTGACATTTAAGAGTATAAAAAAGTATTATTAAAAACAAAAAATTCAAAATTGAAAAAGGTACAGGCTGGCAAAGTGGAACTCCAAAAAAAAGGGTCTCCTGGTTGACGTGGTTCCAACCCTTCCGGTCATTTGAAACAAAATTTTTTTTGAAATTATTGAAAAAGGAGGTTTTAGTAGTATCCCCGCTTAGGGAAATTAAAAAAAAATTTTTTTGCAAAATGGCGGCAGTGTGAAAAAACAGTCATTTTTTGCCCTACTTTTTTCAAATTTCGGAATTTTTTAAAAATAGTAAAAAAGAAAATTTTTATAAAAATCCTAGGCGGTGGCAATTACTGTTATATTGAAAAGCTCTGTACCAAATTTCAAGTAAATCGGTCCATTAGAACTTGAGATATTACGTCAACTGTGTCGAAAAAAGTAGTTTCGAGAAAAACGCGTTTAAAGTTTGGAGTTCCGGCCAGACCGGATTGGTTGGCGCGTCATAAAAATGAACTCCGAAAATAATTCGAATTTCAAAAAATCCTCTTAAGGACATATTCTTAAAGTCTAAACTTTGAAAATATGCAAAAAAAATCGATTTTTTCGAAATTTTAGACTAGAATACCCCCTTAAGGCGTTATTCGACTAAATTTTCCGACTAAATTTTAAAAAAATCCAAATTTTGTCCCATCTATCCTTAATTATCTTCCTGTACCTTTTTTATATATAAGTTCATCTAAATGTGACGTCTAGATTTGTGTTTTATTAAAAAAAAATAAAATAAACTGTACACATAACACAAATATAGGGGTCACATCTGTATGACTCTCTCTCTCTCTCTCTATATATATATATATATACATATATAGCGAGAGAGAGAGAGATTTTATATATATATAATTAAGGTATTACTTGAATGTATTGATGTATATTGAAATACCTGAACTACTATGTTTGACGTGATTTAACACTTGTACGACATTAGTTTCGGATCTGTTGAACAAGACAAGAAAAAAAAGCACACACTACCAGCACACGTGCGTGTGTTTGTGATTTCATTAATTAATTTCTCGTAATAATTCAGTTTTATGTCTGTCACTATTAAGTATTATTTATAATTCTAGCCATTATACAGAATGATATAGTTCCAGTTCGTACAAATGTTAATTAAGCATGAAACGTGTGTTTTTCTGTTAAGGTTGATGAACCGAAAAAAAATCTAGTACAGTATCGTCGTGAATATGTATTTTTTTTTTAATTCTATTTCGTATTGTATATCAAAAATGCGTTTCTCGGTCGATCGATTAATTTCGCCTATTAATTAGTTTCAAATGGTACTATTTAAGTATACACGAAATCATTTTATTTTTTAATTTCGTTTATTGATCGGCATGTAAACAGATATATGTCTTCTTATAAAAAGTGTATCCGATTAAGCGTGAAAGTTTGCTCGAGTCAAAAACGTTTATTTTTAATTGGTAACTGTGAAGATTTAATGCTCGTGAAAATTTATATACGTACAGGTGGACCATATAATAAAACAATTAGTAATAACAGTATAAAATAATTTAAACTATCAATCACTTATTTGTATTTGAAAACTTATATATATATATATATATATATATATATATATATATATATATATATATATATATATATAACATTTTCCAACACGTTTATATAACCTAAAAAAATAACAAAAAAAATTATATGAAATCAAAAACTGATCTCATGATAAACTATAGTAAAATATATAAGTAATATAAATACAATGAATTTTAAGATCATAGGAAAATGAAATTAAATGGAATTGAAATAAAAGAAAAAAAATATGTATATTTCTAATAACTCATTAACTCCGAAAAAAATTAACAAAGAGAATAATAATGGATTTATGTCAATTCAACAAATCTTTGTACTATCAAGTGGAATATTTTTCTCTAGTTAAAGAAAATTTTGATCTATGAATCCTTTCTGTTTTCACTTTAGAAATGAAAAATCGATAATTATATTTCTTTCAGATTTTGTAGTTTTTTTTGTAGTTCTTAATTTAAGAATTTAGCTTTCGAAGAACTTTAAAACACATTGAAATCAGATAAAGGTTGAGGATTTTTTTCCATACACAGATTTTTGATCATAATTAACAGGTGTTTAATATTTTCATATTTATTTTACTATATTCAAGGAAGAAACTGTATCAAAGATGAAATTGAGGTATAGTGGAGGTTAGGATTGAATGTGATTAGTCGTGGATAAAAAACAATAAAAGAATCGTAATTGAAATAGAAAAAAATAAAAACTATGTGCATTTCGAATAACTCATTAACTCAAAAAAAAATAACAAATTGGACAGTGGATTAATAATGGATTAAAATGAATTTATATCCATTTAGAATAAATAAATGATTATGTTATTAAGTTGAATGTTTTTCTCTAGTTGAAGATGTTTTTTTCTGTTCTTACTTTAGGAATTAAAATATGAATATTTATATTACTTTCAGATTTTGTATACTCTTTGCTTAAAGTACACAATTAAATTTAGCTTTTAATGAATTTCAAAACACAGATAAACGTTGTAAAAAAGTTCTCTTTTATCCATACATAGATTTTTGATAGTAACTAATGAAGTAGATATTCACTATTCCCAAATTTCTTGTACTGTGTCTAAAAAAATTGTAAAGTATAGTGGAGGTTAGGGTTGGATGTGATTAGTAGCAATCACAAAGCAACTAAAGAATCTTGGAAAATCATTGAAGAAAATTTAGTCAGATAATGTCTTACTTTTGCTTCTGATGAACAATTAAACAACCGAAAAATTGGAGTAAGGAAAATGATTAAGAACCTAAATATATGGTCATTCAAATGTGATGCCTAGATTTGTATTTTATTCAAAAGAAACTTGTGTATAATAGGGTGGTGTTATAGGGAAACATGTGTATAGTTTCTTTTTAATAAAACACAAATCTAGGCGCCACATTTGGATGAATTTATATTTGCAATTTTAGTCCTTTTTATACAATTTTCTTTGTAAAAAATTAGAAACAAATTAATTAGAGAGTAATATGAATTGAGATTTTGTATCTTAGATAGTATGTGTTTTTTAGGTTAAGATTGAAATCGTATAAATTAAAAATATATTCATACTATTTAATAGAATATATGTGTGTGTATACGTACGTATATATTCTAAAATGTTTCACGAATTTCATCACCTGTTCCATACATACACGAAATCCACATCACCCTATTACACATATTATTTATCGTTTCCAATCAATCTCGTTCATGTACTTACATTTGTTTTCTTATTCTGTTTCAGATACTGCTGAATAAATAGGTAAGGTTTGTGCATTTCGTTTTAATTTATTTTTAATACGTCGCAATTAATAAACCGTCGTCGAGTTAATTAGTGTAATTCTTTATTTATCAAGTACTCGATACAGAAATATACATTTCGTCAGTCGATTGGCACTAGGAAAAAAAACCGAAACTAGATATTCAGTTAGTGGATTTAGAAAAAGTCGTTTCCCGTTACGCTTCAAGAATATCTATTAAAATCAATTAATCTTCAACTACGAAAACATTACGATCCATTTTGTAACAGAATCTAATTTGATAGAACGTTTTATTTTTTCCCCCTTTTTATCTTCTTACATACACATTTTATGGCTATTAAAAATCTTTAATACCCCGTTCGTATTGTAATACATACCTAACAGAAATATATATATATATATATATATATATATATATATATATATATATATATATCTGCTCGGCTTCTATGAAATTGAATAACATAAAGCAAATATTAAATAAGCCTACAGTAATGTCAATTTTAGTGCTCATTAAATTTGTCTTTACTTAATTAACAAGATGAAGATATATTCGCGGAATTCGTCTGTGAAATGTTATGTTTTTAATAATGAATTAATTAAATTTTCAACAAACTTCGAGAGAATTGAACAAATACAATAGTTTAATCATCGTAGCGTATCGTAAAATTAAATTAATTTGGCTCGTTTTAAAATAACCGAACCCGTCGGTAGGTCGGTTGGTCGGTCGGTGCATTGTCTGTTCGATTCCTTGACATGAAAATTGCGTGTCCGAAGCGTCAATTTGCACATTCGTATGAACTTTTTCCGACGATGGTAGGTCTTTGTGAGCCGATAGTCTTTCACACTAAACGAGAAACACTGATGCTGGAAATAGTTGGAAATTGTGTATTTGTGAGTGTCGTTTTAGTCTCGATTTTGAAATTCGAATAAACTACGAAAAATAGCTATGAAATTCTTAAATTAAATCACAGAATTTTTAATGACTAGAAATATAATTCATTATTATTTCAAATTTATATTATAGTGCATTTCTACTTTTTAAAAATTATTGCATGTAATCAGTTCAAATGTACATATTTAATTTCACAAACTTTTTTACAAAAATGCCCATTGTATACTAAAAGATAAGTCTTTGATTCTACTTCAAAAATTATTTTTTTTTCTTAAAAATTGAAAATAAGATTACTATTTTTTGTATTATAAATTCACTTTAATACAAATAAACCATTTACCTCAAGACTAAAAATTTATAAAATTGTTCAGTAATTATTATTTGTCCAGTTTATTCCAAGTATGCATTTCAATAGCTATTATATCATTGTCAAAGGTTAAAGTTAAAATAATTTAATTTTTATCGTAAAAAGAAAATAAAAATCAGGTTTACTTTGTTATTTAATCACTGTGAGAAATTAATTTTGAAATAATGAGTTGAGAAATGGAGTAAAAGAGATTACAAATAGTACTTTTTTTTGAAAAAAAATTAATTATCAAAAAATGCAATTCAGACATTACATCATTTAATTTTTATCTTAAAAAAAAATTCATTGTATTGTTACATTAGTCTGATTAATTGATTCTAAAAAAGTGAGTTAATAAATCAAACAAAGGGAATCACAATTTTTTTTAAAAAAAATCAAGAAATATAGTTAAATTATTGATTTGTTTAACATTTATTTTAATCGAAAATAAAAATAAGACTTATTTTATTATTCAACCAGTCAGAGAAATTAAGTATAAATGAATGAGTGAGTTGATAAATTAAAGGATATTACAAAAAATACTTTTTTAAAAAGAAATATTAATTATAAAAAAGAATAGTTCAGTCATTAAATAATTTAATTTTTATTTGAATTAAAAATAAAAATTGACAAATTTATTTAGTCAGTTAGAGGAATTAGTTATAAAGAAATTATGATGAATTGAATAACACTCTTAAAAAATTGTTAATTATAAAAAAATGCAATTAAATAAAATATGCAGTTATAATCGAGAATGCAATTAAATCATTTAACTTTTATGAAAACTAAAAATAAAATTAATTTCTATCATTCAAACAGGAAATAATTTTAAAAGAAAAATGAGTTGATAAATCAGATAAAAGAAATTACAAATAATATTTTTTTATTTTAATTATAAAAAAAATGATTATAAAAAATATATTACAGATATCTATTAACTGAAATTTAATTTTAAAAATAAAATAATAATAAGATTCATTCTATTATTCAATCAGTTAGATGAATTAATTTTAAAAAATGAACGATTTATTTTTTTAGAATTAATTTTTCTAACTGATTTAACGATACATTTAATTGTATTTTTTAATATTTTTTTAAAAAAGTATTATTTGTAATCTTTTTTACTCGATTGCTCAACTTACTCATTTTCTCGAATTAATTCCTCAACTGATTGAATGATATAAAGTATTTTTTTTGTTGATTAAAATCAAAGTTAAATTAATAATTAACAATTTAAAAAAATAATAAATTAAATATAATTGCTTGAAAATTTTAATTTCTAATCATAAAAAAAGTGTAGACATTAAATAATTTAACATTTTTTTTAATCGAAATTAAAAAGAATTTTTTTCACAAAAAAAAATATAATGTTTGTTATCCTCTGTATATCGATTTTAAACATATTTTTCAATCATATATATGATATTATTTTAATTTTATTTCCAAAAATTGACTTAAATTTATTGCAAACCAAACAGTACTTGTGTGTGTATATATATCATTCGAACTCGGTTTTTAAAAAACAGCAAAAAGAATATTTTTTAAGTCGTTCAGGTAATCTATATAAAACCGAAATTTATTAATTTTCACTGTAGTTTGAACATCACTTCAACGCTACATACATGTCAAAACGTGAATATATACTAAAACAAGAACAATTTCAATTACGAATATGTCTTTGCAGTGCGCATAAAAAAATATCGACAAATCAAACATTACATAAAAAATAATCTAATGTTTTTAAACAATTTTAATTACTTATGTCTATGTCGGTATTTGATTTTCATCTCCCCGATTAAAAACGTCTGTACTTATCCGATATAAGAGACTACTTAACTAATTGATTAGTTGACAAATGGATATAAAAAAGTTTCTGAGTGTACATTACTAATAAGTTCTTCTAATAATTTTATTTGTTTAACGAAAAAAAATTTTTTTCTGCACATCGGTTCTACGAAACGTGACTGTAATACATATAGAAAGAAATATAAATTATAATATATATATATTTGTGTGTGTGTGTTGAGAGTGACCTAAGCAAGGACATTCGTTCGTTCTTTTTTCGGCGTGGTCAACGTTCCTTTCTCCTCGAACAACAGACCTCGATAGCACGTTAATTGAAATGTAACTTTTGCATAAGTATCGATTTTTTTCCAAATTAATCACATCGATTTAATCGATTTCATACATTAATTTCTTTTCTCTTTTTTCGATCGGTTTCATGTTCGACTTTTTTGCGTTCGATATACTTAATTAATACTCAAAATGTATTGACAGTGATTTATTTAATCTTTTTTAATGACATATCGATTCGCTACGTTAAAAATACAGTTTTGAAGATATTTTTCGACGGCATTTAATTTATTCACGTCATATTAATGCATTATATATTTACTAATATATTTATGAATATGTGTTTATAAATAGATACATAGCATTTAGAAGAATAAATAATATAATGAAGAGTAAAATATCATTGAGCTTGAAACGAAAAGTAGATAAATAATGGGTTCTACCTGCTTGTATAGGATGGCCTTAATGAGACTAAAAAATGGTAAAGAATAGTAGGCAAGTTAATATATGTATGTCTTACCCTTAAATATCATTTCGGCCACTCTATTTTTATGGGTTAGAAATTAAATATAAAAATGTACCAACAAATTTTGATAATCCTGTGAAAGATAAAAAAGGAAATGTTGGGAGCTTTTAAACGTGATCAAAAAATCCGTAAATGGATAAAAGAACAGACAAGAATAATTGATATAATAAAATAAAAAAATCGATAAAATAAAGTAAGAAAAGATGATAATATAGGGTTTTCCAATAAGAATGTCAGAACTTTGAAAGCTAGTGGCAGCCATGTTTGAATTTTTTTTAGGCATATTTTGACATTTTAAGTCAGTATATTTTGGTAAATTATCAAAGAATATTCAACACTACAACGTTTATAAATTGTAAACATTTCAATACATTTATTGAAAGAAAATTTTAATGAACCATTATTTCACGAAATGGACCCATCAATTGGCCACCAAGATCATGTGATTTAACTCCATTGGATTATTTTTCGTGAGGATATGTGAAATCGTTGGTTTATGCTGATAAACGACAAACAACAGAAACATTAAAAATAAACATTAAATGTGTAATTCATGAAATTGGACCACAATTGTATGAAAGAGTGACTAAAAACTGAATCAAGCGAAGTTGTGATGGTCATATGAGTGAAATTGAGGTCCATCATTAATACCATAGAATATGCTTTAAAAAAATAACCAATTAATTAAATACTTTTTATTGTATTTCCATTTAAAGTTTTGAAGTGCTTATTAGAAAACCCTAATAGATGGATAAAAATCATTTAATAGTGACTAAGAGATAAAAAGAAACCCAAAAAGACCCCATCTTGTAAATATAAGTTGCAATTTTAAATTGTGAAATTATATCAGTTATTTTAATGGATAAATTATTTTAATAAAAAAATTTACAATTCCAATTAGCATGAAACGTTCTGTTTCCAAAAATGGACTTACTTATTGTGACCAAACAACATATGTATACATATATATATATATATATATATATCATTCGAAACGTCATAAATCATTGATTACGTAACCATTCCACCATACAGTACTTCCTGTGTATGCAACGTCAGTTCCGAATGTGATAAGAATTGAATTAACGTTATATAACGCGTGGGAAATAAACGACCAGGTGATTAAAGCGGTTCACCTGGCGTCACTGTTGGCGACCCTCCGGCTTTTATATAATTACAGCCGTAACTAGATGTTAACTCGTCAATGACATTTTCTTCACAATGAATAAGTAAATGACAAATTGTCGATACGACAACAAAAAAAATATATACAAACCGTTTTAAATATTAATTCGAATTGATTTTATTCTTTGTACGTGTGTGTGTGTGTGTGTGTGTGTGTATAAATATATATGGAAAGAGAAGTGGGGAAGAGTCCTCTCAGGAGTGTTCAATTTAATTTTTAATAAAACGCATCTTTTTTAAAGTAAGTATTGATGTTTTTTTGAACAATTATGAGTGTGCTACGATTATGATGGGACATTTTCTCTCCCTCTCTCTCTCTCTCTCTCTCTCTCTCTCTCTCTCTCTCTATATATATATATATATATATATATATATATATGTATGTATGTATGTGTGCATGTATGCAATGTATGTGTGTGTGTGTGTGTGTGTGTGTATATATGTAAAATATAATAATTTTTGCTGATAAAACCTAAACAGCAAAAAGGCTCTGATGATGATGGTATCGCCATCGAAATGCACATCAGTCGACTATTGTTGTAAACAAAAAAGTGAACAATAAGTGATTATTCAACACTTTATAACATATTGTGGTATTGGGAGTAAAAAATCATTTCTGTTAAAGTGAATTGGTTATATAAGTGTTTTTTTTGGATGACATCTTTAAATTAAATCCTCATCGAATTTCTAAGTTAAAAAAATTAAATGTATATATATATATATATATATATATATATATATATATATATACACATACACACACACACACACACATACACACACACACACACATACACACACGCACACATACACACACATACATACACACACACACACACATACATACAAAAAATGTTTTTTCAGGTTAGATAGAATTTTCGATAGGAATTCAATTTAAAGTTCTGTCACGCTTAAAAAAACTGTATAGTTTAAAAACAAATAGAAAAATGTTAATATTGATATAAAAATATTATATATCCATGTGTGTGTGACAAAAATCGAAAGAAAGATTTGTATTTTGAAATTAATAAAACCTTTTACATACAATAAAACTTTCATGGCGTACAATTTTATGATTCATCGAGTAGTTGATTTTCTTTTGTGTGTCTGTATGAGAGAAAATCCATACGACTCGTCTACAGAACCGTCATCGTCTCCGTCACATATCTTCTGGAGTTTTAATCCGACGACTCGATTTGACCGTAGGTAAAACATCTAAACAGATAATCGGCTCCTAAACGCTCCGTCTCTTTATCGTCTATGTGTAAACAGAACGAGACAGCATACATGATAAATCAGTTAGCACTTGCCACATTCTGGTAGTAAATAAATATTTCTTAATGGAACTTAAAATGTTTTGAAATGTTGCGCTAAAAGATTTACTTAGCACGTAACTAGATTGTACATAGCGTTTCGATGAAATATAAATATATGAGTGCGCGTGTGTGTGCCTATATATTTATTTGGTGACAATTTTTTTCTCTATTTTATTATCTCGTATTTTTATGATAATTTCTTAGGGAAATATTTACATAAGGTACTTAGATATAAATGTATGTATGTTGCGGATCGATTTGAAACGCGTTTGATTTTTATCTGTTAATGAAATTGTATATTATTTCCTTCCAAAAAAAACCTGACGCACTTAATGAAATTACAGTCTGATAGGAGTACCGTACAGTAATCAATTACTTAAGTAACAGAAATCTTAATTTATAGGAAAGTTTATAGCGTTTTAATCAATTATATACACAGGTGTTGTCACTTTTGGTGACGGTTGACCATCTTTGCAATTAGTTTTTTTTAATTTAAATTAAAATCAATCATCCAAATGTGACGCCTAGATTTGTGTTTTATTAAAAAGAAGCAATACACATGTTTTTCTATACATCATCCTATACAAATGTTTTTTTTTAATAAAACACACATTTAGGCGTTACATTTGAATGACTCTATACAATTCATTTTAAATTAATATTTAAATTAAACCGTGTATTTTTATTACAAAACAACCATTAGTTTCTAGAAAAAATTTAAAAGAATTTTCATTTTTATAACTAAGAATGATAATGAATATAGACATAATAAATTATCATCCCAAACTGTCCAGAAATTATTTGTTGTCACTTTATTTTATGTAGGGTTTTTTACCACTCAAATGAAACCGAAGGGTTTAGACATTCGTTTACTTACTTATCACTTATTGACTTTTCAATCTCATTTGAGAAACCCTAGATAAACTGATATGCATTTCGATGGTAGTGCATCATCATACCAATTCGTTTTAAAATCTAGACTAATTTTTGATCAAAAAACATTTATATATTATTTCTTGTGCTATTTTTAATTTTATTTCAAGTTCCTCCAACGAATGGCCAAATCTTTCTTTTTCATTAAAGATTGATTTTTCCACAGTTGAGAATTTATCCTCTTTTTCAATTCATTGATGCTTGTAATTCCATATTTTTAAACTAAACGTTTTAGTTCTGTCTATAATTTTCGATTGAGTTGATATTAGATGATTTTGGACTTATTTTTATAATTTTTGTATAGCAGGAGCTTTTCCCTTGCAAACATCTACTTCAACTTATTCAATACTTTTTCTGTTCCAATTTATTCTGACGATTTTTCTTATATTTCTGCCCCATCTATTCATGGATCTTACTTTAGATCTTTGTATATCTAGGTTTCAAATCAAATACTTCTCTTGTTTATCAGTGGTCTTCTTTTTTGACATATGGATGGTTTATTTTAATTTCAAATTCCTCAATTTTGCAATAACTTTTTTCCACTCAATTTTTTTCTGTTTCTATAATGGTTGAATATATATGAATGCATGTATATATATATATATATATATATATATATATATATATATATATATATATATCTGTGAAAAAAGAAATGCCAATAAGCACATTCTTATTAAATTTGACAATCAAGTTGGTCCTAAAGCAATTTTCTCCAAGAAATTCAATTTGCTGTTTATTTGCAAATATTATTAAACAATTCTTCAATTTTCAGTTTGTAGTCATATTGAGCTAAAGTGGATATTTGGACACTATGTAGTTCAAGAAAATGAGAGGGCAAATATATTGGCTAAAATCGAAGTTCGATTTTCATTCATAGAGCAAGAACCAGTATGTAGTTTTAGTACCTTTTTTGGTAAAACTACAACAAGATAATATATCAAAAGAATATTGCTTTAGTATTGGAAAAAATTATGCATTTTTTATGTTTAGTAAATTACTATCTAACTTTTTGATAATGTTAGATAGGCAAAATCTTAGAACAATTCTGAGTTTTATCACTGAACACGGAGTATTCAACAAACATTCGAAAATTGTGGAAGTATTTTATAAACATTGCTTAAATAGGTTATGTCAGCAACATCTAGAAATTATTGAATACACTTTTGTAAAATATGGAGTGTTGGTTAGGGAAATATTCTGTCCTAGGTGAATGTTATAAGAGTTGATAAAAGGGGTCTTAAGTCTGACTAAAGATATGAGGCTTGATTATCAGGACTGAACAGAAAATTCCATGACAAGTGTTCTTGAATTGAGGAGCTTAAGTTTTTTTTTAAAAAAAACTACATACGTGTGTGTGTGTGTGTATGTTTGTATATAAAAGTATAATCAAAATGATCATCACAAGACTTTTTGTATTTACTATTGGATGAAAGCCTTTCTCAAAACTTGCAACTCCGACCGATTTAATGCTTTTCTTTTCAAGGCTGTTCTGACAAAATTTTTGTTTCATCTATCTTTCCTGAACATTTTCATATATCTAATTTTCTAATCAATAATTATATTGTCTATCGGCGGTTTTCTTTTTTTATATCTAATAAAAGAAAAATATTTGATCTAAAAACAACACGACATCCAAAACCTCTTCGTATTTATTTACACATTTTTCCTTCAGCTAAGTTTTCGTATAGGCGTGTCCTCCTATCTACGATATCACGACGATTCTATATATCATCAAAGTTTACGATTCAATTGAAATACTCGTCCCCTCCTCCACGAACTTGTATGTGAAGAGGTGTGTCGTCAGTCCATTTATTCGCGAGTTTATCTTGCAGCATTAAATATTAAACAACATCTCGTCAAACACAACGATGCACTTGGACTATTTATTGTCATTTCGAGAATCATTGCAACTAAATTAGTGAATTGGATGTTTTTCATGTCCTTGTTTCTTGTTCAGTGTACTGCTGACACCATTACTTTTTCGAATAATAGGAAAGAAATATGAGATTTTGTAACATTTTTTTTAAATCTAAACAGATTTATTTTGTTGTCAATTAACAAATTCTCTCATTAATAGAAATTTCTTTCTATCGATTAAAATATTATATCTTTTTGATCCAAAAATGGTTATATTGTTTTCGAAATACGTTTAAGCTGTAATTTATTTTTATATGAAAAATGTCATTTCCAAATTTCATCATTATTATATTCATCTTATAAATAATTAATACATTCAGTCGACAATAGAAGACATGCTATATCTGTCTTAAGCAAACGTAACGTCTGACATCCGATTGAAACGAAAATACATAAACGTTGAAAAGTTACGACTAATATACAACCACTTAACGCTTCAACGCTAGTTGAACAGAAAAAAGAGATTAAATCCATTAAGATTGCTCCGATAGACGCATCAATCTGTTTTGTTATGACATTAAAATACTGTGGCTAAGTAAATGTTGATACAATTTCGAATTAGAATATATCACGGATAATGGACTCGGCGTTCCTCGGACACGATAACCCAGCAGATGATCATACGTTTGTAAATTAAATGCGTGGCGAACGAAACGTATGTTAATATTAGAAATAACGAGTCGGTTGCCGTGATTGTAATTCGAATTGATTTGTTGGTTTTAGAGACTGGACATGGGCTGTTAAGATGTCCGGAGCTAATTTTAGGATAATGGATCGTTTAAATACTTTTATACGATTCGATTCAGTGGCCCGTATTTTATTTTTAATTTATTCTTTGGGCCAGATTACGTTTATACAATCGAACAAAATGAGTTATGACACTTTGTTTCCTGGAAATCGAGTTATAATTTCATACTTTCTAGTCAATTAAGTTATCTTGTAATAATCACATAAATAATCTTGTAATATCACAGGGAATAATTTAAATGATATATAAAAATTAGTCGATGCCAATTTAGAAAAATCTCTTATAAAATCGAATATTGTACGTTTAAAGAAAAAAAATATCAATCGATTCTATTTGTACTCACTTATGACAGTGAAGTATGGATCTAAATGCTTCAGATAATACAAAAATAATATGTTAAGAATAATATATACAGACAGAAAAAGAAACGAATGAGAAAACCAAAATTAAGATTGTTGTAGCAAAGTGAGAAGTTTGAAATGAAAAACAACTGTGCTTATAACAAAAAGAGAAAATTATCAATGGACAAGAAAAAACATTGATTGGAAATCTAGAGAATGCAGGAGGAAAATTTTGGAAAGAAAAAATTGGATTTATTGAAGTCGAAAGTTTTAAGAAAGGTCTTCATTTAGCTGTTGCTGCTGATGGCTATCAATTGATTTTTTATATTAGTAAGTTACGATTTGTAAAGCAAATATATTTTATTAAATATTAATATTTCTATTCATTTTTTTCTCGAATATTTGATATATTGATTGAGAACTTAGAGGTATTAAAATGTCCAGGAAGAGATTTATGGATCGATGGAACAGTGAGTGGAATGGAAGAAAAAGGTATTAGATATATGAAAGTGGAATATTTCGATTTCGGCCTTCATCCAGTAATGGGTGGAAAGAGGCTGATGATGGTATATACATAGTGTTGATATGATAAAATTTAAAATTGTATGAAATGACAATAAATTTTAGATTTTTGATGTATAGTTTCAAAAAAATGGAGAAAATTTCATTTTAAAAATTCTATACTTTATTCAATTAGTGTTTGGTTAAATTATTAATTATTTATTCATGTTTGATTAAGTTATTATATGAAATAGGTTGAGTATAGAAGGATAAACTTCCTTTAAACTCTTTTTTGACAAAAATAGCCAGTTACAATTTTAATTAAGAAAATAGAATTGGATGAAAGTTTTAAATATATCTGTTTATCAGGCAAAAAATTGATGTTTCTGATTTTTTTTAGATATGAAGAAACTAATTTACATTTTTTAGTCTAAAAAACCGTTTTTAATTTACGTTACACAAGGAAAATTAAACTAATTAAATTAAAATCATGATTTTTCGAAAAATGGTTATCTAAGAAAATTTTATCAGATTTGATAGTTTAATGTTATGGATTAATAATGTCTAAATAATATAGATTTCTTCTTATGTATCAATTTAAATTAATATCTATTGTGAAATGATTTAAATTTTCACTCTAAGGTATCATATTATTTGTTGTTTTGGAACTGTGACTGATTCACTTTAATACAAATAAATTTCTAACCCCAACCCTACAATAGTTTAAAGTGTTCAATAATCATTTATTGTTCACTTATTATTTATAAATATGTCGGTTGATGCATTTCGATGGCAACACCATCATCGTCAGAGCATTTCTGTTAAAATCTAGACTAATTGTTTGACTTTTTTTAAATATGTACTAATTTGTGTTTTTGTGTCTTTATTCAATCCATCTTCTAACTGGGGGTTGACTGTTTCTTTTTATTACGTCATACGTCCTATTGTGGTGTGGGGGTTGAAATTCATTTGTGTTAACGTATCATAATGTTTTATTTATTTTTAAAAATGAAATCTCTACTTTTTTTATTACTGCAAATAATTATGTCAATAAACTGTAATTTCGACATAATTAGTTTATAATTGTTGATTTCATCGTACAAAAATTTAAAAAAAATGATTAATTTTATGAGTTTTCTCAATTATAAAAAATATACATATATATGAAGTTACAAGAAAATAAATGTGTATTGGAAATCGTCACATTCCTAGCAAATTATTTTTTTTCATTTGACGCAAAAGTATCAATAAAATGTATCCACCGCATCGACATATGTATGTGTGTGTATGTAACTGTAAAACCAGTGTCAAGACGTCAGGACAGGACAGGAGATAAAAAATAAAACATGAAAAATCTTCGTTTCTTTATTCCGACCACTTAACTTAGATAAATATTCGAACGTGTCTAGTTAAAAAGTAAATATTTGCCCGTTGAGATAATCACATTCGGTGCGGGACATCGTTAAAGTAATGCACGAGATAATTGCTATGAAACTGAGAAAGAGGATTGTTTGTCTATACGATGATTATATCTATATATATATATATATATATATATATATATATATATATATATATATATATATATTTGTATGTATGTGTGCGAAAACGTGTAAGGGTTTGAATATTCGATGACCCAAATATAAATGTTCAAGTGTAATAATCAATTTATGTTTCTAGAAAATTGTGTAATTTATATATTATTTGAAATTTTGTTCTAAATACAATTTGTGATATATTTACCCTCTTTTTGAATTTTTTGATATTTTTTTTCGTCCATTTCCAATTTAGTCTCTTTATTTTCGTTTTTACAACAGTCCTTGTTATAATAAATTATAGATATATGTAAGGCTTGTATTTATTTTCGAACATATTTTCCTTTTTTCTATCTCTTATTAATTTTTAGCTAACGTATCTGAAATCATCATTATGATTGAATAAAGATTTCTTCTTATTCTGAAAACATTTCATAATTATTTTATTTTTCGTTTTGGATTTGTGGTGAATTCACTTTAACACATATGATTTTTTACCCTCAACATCACAATATGTTATAAGGGGTTAAATAATTCCACTATTTTTTACACACTTTATAACAAACTGTAGTGTTGGGAGTTAAAAATACATTTGTGTTGAAATTATTTAATTGTTAAAAAGTTATACTCATACAATTCGATTTTTGAATTTTAACGTTTTCTCAAGTATACTATCTGAATAATGTTCATCAAAAGTTTCAAATTAGTTCAACTAAAATTGATCGAAGTATAGGCATACTAGTTTTTTTTATGAATACTTGTTTAAATTAGCTTTGAGACTTTAAACCCGTTTTTCTGAAAATCGCGTTTCAAAAATCGATAATCAAAATATTTCGAAAACGATTGCATCGTTTATTTCAAATTCTGTATACTTATTATAGATATAAAAACTAGTCTTTGAACGAAGGATTTTTCCAAAACATGGGTTTTTTACTTGATAAAAACCAGTTATTTTTTCATTGAAAATAGAAATTGTCTAACATTTGTTCAAATCAATATTTCGAAAAACTGATCAGTCAAGGACTACATAATTTAATGTATAAAATAAATCTTAATTTGTTGACTTCATACTATCCAAATATGAGCAGCAGTGGTCACTGCAAATGTTCTTTTTTCAGAGGACCTATGAAAGAAACCATATCTATTTTTGTTAATATTTTTTATTGAAAAAATATGTAAACTTTTTTAAATATACATTTTTAGATACCTGAACATGTTTTTTTGACTTCTTGACTGAGCATAACCCTTTAAAAATCCATGTTTTGAGAATTCTATTCTACATTGATTAAATATTAAAAAAAAACAATAGGATTTTTAATTTAAATATTGTAGATTTTCATCCGAATAAATTCCATTTCATTTTCATTCTTGTGTTTTATGTTTATTTCTCAATAAATGACCAGTCTTTGCTAATCATCTGACCTGAATAAATTTATTTAGTATTTGTCTATTTTCGTTTCTTTTATCTCAACGTTTTTTAGATAAATAAATGAATTAAATACCAAAACTTTTAATCACATCCAATATTTTCAACTGGTTGTATATTTTTTCACATATTTTTTAACTTTTCTCTCTGTATATTTTGTTTTATTGTTTAATATAAAAAAATAATTTATACACTTTTCAAAATTTGTTTTGGTACTTTGTCAAATTCACTTCAACAGAAATTAATCACTTAATTTAGTCATAACTTATTGATCACTTTATTCATTGATGATCATTATGATGGCCATGCTATTATCATTAGTGTATTTTATTGTTCAGTTGAATTAAAACATTTTATAATTGCGCTAATAATGATGATATCAGAAAAATAACGTGAACAGTAAGTGATTTTTTAAACATTTATACAATATTGTGATACTGAGATGAGTAACTCGTTTGTATAAAGGGGATAATAAGTGATAATTAAACACATTTGTGGTGTTATTAGATGTGTGATTCATTTGTGTTATAAATATTTTCTTTAACAAAGAAAAATTACTAATATTTTTACTTCACTTGTATTTATAATTTTTTGTTAAAACTTGTACTTATTTTCAGTATAATTCATTATTATTCCTTTTGTGTTTCGTTTATTTCCAAACAAACATAAACGTACACAAGCGGTCGTAATATTAAACTCTAATATTAAATGTGCAGCTTTGAAACTAAGGTTATTCAAACAGTTTCAGAAATAAACGACCATGTAACCCATTCAACACACACATATATTCATTTTATAACAGCGTATTATATACATCGGTCGTTATAAAACCGCTAATTAATTAATTAATTAAAAGAGAAAAAAAACTTCACGAACCTTATTACATCGACTATATCGGATACTTAATATTAATTACCACATTAAAGAAAAAAATAACAAAATTTCATATAATTTCACGTCGATTGTACGCACGTCGACTCGTACCAATTGCCATCGAAACATTTAAATTCCTTAACAATAAACTATAAAATAAATATTCTCCATTCCACGTACGCTCATTACAATACTTTAATTAAATACCGTCATAAATAACTCTAGCCCCCCTTTCAACATCTTTTTTCTCGACTGCTTTATATTTATTACACACATTACGCCATTCTAGTGTTGAAGCACAAATTATGCATCAATAATTTTTCATTTTAATATATAAATATAGCAGTATCTTTCTTGGCGTTATAATCGCTTTTTTCGTTTGTGAAACAGCTGTTTGCTCATAATATGACCGAATTGTGTGTTTAGTTCTGTAGACAGGTGCAACGTCTAACATTCTCTCACCTGCCCACGTAATTTGTGTGCAGTAAAAATGAAAATTGTCATCTGTTAATGGTGGGTCGTGCACTGCTGGTTTTATATGATAATTAATTGACCAATTTTGGTAATTTCGACCGAACTTAATTAATGTTTGCGTGTAATTTAATAATCGTTAACATTTTAATGTCCGCATTGAACGATTATTATTGTTATAGTCGAAGATAAGTGTACACATTGTCATCTAATGTTTCTTCAAGATTGCCAAGAACGAACTGTTGGCAGTGTTGTCATTGGTTTTAATTATTGTACGAGGATTATAGCACTTAAAATTAAATATATTATTCGTTGACATATGTGTACATGTGTTTATCAAAAAAAATTTAATTAGCGAGTCATTTTGTATTTTCCTATTTATCATGGGGAAAATAGGAATTGTGTGTAAAACCAATTTGTAATATATAAAAAGAATAGACTGCACTAATACCTGTATTATTTACTTTTGAGAAAAATAATAAAATGGTTTAAAAAAATATATTCAATAGAAATACTTTTTTGAAATAGTTTATTTTTTTTAATGTCCTGATTTGAAATTGACTAATATTTGTATTATTCACGTTTGAGAAAAATAAAATGGTTAAAAAAACTGATTTAATAGAAAATTTTTTTTCAATATCCTGATATGAAATTGACTAATATTTATATTATTAATTTTCGAGGAAAATAATAAAATGGTTCAAAAAAACATATTTAATAGAAATACCTTCTTGAAATAGTTTTTTTTTTAATATTCTGATTTAAAACTAACTAATGTTTGTATTATTTATTTTTGAGGTAAATAATAAAATTGTTCAAAAAAAAAAACGTTTTTAATAAAAATACTATTTGAAATAGTTTTTTTTTAATATCCTGATTTAAAACTGACTAATACTTGTATTATTCACTTTTGAGAAAAATAAAATGTTTAAAAAAAACATTTAATAGAAATATTTTTTGAAATAGTTTTTTTTTGGAATATCTTGCCTTGACACTGACTAATATTTGTGTTATTTACTTTTGAAGAAAATAATGAAATGGTTCAAAAAAAAATTTAATAAAAATACTTTTTTGAAATAGTTTTTTTTTTAAATCCTGATTTGAAACTGACTAATATTTGTATTATTCATTCTCGAGGAAAATAAATGGTTCAAAAAAAAACATATTTAATAGAAATATTTTTTGAAATATTTTTTTTCAATATCCTGATTTGAAATTGACTAATATTTATATTATTAATTTTTGAGGAAAATAATAAAATAGTTCAAAAAAAACATATTTAATAGAAATGCCTTCTTGAAGTAGTTTTTTTTTAATATTCTGATTTGAAACTAACTAATATTTGTGTTATTTACTTTTGAAGTAAATAAAAAATTGTTAAAAAAAACGTATTTAATAACAATACTATTTGAAATAGTTTTTTTCCAATATCCTGATTCAAAACTGACTAATACTTGTATTATTCACTTTTGAGAAAATAAAATGTTTCAAAAAAAAACATTTAATAGAAATAGTTTTTTAAAATAGTTATTTTTTTTTAAATATCCTGCCTTGAAACTGACTAATATTTGTGTTATTTACTTTTGAGGTAAATAATACAATAGTTTAAAAAAATATATTTGATAGAAATACTTTTTTGAATACCATGATTTGAAACTGACTAATATTATTAATTTTTGAGGAAAATAATAAAATGGTTAAAAAAACATATTTAATAGAAATATTTTTTTGAAATAGATTTTTTTTAATATCCTGTCTTGAAACTGACTAATATTTGTATTATTTACTTTTGAGGAAAATAATAAAAACGTATTTAATAGAAATACTTTTTTGAATATTTTGATTTGAATCATAATAAATTACTACAACATAAGGATTTTACTAACAGTTTAACTTACAGTTGACTAAATAATAAAATAGCTCAAAAAATATTTAATGAACAATTCTTTGAAATAATTTCACTAATTTCAGTCTTAATAAATTTTTACAAGATAATTTTTTTTACTAACAGTTGTTTAAGATTGATTCACAGTTGAACAAAGTTTGAAGCAAAATTCCTAAATTTACATTTTTTTCAGCCTCCTGACTGAGTATGACCCAATATTTTCATTTAGTTTTTTTTAAAAAAAAAATGATTTTCTAATTGATAGATCAAATTTGATATAGATTTGAATTAATAACTTTTGAATCATAAACGATCTATTATTTTTTTTATAAAAAAAATAATCTATATAATTTTTAAAAATGATCAATAGTACCAAAATTAAATTTCATTATCTCCGTCGAATTAAACAGAACCAGTTATTATCCTATTGAAAAATCAAATATGATACAAAAACACTTTCGATCTAACATCTCATTAATCAAGAACCGATGTTCGTTCACAGTAACATTTTTCTTTTTTAGAAAAAATAGTCCGATATATCTTCGATTTCGTAACAATCAATTACAACTGTTAACACAGCTCGATTTCTCGATCGCGTGAAGTTGAACGTTTATACATTTTACAGAGATTTTTATCGATTTTTAAATTCTACATTACATATGTTCACTTAGCGAAACATTAATGTATTTCTTTATGATCTGTTAGTACATGAAACGCATTTAATTTTTATTTGTAGCGTTGAATAAATCTTAAATATATATATCCGTCGTTTGTGTGTTTACAAAGTACGTTTGAAATATGTATGTATATACTTATGAGATGTAAAAAATATGTGTATGTATGTATGTACAGTTAGATTCGAAAGTTACGTGTGTGTGTGTTTGTATGTATGTGCGTGTGTATGTACATGTGTACGAGGAAAACACTGAAATGAATTTTAAAAGCACATCGTCGTCGTCGTCCTCTTTCGCCACGTTCTCTGTCCACACTCTAAAACACTCGTCGCGTAAACAGTAATCTGTCGAGATCATGGACCACTTGACTTTTGGCACGCGATGCGTCGGATGCTGTGTGCCGCCCGTGCTCTGTCCGATCTCTGCTCGCTGACATTTCGTTTGCGCGTCAGTCGCCGCCGTTTCGCAGCCGAGTGTTCGTTGTCGTCGTCGTCGTCGTTGTTGTTGTTGTAGTAGTCGTCGCGAAAAACTTTTCATCCAACACGTGTCACCCGCGTGTCCTCCGTCGTTTTACCGTCGTCTCTTTTCAATGGACGGACAGTGCGACGTCGTCTCTCGGAACGCTAAAAGCACTCACGGCTCGAGAACAGATTGGCGACAATCCAACATTTTCGCGTAATGCATTATATGACTTATAAACAGAATTCACTTTATATGGACACATACACATTGACATACACGTGTATACGTTTATATATATATATATATATATATATATATATATATATATATATATATATATATATACACACACAGTCTGTTACAAAAATCAACGTACATCCCCATATTTTAACATTTTTATATGAAAGAAAATTGGTCAACGAAATTATAAATTTATCGAATACTACTTAGCTTAAGAATAATTTTAGTACAAAAATCAAATATACACCTATCCCTCGATTTGCACGGTACTTTTTTACACGATTTCGCTTTTATACAGTTTTTGAAATAAAATATTTAAAAAAAACTGATAAAAATGAACATTTTGGTTGCATACATATTTCTACAGTTATTTTTTAATTTCGTTCGCTTGGTAATACTGGCTTACATAGTTGAAAACTGGATAATCATTTTCTACAAAATGACCTGGATGTTGAACGAGCTTTCCGATTTCAGCGAGATATTAATAAATGCTTAACTCAATAGATTTAACCAAAAACCAAACACAATTCTTAATTACGGATTTCATTACCAAGTTTCGAAGAAAAAATTAATAGTTTAATGAAAGTGATGACAGTAATTAAACTTTTGGTTAAATTTTTTAAGGATCTTATATTTCTTATTTCCATCAAATGAATTACATACTTATACCTTTATATATTTGTCATTTTTTGAATGGACTGTAAATTTTATGTTTTTCAAGGTATTTTACTTTTATAATTACACGGTTTTCTGAGGAACCGATCTTCGAGGGATAGGTGTATTGTTGAAATAATAACAACAAAATTTAATTATCAATCTCACAAAAGTGATATAATTAGTACTGCTTGTATTAAATGAAAAAATTAGTGCTTGGTTGGGCCTCCCTTTGCTTTTAACAAATATCTTTTATCAGTTAAACCAAAGAATATCGAAAATACTGTTCTTAACTGGAGGAAATTCATCGATAATTATATTTTAAGCAACCCACATGGAGTTATAATATTTTATGACAATGCTCAATTCCACGTTTCAAGAAAAATATAGGTTTTTCCAATAGGAATGTCAGAACCATGTTTGAATTTTTTAAACTCATTTTGATATTTCAATTCAGTATAGTTTGCCAAATTATCATGGAATATTTAACACTTAAACAAAGTTTGGGCATTGTAAAAAATTCAGTAGACTCATTGAAAAAAAAATTAATGAGTCCATTATTTCATGAAATGGACCCATCAATTGGCCACCAAGATCAAGTAATACAACTCCATTGGATTATTTCCGATGGGGTCATTTAAAATCATTGGCTCATGAAATTGGACCACATGAATGGTCGATAGTCATATGAGTGAAATTGTGTTCCATCATTAATGCCATAGAATATGCTTTAAAATAAAAATAAATAAATAACTAATTAGTTATATACTTTTTATTATATTTCCATTTAAAGATCTGAAGTGCTTATTGGAATACCATAAATTTCAGAAATAAAGTGAGTTGCAGTATAAGACCTCCTTCATCCACTATATTTACCAGATATCTTTTCAGATTTTATAAAGAAAAATAAATACAGATTTGATTAATGTTTTTTATTTTTATTTTCACTTTTCCCCAGATTTTTTAAAAAATAATTTTAATTATTAGGTAACTTTTTTTAGTGTAATTTATTTAGTTTTTAATACAATTTAGTCAGAACTGTGTCTAAATCATTTTGGACAAAGGAACTACTACCTCAGAACTAAAGATTTTATTTTAGGGCAATGATTCGTTAATGGAAATAATTATTTAAAATTATACTAATAATAATAAAAACTACTGAAACGTAAAACGCGTGCATTATAAAAATTAATATATGAAATGGTATAATAACATCTAAAAAAAATTGTAATTATATTCACAGTACTGCAATTAGCGCAGAAAATACGCATTTAAATTTTAAACTGTTTCTAAAAAAATATTATTAGATGCAATCAAAATACTTATTAACTATTCATATAAGAAAACATATGCATAAAAAACGCCGGTTCTTACCACCTTTCATCCGTATATATTCTCACTTTGATTACCTTGCCGTATCATAACCGTAAGATCACTTAATTTGTCTAGACTGTTTTTCTTGGTCATAAAAATTTTTAATTTATTAAGATGATTTTATCGTGTCAAAGACTTGATTTAATTTGTCTAGACGCGTTCATTAAATCATCAAGATAATATTAACTATAATGATAATGTTAATTAGACTATTTATCTGTTACAGTCCATGGAGACGGACAGATATTATGTTCGAAGCACTTGTCCAAATTCTCGAAATGGACATTCGGTGTATTTAATTCATAAATTATGTACAGATTTTAGGTCCATACGTCATGTTGTGCTAGTAAGAAAATGTATATTAGTCGTATAAAAATTGCAAGAAAATGTAAAATAAATAGCATATTTTTTTTAAAAAAAATTCGAATATTTTAACCGATGTTACTGCATTATTATTTTTAAAACATATTTCCAAACTAAAATGATATTCTGTTATGAATCATTCGTATAATTTCTTAATTTATAATTTTTAAGTACATTTAATTTGTTCAGTTTCATTCTCTATAAGATTAATGAAATTATATTTTTTATTCTTACTGTTATATAAAAATATCTTATTTATAAAAAACGTTCAGATTCATACAATTTAAAAAACTGTGTAAACAGTTGTAATTGATAGTTCGTAATCAAAAATGTTTATTTTTTTAAAAAAAAAAATATTATTGTGAGCAAATATTCGTTCTTGACTAATGAGATGTTAGACCAAAACTGTTTTTATATATATTTGATTTTTCAAAATTGATAAAAATAGTGTATTGGAAAAACTGGAATGGAAAACATTCCAAGCACGAGTAATTCTTTGAGAGATTATTTTTTCCCAACTTGTTTCTTGTAATTTACCAATTTAATTTTTAATATATAATCATTTGTACATAAAAAGAAAAAAACTATATTTTGGTTAAAATACTTTTGGACTAAGTAAATACATCAAAAAACTTTTCTCGATTTTTCCACTCGAGCTATTTAATTATTTGACTAGGATTATCTATCTTGAAATATCTATTTAAAAAACATTTTTTTTTTAAAAATCCCTGTCTTAATTTCACTAAATATTCTGTTTTATATAAACATGAAAAATAAATAATAATCAAAATAAACACCTTCGTATGAAAGACACTTTTCCTAACAAGACACAAGTACATCCATGCCAGTTTTATTAAAATACAAATTTGTACTTTTAAGAAATTCCTCGAATATGTTTTTGATTGCTGTTTCATTGTTGAAATTTTTCTCTGTCAAAAAATGATCTAAATTTTTAAAACAGTAAAATAATTGTGTACTGAAAATTAATTTAGTAAAATTATAAAAATCTTTATCAATAAATGAACAGATTTTAATAGAAATGTTTTTATCTGTAATCAGTTTTATTTTCATAGAATAGTACTTCATTTTTAAGGAAAACTGGTGAAAAATATTTAATGATTTTTAACTGTATTTAGTATAGAAGATATTTAATTATTAAGAATATTATTTTAATTTTTTAAATAATTGCACTTTCAATAAATCAAATGATTTATCATTTCAACGCCATGAGATTTGAAAAAAAATGTTTGCATTTGAAACCAGTTGTGTATTTATGTGCTTTTTTAATGGGGTGATAATTCATTTGTGTGAAAGTGAATTCGTCGGTTTCAAAACTAATAGTGATAAACGAATCCCCATTCAAATATTCCAGGATTTAGAAAAATGTGCACTAATCATTCATTGTTCATTTATTTTGCATTTTGATTGACTATCAGAGTTGTGAATTATCTTGTAGTTTTTGGGTGAATGATTCGTTTGTGTTAAATTGAATTTTCCATAGTAAATAATTATATATGAAAAAATTTTGGCAGTGAATATTTACACTTTCATAAAAAGTATTTATTTTTTTCAAATAAATTAAGAAAAATGAATCAAAAACTTGTTTTCTTCTTTAAATAGATTTATTCAATTATACCAATTCATTATATTATAAATACTCATTTATGTGTATTTTTCTAGAAAAAAATACAAGATCCTTTTTTAATAACATAAGTATTTTTAAGTACATTGATGAACAACAAAACTGAAATTACAGATTGTAAATTAGTTATAAAAAATAAAAATGTATTAAAAAACTATAAACGGCAGTAGGATACGATCGTATCAATTGATTTTTTTTTTATTTCAGTTTTCAATAAAGTAGTAGAACAAGACTATAAATTAACGCCTTGTATATAGAATTCATTTGACTTTTATTTTAAGAAATTTCTTCCCACGTATCACTTTATAAATTCTTACTTTATTACTTGAAAAAAGATGCAAATGGAATTATAAGAAGATACAGTACAATTTTTATCATTTTTTTAATATAAAATTCTTATAATTTTGTTTTGAATTCATTTCTGATTTAGTCCGTAAGAATATGTTAAGCTGTTAGATTATACAAAATGATTTTTTTTCTACATTATCTCTATTTTTTTAATATTATTAAAATTTGCCACTAAATTTGGTAGATTTTAATCTAGTTAATTTTTATTTCTAAAACTTTTTTATATTTAAATTTATAGAGTCATCCAAATTGTGTTTTATTAAAAAGAAATTTTACACATTTTTCTTTTTAATAAAACACAAATCTAAGTATCACATTTATATGACCTTATATATTATTTTTGTTATTAAATTATGAAAGTTTGACAAAAACGATAGCCAGACAACAAAATGGATTAATAATTGTTTTAGTAGAACTAAGTGATTTATAATAATTTGAGACAATTTCATCTTGACCATTTCTGAGAATTGTGTCGATTGATATCCTTTTTATTGAATATTTTGCTTAATAGTTATTGTTGAAGCGAAGACATCAATGAAAAGTAAATATTGCGGTCGACTCGTTCGTTTATGTAAATTAGTATAAGCATGTGCTTAATTAATTTAACACTTATTTGCATAAAAAAGACATGAATTAAGCGTTTAACCTGAAGTTACAGTTCAGCAAAAGTTTGAATCCTAATGGGAATTTTATACATCTTGTATACCAATATGACTTTTGAATCGTTCGTATTTTGCTTCTTAGGTAAATGTCAAACCTGTTAAACTTAGTGGTGGTTATTTTATGTATGTATGTGTGTGTGTGTGTAGTTGAAGATAAAAACGACTTACGACGATCACATCCCACTGTGACATGTTTATGCAGCATATTACAAATATTTACATCATTAAAACTGACATCTGGCGTACTCTCTAGCTTTTCGTTTACATTTTTACCGTCGCAGTCGTCTTCATCCATTAGTGACGCGAGTACAGTCCTCACTCACTCATTACGACTTGGGTAGGACCGGTGTCATTTGTGTTTAATAAAGTCTCCCTTCGTAACGATCACCCGGATATACGGCGACCAGTGTCTCGTGCATAAAATCGACAGAGATGTTCGTACGACGATGGCCCGTGGACCGGTGTTCGTGTCTTTGTCGTGTCGAACGTCGTGCCATACGAAACGTATTTATTGTAATGATAGTGAATATTCTGATGAAGACAGTGTTACCATATGTCCGTGTTAAGACATGTTGATATGATTATTATTTCAAAGATTATGATTTTAATGAATTACTACACTTATTGGATGAGTGACGTAACTAACGACGTGTTTTTTCTTTACTACGAATTATTAACTTATCATTCTTTATTATTCTTTTTCAAAACGAATATTTTACATATACCTGATTTTATGAAATTGACTTTCATTTATAAATCAATTCAAATAGCATTTTGATTTTTAGTTACTACAATTGAAAATTTCAACTGAAATTCCTGTAACTCTTAAAAAGTAAATTTGTCGATGATATCAAATCCGGTAACTAAAATTCCAATCTTTATTTGTCCCGAAGATCGGAGATCCAACTTTAAATAATGCGATTGATAAAATACCAACCATTTAAAAAAATTAAAACCAGATGATGGCACAGCTCCCATTAGGGCTGTAAAAATTGATGATTATTATTATCATTCTTTATAATATTTCGATGGAACTGATTGTTTACCCAAGATATTCAAAGCATACACCTATGAATCCATATATCAAACACCTCTAGTTTCTTTTTGAAATATTGTTTTAATATTCAACTTTTAAGGTCATAGGGTTTTCCAATAAGAATGTCAGAATTTTAACAGTTGTTTGAATTATTTTAAGCTCATTTTGACATTTAAACTTAGTATAATTTGGCAAATTACTTCAACAACGCTTAGAAATTGTAAAAACTTCAATGTACTTATTCCAACAAGAGTTTAATGAGTCCATTGTTTTAAGAAATGGGCCCATCAGTTGGCCATCAAGATCATATGATCTAACTCTGTTGAATTATTTTTGTGAGGTTATGTGAAATCTTTGTTTTATGCTGATAAACCTCAAACAGAAGCATTAAAAATAAACATTCAACGTGTAATTCCTGAAATTGGAGCACAATTATGTGAAAAAATGACTATATTTATTTGTATTTTTATTTCCTTTTTACATGCTAACTCCAGCAAATGTTATTAAAATCTCTTATAAATTTTCTAGTTTGTATTATTCTTTCTTGAATTTCTTATAACCTTTCTCTTTTATTATTTCTATAAAAATCTAGAATTCGTATTCGTTACTTTCTCTCGTTTCTTGATTTTTTATTTGAAAATTGTTTATTGAAAAATTCCTGTTTTAATTTTTTCGTCTTATACTCAAGCTCTTTCTTATGTTGTTTTTCTCCATTATTTTGAATATAGCTTCATTATCTTTATAATACAAGTTTAAAATTCTCATTTTCGCAATTGTAGATCTAACAGATATCTAATTTGAAAATGATTTATAAATTGTTAAAAAATAGAGGATCAGAGGTTAATTAAAATTAGTATCTATTGAAAATGAATGCGTTTAGAAACGAGTTCAATGTAATTGAGTGTGAAAGGACTAATTATGATATAGTTGAAAATTTAAACGCAATTTGTACAGGAAAAAATACCGCGATAAGATAATTTTTTGCGCGACCTACTTCAACCCATTCCTCGAGATTGATCAGATAATGAACGTATCAGATTGAAACTTTGCATAAATTAACCAGCGATCGAGTAAAGACGTCGACGAATAGAAAAACTATACACACACATACAGAGATAAATCATTTTACGACTTGGTGTATAATGAGCGGCATAATTAACGAATTACCGTACGAACGTGTTTCCAAATAGGCGATTAACATATCCATAACAACAACTATAAAAATTTCTCCGCTCGATGCGTCCGTACGAAAACAAGGAGATTATCTTATCGTAGTGACTGGTTACTAAACCGGAAACGGACCGGAAACACGACGTTCGCGAAAAAAAATATCATACAAAAGTACCGAAACGGACTGACGCGATAGCGAGATCGCTGCACGCAGATAAGCGCGGGCGGTCGTGTGGAATTTTGCGAGGATATTAGAATTTTTCATAATGACGTGGGAAGTGGCGGATCGCTGGATCGTGACCGGTCGACGGTCGGTGATGATCTTCGGTCAGCGGCGTCCAACAGATGGAGTCGATCATGCGTTTTCCTATCGATACACATTTATTAACCATTTTTTTACGATAAACTGTTATATTTTTTTATTATGTATATAAACATTTTCCTGTACTAATACAACACTGGGTACGCTGAAAAAACACATGGATGGATGTGAATAAGACAGTTTTTAGAATGACCTCGATGACCTCTATCACAATGACTTATATGGCTTCGATGTAATCGTATAATTTCCCCCTCCATATCTCTATTTTAATTTTTTTGGAAAAGAAAATAACCGCATGATAACAAATCTGGCCAATACGGCGTCTGTTGAACGAAGTATACATTTTTTAGCCAAAAAATTCATGTATAGTAACAATTTTGTAAGATGATGTTATTGTGTAGGGTCATCTAATTGTGACGCTTAGATTTGTGTTTTATTAAAAAGAAACTTGTTTATAGAGTGGTGTATAAGGAAATATATATATAGGGTTGGTGTATAGTTAAACATGACTATAGTTTCTTTTTAATAAAACACAAATCTACGCGTCACATTTGGATGGCCTTATATTATTGATGTGCCACAATTATCAATTTTTTGTCATCTTTTGATAATCTGATCTAATTGTTACTATCCTCTTCCACAGATGCCCCATAAGAAAATAATATTCGCCAGTGATAGTTTCATTTTTCAGGCTAAATTTGCAATGAATGATCCTTTTTGAATTCTGAAAAGAAATAAACATTGATGGATGAATAATTGGATATCTGAAAAATCAATCTTCTCACTTTTAGTGACTCTAGTGACTTCTGTAATAAAATCTAGCATTTGGTTTCTGGATCGTAATGATAAAATCCAAAAATTTGTCATTTTTTTGGCAATTTTAATGATGTCCTTGTAATAGTCAATGTGTGTCTTTTCTTAGTCATAAATACGGTAGCCCAAATAAGACTGAATAATGTTGTCATAAAAAGGTAACGAACGTTATTCACAGTTACTGCATTTCTCAAAAAAGTACGGCTCAATCATTCCGTCTATCCAAAAACCACATCAATTAGTGGCTTATTGAGGATGCATTGGTTTCTTATGGGTCGCTAGAGAATTCTCTGTGCCTCAAATCTGGCAATTTTGGTTGTTCACGAAGTCTTTCCGTTCAAAGTACGCCTCGTCACTGAAGATAATTTTGAAATTTTAATTCAGATTATCATGGAACATTTAACACTTTAACAACGCTTAGAAATTGTAAAAATTTCAATAGATTTATTGAAATAAGTCTACAAACGAAATAGGCCCATCAATTGGTCATCAAAATCATATGATTTAACTCCATTGAATTATTTTCTGTGGTGGTTATGTGAAATCATTGGTTTATGCTGATAAACCACAAACAACAAATGAACTAAAAATCAACATTGAAGTGTAATTCATGAAATTGGACCACAATTATATGGAAGAGTGACTAAAAATTGGACTAAACAAATGCAATTATTTTAAGTGAAGTCGTGGTGGTCATATGAATGAAATTGTATTCCATCATTAATGGCATAGAATATGCTTAAAAATAAAAAAGTAAATAACTAATTAGTTGAATACTTTTTGTTTTATTTCCTTTTAAACTTCTGAAGTAATTATTGAAAAAGCCTATATAAAATAAATGTACTTTTTCCATTGCTCTAGCGTGTCTTATTTTCCTTTATATATATATATATAAATATATATTATAATTGGTTATAGTTAACGAGTATCATAATTTAAGACCTTCTAATCGTTCATCATTTTTTTGGAACATGTGAGTGGAATCGAATTCATGGCCTATTAGGCACCGACGTGCCGATCACTGAACCACGTTCACCTCTAAAAATAATTATCTCGTATTTAATATAACGATCCACTTCCATCGCGCCGTAAATGTTGTTGTTGTTGTTGTTCATTACACGCGTCACCTGTTGAAAATCACTGTTTTAAATAGATATACGAGCATGCGGCGACGGGATGGTTACGGGGACCGTAACACACGGGGACCATACCGACGTTGTTGTCGTGTTCACGGGGCCGGAGCAAATAGGTACCGAGGACCGCGACACTGTATAGGCAAATGACGGGCCGGGCGTCGCGGAGCTAAGCGTGTCATTATGAATCGTTCAGCGTGAAATATAGTGGATAATGTTTGCGTTGTTTGTCACGATGCCATTCACCTCGCGTTCTTCGGTCGGCCGGAATGGGGGAATGGAAAAAAAGCGTACACAAAAAAGAGGAAACAATTTGCGATTGTGTGTATTTTTTAATGTGCGTATGGATACGCGCGTCGTTCGGATATTTCGAAACGTGGACCAATCGCCGGACTTACATTCATATAAAAGTCATTTGACAGTCGCTAAACATGATTTGAATCTTTTATTTGACACTGGTTTTTCAATATACAAAATATATTTATTGTTAAGTGTAATTTGTAATCATAGAGGATGGATAAGTGAGATTGAAGGATGGTAAAAAATAGTAAAATACATGTTTAAATTTTTCAGTCTCATTACCCCATATAAAAAATTAAATCTAGGTCATGCTCATTCAGTAGGTCGAAAAATTTAAATTTTGGATTTTGACATTTTCTGTAAGAATAATATACGGTTTTCTAATAAGCGCTTCAGAACTTTAAATGGAAATAAAACAAAAAGTATTTAATTAATTAGTTATTTATTTTCATTTTTAAATATATTGTATGGCATTAATGGTAGAACAAAATTTCACTCATATGACCATCAAGACTTCGTTTGACATATACTGCATTCGTTTAGTCCAATTTTTTAGTCAATCTTGCACATAATTGTGGTCCAATTTCATGAATTACACTTCAATGCTTATTTTTAATTCAGCTGTTGTTTGTGGTTTATCAGCATAAACCAATGATTTCACATAACCCCACAGAAAATAATCCAACGGAGTTAGATCGCATGATCTGGATGACTAATTGATGAATCAATTTCATGAAATAATGGACTCATTAAACTTTTGTTTCAATAAGTCTATTAAAATGTTTACAATTTCTAATGATTTACAATTTCATGATAAATTAAGTTGACATGTCATAATGAGCTTAAAAAAATTCAAATATGGCTGTCACCAGCTGTCAGAGTTCTGACATTCTTATCGGAAAACCTCTATTAACCCTTATCGGTCGTATGTCACCTCTGACGTGACATTACAGCTTTGCTCTATCAGTTATATGTCACGTGCGAGGTGACAAAACTGAACAAGTAACAACGTCCTTATTGCTGAATGTACACACTGTATGTTTTCACAGTTTAATTCTTACTCGATAGGAGACTACGTTCTGTCATATTTTAGCAATTATTTTACTTATATTATAATATTTTATTCCTCCAAAAATGAATAAAGAAAACTATAGCAATAAGGAAAGTAACAGTGATAGTTGTAGTGAAATATGTGACAATTTTAAATATTCGGCAAGTGATTTTAATTCTTGTGATGAAGAAGACAGTGATAAAAGTGTTATATTTCAGTCAAGGAAAAAAATGATTCTTATTCAATATTCAAGTAAAGAGGAAAGCGAAGTGGAAAGAGAAATTGTTCCTGATTGTGATGAAGATTGGATTGAAATCGACAGTGATGATGAAGACAATTTAACTTCAAGTATTCCTTTTATAAATATAGGACGCCAAATCTTCGGAAATGTTCAGGAGCCTAAAAATTATTATGCACAAAAGTATATTTTTATATCAAATAACTTTAGTTACTCTTCTCTTACAATAAACACTCAAATATATCTCCGACCTAGCGGAAAGTTAAGTACAAAATGCTAATGTCCGATAAGGGTTACTATTTAGCCATGTGGACACAAGTTGTTTAATCTTGAGTTTGATTCCATTAATGATTTTAATACCTCATTATAGAATTTGATAGATTTCAAAGGAATGATCAAACGAATAAAATCACATGCAATAATTTGTCTAAATGTAGATGCTTTTAAATTTTAAAATCTTTTCATAAATATCATAATTATTTTATTATTGTTGTTGTTGTATTAAATCTTGAAGAAAAATGAAACAGCATACAGCAATGTAAATATTTTTTGTAAGATGCCAAGTTTGTTATTTCATTTTGGAATAATCAAATGGTATTGTTGTTGTCAAAAATAACAACTTCGAAATTTCAAATATGTCCGAATACTGTTATAAAATTGATATAAAAAAAACCTTATTGAAGATAATTGATGATTTATAAGTATAGCTAATATAGGTGACCCAAATGAAATTGGATGGTTTAGGTATATATTTACTTGCTTACTATCATTTATTATTTTTTACTATCCTTCAGTCTCATTTGGGTTGTTGTAAGTAGTCGTCTATTCCATAGAATTAAACACCAAATTAAAAAAATATATCCTTATTCACTATGATGATATTTTTTATTTTTATTGTTTAAGAAGTTTATAAATAGGGATTTATTTCAGTGTTATCATATTTATTTCACACTTATTTATTTCAAATTTATGCAAATCCTGTTTAATTAATTTACTTATTTATACATTGCACAGATATTTTTTGTAGAATAATAATTAAAATATAAAATGTAGACAGTTGGTTTTCGAAAATTCTTTACACACACACACATAAATATGTATTTATGCATGCATAATTGTACACACGAATATCACAAAACTTACACAATTCGTTCTGACAATAAACACGCGCAATTATCAAAAATGCTCAACGCCGCTGTCATATTTCCACGTCAAAATAACGACAAGTTTCCCAACACGATCGAAATTTATTATCGGCCATAATTCATTTCTTATACACGCGCCAGAGCACTGCGAAGATCAAAGGCACTTCGAAGAATTCCATCACCATTGTCGATTAGTTTCTATGTGAGGCCGAGTCAATTTCGTACGAACTTGCTACGGCGTCTTGGCCCATGAATTTCAGTGCCGTGTGTGCATACACACAGGCACACATGTATGTACATGATATATATATATATATATATATATATATATATATATATATATATATATATATATATAGAGAGAGAGAGAGAGAGAGAAAGAGAGTAAGAGTAAGAGTCATCCAGATGTGACGCCTAGATTTGTGTTTTATTAAAAAGGAACAAAAATCATACACATGTTAAAATAGACTATCGACATTATTGCAAAAATCCGACATGACTTTTCTGATAACCTATGTATATATCGAAAATCCATATATTTTCATTTTCTCCTAACATTTTTATTGCAAATTAGAAGACACGAAGATATACAATGATTTCAAATTTAATTTGATATATTGAAAATAATACTTCAATAATTGTTGCCCTTTATGAAAAAGGCAAATTTATAATAAAATATATTTTCATGTACCTGTTTTTTAAAAAGTGATTATAGAATTAACAACAGTCGATTTTATACTATTTTATATGGATTGAATTGAGCACAGTTATTTATTTTCACTAATGACGAAGTATTTTTTGACATTAATTTCCGGATTGAATATATATATATATATATATATATATATATATATATATATATATATATATATATATTTGTATAAACCAACTACAAAGATACAAATATAACTCTTCATAGTCGAACAAGGACAGACGTGTATAAAAAACACATACGAAAACATAAATATTTATCGTTGGCTTTTGAACATGAATGAAAATTAATATAAATCGATTGTATTGCCAAAATATGACGACGACCGGATATAATACAGACATAAAAGCCGACAGATCGAAAATAGTTTAGCGCACGGGGAACACATGTGCATGTCGATGTGTCTGTAAAATTGATCGGCGTGGACGGAACACGCGACGACGTCGATGTCAATCGTCATTGAAGAGATGTCTTAAGGTGCTGGAGGATACGGACGTCAATCGTGTATTAGATTTCATGTAATTATATACATTGTATATGAATAACGAACGAAATGACTTTCAACTAGACAGATATATAAATCGATGACGAATTCAAGTAATAATAATCATCAGGTTATAACGATTTATTTAGTGAATATATTTTTTCTACATTTTTACTCTAAAATCATACGAGTGTTGAAATTTACTGTTACAAAATACAGCAAAAGAAATAATTTAATCATTAGATCATTTAACCCTTATTGAACGTTAGAATTTTGTACTTAACTTTTCGGAGATATATTTAAGTGCTTATTGTAAGAGAAGAGTAACTAAGATTATTTAATATAAAAAGATACTTTTGTGCATAAAAATATTTATATTTACACTTTAAATGTCTTCATCATCACTATCGATTAAAATCCAATCCTCATCACAATCAGGAACAATTTCTCTTTTCACTTCGCTTTCCTCTTCACTTGAATATTGAATAGAGATCATTTTTTATCCTTGACTGAAATATTACACTTGTATCACTGTCTCCTTCATCACAAGAATTAAAATCACTTGCCGAATATTCAAAATTTTCACATATTTCACTACACTATCACTGTTACTTTCCATATTGCTATAGTTTTCTTTATTAATTTTTGGAGAAATAAAATATTATAATATAAGTAAAATACTTCCTGAAATAGTATGTACATTCAGCAATGAGGACGTCGTTACTTGTTAAGTATTGTCACCTCGCACGTGACATACGATTGATAGAGCAAAGTTGTAATGTCACGTAAGAGGTGACACACGACCTATAAGGGTTATATTTAGGCATTAGGGGTTATGGTCAGTCAAAAGATCGGAAAATTTGATTTTTGGATTTTGACATTTTATGAAAGTTTTAAATTAATTCGACTAAAATAGATAGAGGTATAGGCATACTAGGTTTTTTTTACAAATACTTGTATAAATTAGTTTCGAAACTTTAAACGCTTTTTTCTGAAAATCACATTTTCAAAATCGTTGACTAAAATATGTCGAAAATGTCTACATCAATTATTTCAAATTTTGTAAACTTATTATAAATACAGAAAACTAATCATTGAACGAACGATTTTTCCATTGCATAGTTTCTTTTTTATTGTCTAATTTTTTCATACAAAATCCAAATTTTAATTTTAGTGTCTGTCATTTTGTTCCAAATCAATATTTCGAAAAACCGATCGTTCAAGGATTACAAAATCAAATTTTAAAGAGTATAGTGATTTTTCAACAAATCCAAATATCCAATCAAAAAATAATTTATTATTCGTTCAGTCAGTTATACAAACTCGATGAATACGAATTAAAATGTGCAGTTATATAGTATGACCTAAATAAGATTGTAGGGTTTAGATATCGATTTACTTGCTAATTATCATTTATTATTTTTCAATTTCATTTGGATTAGCCTGTATAAATATTTTAATTATTATTGAAAAGGGTATTAAACTGGTATTAGTTATATTTGATATTTTATTTGATTATTAAACATTTTTTTTTTTAAAAAATAAAACTTGTATGTATAAAGTTTTTCAATAAGCACTTCAGAACTTTAAACGGAAATAAAACAAAAAGTATTTAATTAATTAGTTTCTTATTTTCTTTATTTTTAAGCACATTCTATGGCATTAATGATGAAACACAATTTCACTCATATGGCCACCATGACTTCTCTTGACATAATGCATTCGTTTAGTCCAATTTTAGTCACTCTTCCACATAACTGTAATCCAATTTCATGAATTACATGTTCAGTGTTTATTTTTAAGGTTTCTGTTGTTTGTGGTTTATCAACATAAACCAATTATTTCACATAATCCCACAGAAAATAACCCAATGGAGTTAGATTACATGATTTTCTTGGCCAATTGATGGGTCCATTCGTGAAGTAATGGACTTATTAAACTTTTGTTTTAATAAGTCATGATAATTTGATTTAAAATGCCAAAATAAGCTTGAAACAAAATTCAAACATGGTTTCTACCAGCTATCAAAGTTCTGACATTTTTATTAAAAAACCCTATATAATTTTGATTGGGTTTTCTGAAATAAGCACATTTTTTTTATGTATAATTTGTTTAATTCCAAAATGATCTACTAAGACATTGATTCTTAGTAATAAATTAACGACTGACTTATTATTAGCTCATTCAACTACCTTATAGTAACACACATTTCAATTTCACTAATCAACAGATTTTATAAAAAACTCGAAATATCTAATCAAGAGAATAAATTAATATTTTCTATACATCAGTTATTTAAAATTCGTAAATAAAATTTGAAATATGCAATTATATCAATAATTCAAATAATATTTCGAAAAACATAGATTTCGGATTTAATTTTATTTATTTTTTTCAAAAAAAAATATTTAAAATTTTGATTCATTCTTTTGTACACAGAAATTTAATTTCATTATAATTTATTAAGGAATGAAAACAGTATTTGATAAACAAATTTGACAAAGAATTGAAAATTTATAATCAATTTTTTTTATATAGGGTTTTGAAAATTCGTGGGCTATAATTAAAAAATGTAAATAGGAAAATATTTTATTTGTTGTTTTTTTCGTCCATCCATTTTAGCTAATATATTTTTTTCTATAAAATTATCACACATGCATATGAAGAAGATATTTATTAATATATTCATCTTAGTATTGTGAAAGTGTAGAACGTTTTTAATACTTTTTTAATATTTATATATATATATATATATATATATATATATATATATATATATATATATATAAATCAAAATTAAAACCGTCTAATATTTTCGGATGATACGAGAGAGACCGTTACACGAGTTTTATGCGACATCGTCGTCGTCTTGTACCTTGCTTAGTGCAGATTAAATATTCATCAAGTCTTTTTTTTATGAATGGAATATTAAAATGTTTCTATTCTGCTAGGTCATCATGCTAATAATGGGAGTTCTTAATCTTGACAATTTCCTGTTTTATATTAAGTGCTTGTGTTTGTTTAGGACAAAATGCATTCGCTGAAATGTTTGTTATCTCGTGAAAAATATTTTGCTTCTATAAATACGACCCGTCCAATTATATATTCACTGCATGAAATTTTATATGGAAAAACACGATATTTATTCTCCGGCTGTGTAATTATTTTTATGGAGAATCTATTAGAATTTAAATATTTGTACATGCATACATTTGCATACATTAATATATATATATATATATATATATATATATATATATATATATAAATGTAATACATATGTTTATATATCTGTATTTCTCTCTTATAAATCAGTATTTAATTGCATTTTTCATTTTTGTTACAGGTCAGTACCTTACGTTTATTCGTTAATCATCTCTCAATAAATGGTGAGTGGCAACGATTACATTTACTGTATTCGTTCAGAAATTAATATAGACTGTTAATTTTTCAATTATTTTTAATTAGAAAATAATCTTCAAATTATTCGTTCTGTGTGCTTAAACAGTGATTAAATCATTTCTCTAATTAGTCGAATTATTTTAATAGATTTTTTGATCTAGTGAATGTTCGTCTGCATAAATTTCTATATCTGATTCAACCGAATTCATTAATTTAGTTCAGATGTAAAATTATACATGCATATACAGATTATGTCCCGGAAATTAATGTCAACTATTTTTTAAAATGTGTGTGTGTAAGTTTTTATATAACGAATGTCGGAACGTGTAAACTATTTTAATTGCTTGTTAATATTTTTGTCTATTAATCATTTACATTATTAAGTAGTATAAATAAAAATAATAATTTGAATCTAATATTCCTTTTTTAAAATTTCTCTTCTGATATCGTTTTATTGAATGTGAAACTGTTAATTTGTTAAATTATATCATAGATTAACAGCTGTCGCATATTTTGTGTTTTAAAAATAACCAGTATCAATATAAATTGTTGTGTTTTGTAATTATCAGATTTTTCTTCTCTATTTTTTTGAATCATAAATTTATAAATACGAAATAAGATTTTGTATAATGAAAATTAAGTTTTTTTTTTAATAGAATTTGATAAATGTACATTATAAATCAAACTGTTTTTTAATACAAATTGTTGCATTAATTAATTATTAGACTTTTTATGTTTTTAAAAATATGTCGATTAATTTTATTGTATTAAGCTTAAGTGTATAAATATCAAATAGAAATGAAACATTTTTTTAATTAACATTTTTCGGATTTGAATTTTTGAACAAAAAATATAAAATAGAAATAGAATATAAAATTTTCTGATTTTTGAACGAAAATTGTTTACAAGGATTTTAACCCTTATCGAACGTTAGCATTTTGTATTTAACTTTCCGCTAGGTCGGAGATATATTTGAGTGCTTATTGTAAGAGAAGAGTAACTAAGATTACTTAATATAAAAAGATAGTTTTGTGCATAAAAATATTTATATTTTACACTTTAAACGTCTTCATCATCACTGTCGATTAAAATCCAATCTTCATCACAATCAGGAACAATTTCTCTTTTCACTTCGCTTTTCTCTTCACTTGATTATTGAATAGGGATCATTTTTTTCCTTGACTGAAATATAACACTTGTATTACTCTCTTCTTCATCACAAGAATTAAAATCACTTGCCAAATATTCAAAATTTTCACATATTTCACTATAACTATCATTGTTACTTTGCATATTGCTATAGTTTTCTTTCTTTATTTTTGGAAGAATAAAATAATATAAGTAAAATAATTGCTGAAATATGACCGAACGTGTTATCTGCTATCGAGTAAGAATTAAACTGTATAAACATACAGTGTGTACATTCAGCAATAAGGACGTTGTTACTTGTTCAGTAGTTTTGTCACTTCACACGTAACATATGTCTGATAGAGCAAAGTTGTAATGTCACGTCAGAGGTGACATACGACTGATAAGGATTACATAGAAATAGAACTTTTTTTTATTAAAATTTTTTGGTTTTGAATTTTTGAACAAAAAATATAATTTTCTGTATTTTTGAACGAAAATTATTTACAAGGATTTAAAAGTCACTTTATATCCTTCTACAATTAAAGTGATATTACAAATAATATAAAAGTTGTAGTACAGTGAAATTATATCATTGTTTTTTTTTAAAAAAAAATCTTTTAAATCCTTATCAAAAGAATTCATTCATTACCCATGAAAAATAAAATCATATTTTTTCATTATTCATCAAAAATATTTTATAAAAGCTTATAGATTTGGGATAAATAAATAGTGATAGATAAATTTGCGTTTAAAAATTAAAACATGTATTATTTTTTTTATAACATATGGGAAAGAAATAATGTATTATTTTTTATTTTTGTAATTAGTATTTGAATTAAAATCACTAATTAAAAAGAAATTTTAATTCAATTTAATTCATTTTCTAGAAAGATTATAAATAATGTTGGAGTTTTTGATCAAATAATTAATTAATAAAATATCTTCAGTATATATAAATTAAAATAAATAATTTTTATGACTTTACACAAATTAATTTTAACCCCAACACCACAATAATTTAAACTGTTCAATAATCACTTATTGCTCACTTATTATTTATAATTATATAGTCTATAATTATATCGGTTGATGCATTTCGATGGCAACGCTATTATCGTCAAAGCCTTTCTGTTCTCAGAAAGGCTCTGACAATAATGAAGGCTCTGGCAGAAAGGCTCTGACGATGATGGCGTCGCCATCGAAATGCATCAGCCGATATTATTATAGACTATATAATTATAAATAATAAGTGAACAATAAGTGATTATTGAACACTTTAAATTATTGTGGTGTTGGAGTTAAAATTCATTTGGGTAAAGTGAGTCAGCCACAGTTCCAAAACAACAAATACATTTTTATGACTTTTCCATCTGTTGTCTAATTTTCTTGTTATCTGCCCTGTCCATATCTATTTGTTCTTATTAGTTACTCTTATTATAATTACTGTTATATTAGTTTATCTTTGATATGATTTTTTCCTTGATTTTTTTTATTTTAATTTTCATTCCATAATGATTTTTTTCATATATATATATATATATATATATTCACACATATACATGTATGTATGTGTGATTGTCTTTTGTGCTGTGTGTCCGTATATAAGGGTTGTTCTGTACGTCTGTTTTTCTATTTAAAACATGTAAAGATGGCGGCTTGATAATAGCGTAACAATTTAATATTCGTTAAATTCAGTCCGAATGATGAAGAACACCACGAACAGTATCATCAATTTGAAATTAAGCCACTGCGAAATGTGAGTGACGTTTCATTATTACAAAATCAGGAGCAAGCAAGGCAACACAATATTTGAATACATATTTAATATTTTAAAGTTAATTTACGGCTGTTTGTTTTACGACAGCCTAATAACATTCATATTTGGCAACGTCTCTCCCGTTGCGTACCCTCCGTCCCACGTACCCCATCGGAGCGGCCCCCGTCGTCCGCCCGCTTATCCCGTTCGTCGGCCGTTCTCGTCTCATCCCCCGCGACGTGTTCGGCTCGCGCTGCCTGCCGCGTTCCACCCTGTCGTCCTCCGTGCGTTCTTGTTCGGTTGCTCTTCTTCTGCTAAACAGTGTCTGCAATAAGGCGCTACATAGCGCGACGAGATTGTCCTGTTTGTTGCAATATACGTCGCGATCATTAGAAAAGGTATGCTAGACGCCTCTATCTACAACAGTACGTTCATCACGACAGGATTAAATTAAATTTCGACTTTAACTCGTGTAATAGAATCTTTGTATCCGTTGGGAGGTTTCTCGTCTATTTTTATTTTTCGTTCGTTCTGCAGATCTAACACTTGAACTCGAACGATCTTTCGATCCGCTTCGTCTGTACGGTTTTTAACACTTTTAACGGCCGTTTGTGTTACCGTTTAATTGCAGTGCTATCATGAACTCTGTATCTCGTACGAGCACGACTATTTTTCTAGTATTGATTTTTTTGCTTCACTATTTAACCAATTATTTCAAAATTGTTTGATTAAATCTATAGAAATTATTATTTTTTTACCATTTTATTCACTCTGCATTTTATATTAGGTTTATCAGAATGTTCTGTCCGATAATGTCATCTTAAGTTTCAAAGATAAATCATTCTACAGAAATGGAAGTCACAAATTACCTTCATGCTTGAAGAAGTCATTAGTAACGAAGGAAAAATTACATTGTTCAGTACGTGTAGCCGGAATATTTTAAGGTTTTCGAATATGTTGCATCGTTTTACAATTTTGAGGAGTTATAAACCTTAGTCAAGGGAAAGTTGTTGTTGAGGTTTATAAATTTTGGCACAAAATAATTTATTATTGGCAAAATTTTAAATAATCTGTCAGAGTTATTTTTTGTAATGTATGGCTTTTAATGCACAGTACATAAACCCTATTTATATGTTTCCGGAATTTCACGAGCAGTCAACAAAAACCATATTTTTATATCTTCGGAAGTTAATGTGTTAATAAATATATTGAAAATGTATTTTTTTAAAAATCAAAAACGGACAGAACTTTCCTGTAGGCCTAATATATGTGTATATGTTATAGTGAATTACAACACAAAAATCAGAAAATCTGCAAGTGGATATGAGGACAGATAAAAAGTATTTGATATAATAAAACAAATAAAATCAAGGCATATAGCAAGGAAAGAAGATAATAGATAGAAAAAATCGTTGTAGAATGACGACTAAGAAAAAAAGATTAAGATAGAGACTTTATCAAAGAGGGAAGGATGAAATTGTGAAGCTTAGTGGAGGTGAGGGTTGAATTAAATTAGTCACAGGCAGGAAATAATGAAATAATCTTAAGAAAAAATTTCAGAACAGCCAGTTATAATCAATGAGACTTTCTCCTAATGGTAGACTGATAAAAAAAATAATGATGATGATGATTGTAGAATATTATGTAAAATAAATGATTAGTCACTGAAATGGATTTTTAAGATTAGAACATAATTTCAATTTGGTCAGAATTTCAAATAAAATGATCCAAAGAATTATAACTGAAAAAAAATCAGAAGTAAAAAAATCTTAAATAGCATATGGGGTGTGTCGGATGAATAATAATTGAAAAGTTTCATAAAAGCATTTATCTGGATGCCAGAAAAACGATGAAAAATTAAAGATTTAAACGAAGCAAATAAAATAACCTTACAATAGTTGTCACTTACTGAGAAAGTTGTAAATATGAGGGTCGTTTGATAAGTATGATAAAAAAGTAAGAAAAACTAAATTGAAAAATTTAATTAAATTAATTAATTAAATTAAACAATAAATAAATTTACCATACTTATCAAACGAACCTCGTAATTGAAAAATGGAGAAAACTCTATATGATTGTAATAATTTGGTGGTGTGAAGGAGTTGGAAGAAGTTATAATAGTTTTTATATAAGGGATGAACAAAAAAAAATATAAACACTAGACAATTCTTTAATATAAATTAAAGAATTGTCTATTAATACTGTTCATCCTGATAGGTCTGTTCGTAATTATTAATGTGTTTATGTGTGTATAAATTTTCATAATAAATTTTGGATGAAATTCGAATATTAGAGATTCCGTGTACTTGAATACAATTATCGATGGATCCGGTTCATTTCCGCTCGTTTATATTTTATTTATTTGAAAATACAGTCCGTTCTATACATCTTTGTGATAATATATGACCAGTACTTGTCGTTTAGTTATACAAAATATCATACCAATGCCGCGATATATCAAAAAAATATCATTAGCGTCGAATGCGAAGTGAGTGAAGAGAGAGCAAAAGGGGCACGCGGACAGAAAAGATGACGGGCGAGAGAAGAACACGAAGAATGAACGTCGAGAAGTGGTGGATGAAGAAGAAGTCTCTAATAAGAATACCCGTCGCGGTCCCCTCGTCCGTCGTCGTTGTACACATCGCGAGGGGATGTTTAGCGGCGGCAACTTGAAACTTAGAACGAGACGAGAGATACAAAGCAGAATTAACGTTAATGAAATCTCTTCTATATCCATGTGTCTCTCGTTTTAATTAGCTATCTGCGCCGTCATGGCCGCCACGGCTTCCGCCTAGGCGTCCTCTTGCGAGAGCGTACGTCGTTTCGGTACACCCGACCGCCCTCCGTGGCACTCACACCACGCACCGACGTTCGTTCGCCCCCTCCCCCCGCGTGTATATACGCCGCGAATATAGATACGGCCAGTAAGAGAATTCGAATACGGTGATTGCGATGTAGTTTTCGATTAGTTATTAGATTAAATAAATAATTAATCTCGGACGTGACCGAAACGTGTGAGTTATGTAAACGGACGGATCGGGCCTATTAAACGGGAATGAGAAACGAATATAGATTGTTGTTTAAGACGACGATCGAAACGTGTAATAATAAATGAAATGAGCTCATTAGATTAATTCTTATGCTTGTTGAGAATTTATAAACTTGTCAAACGACATGGTTTTCGAAAAAGACGTTTAAGATTCTTTTAAGTCGTTTGCATTTATTTTTCTTGTTGTGTAATTATTCTAAAAAAGCATTCAAGATACAAGACTTGTGTGTTACTTGATTAAATGCCAAAGAAATTTAATTCTGTTTTTATACAAAAAGTTGATATAATCGTCCTTAATAACGTACACAATTATTTTATCGAAAATAACACACATTATATATCAGCAGTGTCAGTAGCCTCTTTATATCCACCGCTGGATGAAAACATCTCCAATTTCCACTTTGGTCGATCCAGTCTATTCCGATGAATTTTCGTATGTCTCTGTTCCATCTCTCTATGAGTCTCTTCATGGACTTTTTTATATCAAAGTTCTCAAATATACTAGGGTCGTTTGATAAGTATGGTAAAAAAGTAAGAAAAACTAAATAGAAAAATTTAATTAAATTAAACAATAAATAAATTTACCATACTTTTCAAACGACCCTCATATATATATATATATATATATATATATATATATATATATATATATATATATATATATATATATATATATATATATATATATATATATATATATATATATATATATATATTTGATTGAAAACCCAGTTATATAACAAGGTTATAAGAAGAGATCCATAAGAAAATGGAACAGAGAGATAAGGAAATTCGTCGGAATACATTGGAAGAGAAAATCATTGGATCGGTTGAGGTGGAAAATTTTGGAAATGGCTTTTATCCAACAATGAAATAAGAGAGGCTGATTATAGGAGTGTCCCATCAGGATCATAACTTAATTTTTTAATATAATGCATCTTTTTTTTGAGCGATGATAAGTGCACTCCTAATGGGACACTCTATATATAAGTAATATTTGATTTGTTGGAAAATGTATTTTTTTTATTTCTGTTTCAAATATTTATTTTTATTTTATTTGAATATATTTTAAATTTTTATTAATTTTTTAATAAATATTTTTAAGCTGGTGAATTTGTTTGAAAAAATTACTAAACATTATATTTTTTTATAAAAAATATATTTTAAATATATTTAAATTTTCATTAATGTTATTTTCCAGTAAAAATTTTTAAGCTAATGAATTTATTTAAAAAATATACTAACGAATATATATTTTTTTAAAAAAATAGATTTTATTTTTATTTAAATTTTTATTAAGTTTTCAATAAACATTTTCAAGCTGGGGAATTTGTTTAAAAAATATACAAAAGATTATATATTTGTAAAAAAATATTTTAAATTAATTTAAATTTTTAATAATGTCATTTTGGGTAAATACTTGTAAGCTAGTGAATTTATTTAAAACATTTACTAAAAATTATATTTTTTAAAAAATGTATTTTAAATTTATTTAAATTTTAATTAATATCATTTTTCAGAATATATTTTAAACTGATGAATTGATTTAAAAAATATAATAAAGGTTATATTTTTTAAAAAAGTATATTTTAAATATATTTAAATTTTTAATTGTCATTTTACAGCAAACATTTTTAAGTTAGTGAATTTTTTAAAATATTATTAAATTTTTTTTTTTAAGTTATATATTTTAAATCTGAACTTAAATACAAATAAGTATTTTTGGTATCCTTTTTTTAATATAAATTTTATTTATCAAGAGAAAAATCTAATTTAGTCTTTTTTTGTCTTATGATTTTTTTAAAAAATATATTAAATTTTTTTTTTAAATTATATATTTTAAATCTAAACATAAATACATATAAGTATTTTTGGTATTATTTTTTTAATATAAATTTTATTTATCAAGAGAAAAATCTAATTTAATCTTTTTTTTGTCTTATATTTTTTTTAAAAAAAATACAATTTCAATTACTGCGATAAAATCTTATGAAAGAAAAGAAATTATATTAGGTAAAGAAATATATTTTTTAGTCAATTATTGAATTAAAAAACCTTGTATTTAAAATGTCGTTATGTAAATGTACATAAAATAATCACACCTGTGAGTCGAAAAATCAATAAATACTTATTTAATCGACCCAGTAGAAATTCCAATAAATTTCGATATCTAACACCGCTACTCACGCATAAATGTCCCATTTTATTAAAAATATAATACAATATTTACGAACCGTTATCGGTAATCTTATCCGAAACAGGTTGTCTCGTTAAACGCATTAATTGAATCTCATTAAACGATCACATAATCTGTACCACAGATTCGTTAATTAACATTCCGATGTTTTTATTTCGAAAAAAATATTCTAGAAAACTATTACAAGAATTACAGAACAAAGCAGATGCGGACGACAAGGAAAATTATTATTAATTAAGATACGATTGCTACGAATTTTAATTGAGTTAAGAGCGAACGAAACAGATCTGTAAACATTTATCGAAATGTAGTTATTATCAATTATATAGGCCTGTTGTAATTGATTTTAAAACATAAATATGCTATATATTTGATGAAGAGATGAGTGACGAACCTGAGCCGAAATAATTGGTGTAATAAGTGTATTTGATTTTTTTTTTTAAAAAAAAAAACGATGGTGGGGTAGAATTTCAAACCGAGTTGTCACTTTGTAACGATCTAAAAAACATATACATGGGTGATGTTAAAAAGATACGTATGGATGTGTATGTATGATGGATTAAATCGAATCGTTGGAAAAAAACCGAAACGAGTGTATGAAGTCAAGATGACTGTTAGCCAGGGGAAAAAATGATGCCGCATTCCTGACTAACTGAAACGTTGGTAGGCTTAATTAAAACATTATAGTCGGGTCAAAAGTATGTGCTAATGAGATAAATATGTTTTGCACTAATGACACGGTAAGAATTACGACGCCACAAAAACGTATCAAGACCGACATAAAAACATATGTGCAGCAATCGTCGAAAATAGAATACGTTTTAATCATCGTACAGTCCTCAGTCATCTTGGAACGGAAACTGTTATCATCGCGAGACGGGGACACCACGAATATGTCGACGTGCTGTTCGAGTAGACAGCGTTTCCGGAATTCGGGAAATTCGAATAGGGTATCGAGAAATGACGTTTAAAAATACCTGACCGTTTTGTCTTTGCGTTAGTGTTGTATAAAAAAGAAAAACATTCGTCAGAATTGTATCTTTGATTTGATATTAAAAAAATATTTGGAGATAAAATAGGAATAATATTTAGTATATTGGGTGTGAGTATATTTTTTTTCATATAAAAGTATTTTTTTATTTTTTTTTTTGCAATATTGATCTATAATATAATTTCCCCTGTTTTCTATTGATTTGACAACTGATAAATTCCATTAGGTTAATCTCCTATTACTAAAAAAATAAAAAATAACTTTCTTTTTAGCACACATTGATATAGAACCGAGAATGTTATCCTTTACCATGTTTACATTTTTAAAATAAACAAATTCCATCTTGTTGAAAAAATACTGTAGAAATTTAAAAAATAAAAAATGTGATGATCTTGGACCGGTGAATATGGAGGTTTAGACCAAATTTCTCACCTTAACAATTTTTTTAGATAAAAATGTGTGCCACATGCAATTGAACGTTGTTATGATTAAAAACATCCTTTTTGTTATCCAAAATTGATAATTTTTACTCTTTTCAAGTTCGGAGTCTCAAGTTGTGATCAACATCGATCATCACTTTTAATTTCACCCTAATTTGTAATACAAGGGTCCTTTGAAATCTCACCAATAACACAACATTTTTGTTGTGATGTACACCTGATTTTTAAATCAAATACACTATTTTTTCTAGAAGAGTATAAACTTTTTTTCTCACATGTTTTGACAATACATTCATTTTTCATCTCCTGTCGTTTAAAGATTCAAAAATTGATCTTTTTTGGCAAACAAAGTTCGATATATCAAGTTTAAAAACAGCTTTGATACGAAATTGAATCGTTTTAAATATTTTATCGCATTTGTTTGATAAATCGTGAATTTAAATTTTATATCCATGTACCACAGGAGGAGATTAGTAGTTGTTATACTTCGAAATATGTCGTTATCAATTTATTGGATGTATTTTTTAAATTAAAATCATCATCACGAAAGTTTTTAAACCAATTTTATATCTGTTCATTTATAATAACCTCGTTGAATATTTCATATGCATTTTTATCCGGGGTTGTTGTACTATTTTTCAGGAATTTTTATAAAATACAGTGTTTTAAATGCAGTTTATCGGTAATTATTTGAATGCGTTTTGAATATGTTTAAAAATTTAAATCATGTGATTAATTAAACATTGATTTATAATTGGGTATTTGGAAATGTCAAAAGTTCAAATTAGCCATATCAAAAAATGAAAAAAAGATTCACTTGCATTTTATAATACCGCAAGAAGCAAGGATTGCAAAAGTAGAAGATTTACGTAATCAACAAAACTCTATTTAAGATTTTTGAATGTTTAGTTATGAAGTTGTTGTGTTGAGTTCGAATGTATAGGGTTTTCCAATAAACGTGTCAGAAGTTTAAATGGAAATAAAATAAAAAGTATTTAATTAGTTATTTATTTATTTTTATTTTTTTAACATATTCTATGGCATTAATGGTGGAACACAATTTTACTCATATGACCACATAGTGGATTTGTTTAGTCCAATTTTTAGTCGCTCTTTCGCATAATTGTGGTCAAATTTCATGAATTACAAGTTCAGTGTTTATTTTTAATGATTTTGTTGTTTGTGGTTTATCAGCATAAATCAATAATTTTACATAACCCCACAGAAAATAATTTAATGAAGTTAGATCACATGATCTTGGTGGTTAAATAATGGGCCCATTTCGTGAAATAATGGACTCATTAAACTTTTGTCTCAATAAGTCTATTGAAGTTTTTTTAATTTATAAGCGTTGTTGAAGTGTTAAACGTTCTATGATAATCTTAATTGAAATGCCATAATGAGTTTTAAAAAAAAATTAAACATGGGTGCCGTCAATTATCAAAGTTTTGACATTTTTACTGGAAAATCTTATATTTCTCTAAAAATATATCTTGTCTTATTAAGAAAAAATAATGGACGATATCAAACATTAAACGTGTATCACAATTTCGTTGCCGTTGTGCAAGAAGTGGATTAAAAAAAAGTACATGAATAGACGACCACGACGACGATTGAAAAAAATATCGCTGTAAAAACACTCGTCGCCAGAGTTTGGTGATCTCATAAGTTCTGTTCGTCTGTACGAAACTGGATTAAAAAAACGACACGTTACATTATTACTCGCCAATTATAATCGAACATTCGTGCATGTGTGTGTTCCGCTTTGAAATTCCGCCGCGAAATGTAAAAATTCGATAAACACGTCATATATATTTGTCAATGCGCACTTGAAGATTGAAGTGTGGTTGCTTGCGTGGATTATACTTACCTGATGCTGCGACATACCTCGCTGTACCACTACTACTACTTCCACTACTACGACGACTACTACTACTACACACTACTACGTACTACTACAGATGTAAAAATGAAAAAATACATATATGTGCGCGGTGGAGAGAAGCGAAACGAATAAATAAAGAAAAAAATAAACCGCTGAACAAGCATCATCGTGTATCTAAGCTCTTTGCGCCGCAAGCCGCGAGACAAGTATTTACAGCCCGTAGTATTTGTTCATCGTTCGAAAGTGAGCGCCGAGTGCTTCTTACACAGAATCTCTTTCCTCCAAATGAATCAAGTGTTTAAATACGTTCACGGTAATGTTATCGGAGAATGTACGCGGCTGTAACATGTGCGCGACGATTTGATCGGACGGGAGTTCGAACTACAGACGAAATTTATTACATTTTTTTTTTAATATCCTTGTTCTGTTTTCCCTCACGTTCGCATATTACAACAGCTATCCGTTGTATTAATCACAGACGTGTCTGTTATTACATTTCCTTTTGTGTGAATTATTTTGCATCCGATTTAAATGGACATAAAATAGAAACGATTTTCTAGTTTACTCATTTAGTAGGAAAAAATAAAATAGAAATTCATATTTTACTCGAGAAACAACAAGTAGATTTTAAATTGAAATCGAGAATAATTAAAGATGATTTTTTTTTAATAAATATACAAGAACCACTAATGAATTTTAATTTTAGATTAGGAAAAAAATTGTTTTGCTTATAGCAGGGGTATTAGAATAGAGAAAAATTTAATCAAAAATATTTTTTGTTTAATAAAACTTAAGAATTTAATTAATACCAATTCATTTACAACATTTAATGTAAATCCTGGTTTAAAATAATCATGTAAGATTATAAAAGACCACAACTTATATATTATGTAAAAAATGATTACAGACTCAAATTAAAACTAAAAACATATTCACCATCCTCTTTCAATCCACTGTTGGATAAAGGTCTATCTCAAAAGTTTCTACGTTGACCAATACAAAGCCTTTTTTCACTCAACTTGTGTGTTTGCTACATATATTTATGGTATTTTCTTAAGTTCTTGTATATCTCTAATTTTCCAAATAGTTTCTCTTGTCCATCGATGGTCTATACTTCTTGCTACATGCCCATCCCATTCAAAAAATTTTTTTTTTGATTGGTCAAAATGGAATGTTTTGGGATAAGTCTTCATCTTTTTTTACCTCGACTTTATAGTTCAACCAGGATTTTGATCTTCACAAATTTTCGCCAATTTTCTTAAGATTTTCTATCATCATCTTCTAATTTTCAAATCCACTAAAACTTCTTCTTTATCTTATATCCATCTTTTCTTATATCTTTGACTTTTTCTCTATTTTTTCATTCTTCCCTACAAAATACTCTTTGGTATTCTGTTTTCATTCATTCACTAGCCAAAACATTCTTGTCGACTTAATGAATATCACTAAATTTTCATTTTACATAATTTTCTACACTTGGTAGTTTATTTACATCATTAATTTTATTTTTTCCTTCACAGAATTATAAATTTATTTTAAAATCTCTTTCATATACATTTAAAATATTTTTATTGACTCTTATAATAGCCATTAATTCTGTTCCATAGGTCATCATTGGTTTGATCAGTATCTTGTAAAGTTTAACTTTAGAACATTTTGAAAGGAAGGTTATTTCAAAAGTTTATATATATATATATATATATATATATATATATATATGTGTGTGTGTGTGTGTGTGTGTACATTTTCACATACACGCATGCCATCGTTATCATTATAAGAGCCTATATTAGCCCACTGCTGGATAAAAGCTTCACAATATTGTATTTGATTAGAATTCTTTTTTTGGTCGCCATTACATAATTATTTTTGTACATTTATATACATATAATACACACACACACACACACACACACACACACACACACACATATATATATATATATATATATATATATATATATATATGTGTGTGTGTGTGTGTGTATGTGTGTGTATAGTGTCCTCCCGTCAGGAATGCACAACTTCATTTTTAAATAAAACGTATCTTTTTTTTGAGTGAGCGATAATGAGTGTGTGCTCCTGAAGGGACACCCTATATATAATAATCACTAAAATGGACATGTGTAGCAAGAAAAGAGGACAATTGGTGAACAAGAATCATTTCAAGAGATAAAAGGAAACTAAAAAAATCATCAAAAAATAGATAAAATTGTGAAGTATAGTAGAGGTGAATGTTGGCAAAGGTTAACAGATGATAGAAGAAAATTGAAGAAGTATTTTGAGAAGACATTTATATATATATATATATATATATATATATATATATATAAAACCTAGTTTTGTTTTTAATAATCTAAGAGTAGTCCATATTAAAAATTGTAAGAGAAAGAAGGTTTAAAAAAAAAATCATACCAAAAAAGTTTTTAAATAATGTCATTCATAAAGTCTTAATAGTAAAGATAAAGTCATCTCAAATACAACAATAATTAAATAGGTAATAAATCAGCATATTGTGGTAACTGAGTCGTATCTTTATGATGCCATTTTATTATTTTATCTCGATATATTCCTACAATACAATAAAATGGAAGTTATATGTAACGTTTATTTTTATGAGTATAATAATCTTTCCATGAATATTTAAAAGAATAAGTCGTAAAGTTTTTTTCTCTGTGATTATTGATGGAAATATGAAAAAAAATCAATCATCTACAATTATAGATATATACAATAACTGAATTTCTTTTCAATTAGACTCGCTCCGCCGTGTCTCGACACCAAAACCGAACACACTCCGACTGATCAAAGTCGTTACGTGCGCGCAACCCCGTATCGGTTTCTTTCCTACCGTTACATTCACTTTACGTTCACGTAAAGTTTATATATTCATTACCCTTAATGTATTACGGCGGTCGTAATACGTGTGGGGGTGAGTGTTGCGCTCGAGTACGATGGAACGGCGACGAAGAAGTCAAATCTGGTTGAGTGCTGTTACTTGTGAAGGCGCTACGATCGCGACACGAGACATGACATGCTCTCGCGGGCTCTCTTCTTCGGCTCCTTCTCTCCATCATCTACTTCTTCGTCGATGTCGAGTGGCGACCCGCCGCCCGTCGCCTTTTACCATCACTTGCGGGCATGTCCATTTCGAGCAATGATGCAATTCGTGTATGTGTCTGTTTTAGATGTGTGGCATCGTGTACGAGTGTGTATGTGTGTGTGTACTTAAATCCATCCACACACACACGTATATAAATGTTTGTATGTGTGTACAGTGTGTTCTTGTTGAATTTTACACCCATTCAAGTATCACTGAATCGATTGCGGTCCGTAATATGTTTTATATAGAAGTGTGTTCCTTTTTTTATTTGGGTGAAAAAACGAGTTAATGTAATTTTAATGTCCGTATGTCTTTTTTTGTAAGATTGTTTTTATACGACGTATTATTATACAACGACATTCGATTGATTCAAATAGACTGATGATGGACTGTCGCAAATAACACGTTTCGAATTAATTAAATAAAAATTGTATTTTTTTTTCTTCGATATTTTCTTAACCGAATTAGGACAGTGAGATAAATTACTAAAATTGATAATAAATTTAAAAATCCGTAAATTATCATTCCAAATACCACAATATATTATAAAATGTTTAATAATTACCTTTTTGTTCACTTTGTTGTTTGTAATAATAATGAACTAATGGGCATTTCGATGGCAATGCCATCATCGTCAGAGACTAGTTTTATATATTTTTATAAAAATTTCTAGTACAAGTGAACAATAAGTGATTATTGAGTACTTCTATTGAGGGTGATTAAAATGAATTTACCAGAGTTTCAAAACAACCAATTCAAAGATAAGTTTATTGAATCTTGAAGATGTTATTTATTAGATAATCATATTTATTACAACTTTTTGTAATTGTAATAAAGGTTTTTAATTTGATGTTTTGATATTAACAGGGTTTGTAAGATCTGCGTTAGCCAATTAAATAAGTAATAGGAGATTGTTAAAATAATTATAAAAGAAGTTATTAGAATATTAATGTTGAAAAAATGAAATTTAATTAAAATCATATTTTTTTGATAAATAATTTATATGAAAAAATAAAGTATATTTTTCTTTCATACAAATTTGATTAATGATTTTGTTAAATATATTTTCTAAATAATTCCTCCAATTGATCAATTAAAAATATACTTAATTTTTAAATGAAAAAACCTAATTAAAAATGTACGAACGAATTTGGTATTGTGGCTAACAATTTTTTATTATATATATATATATATATATCCGTGTGTATATAAAATCTACAATCATACTACACTAAACAAACTTTCAAAATAAATCACATACGAAACTAGTCGAAGAATCAAAAAACAATTATTAAAATACGCCCGTTTCATTCTTATGTGTAGAATTCCTGAACGTCTGTGCTCGGCTTCGAATCCGTCGCCAGTGAAGGATAAAAACGTGTCTTGGTTCGACTCTTGTATCGTTTATCCTTCACCGACATATCTACATTCGTATCGAATCCATTTTCGAGCATGTAACAGAGAGATTCAAACGCACGATACTCGCTATCAGTGTCCCTGTTTCGGAAAGCTCTCGATGTCGATCGGTCCGGTGCATCAACTACAACCCTGGTTATATGTTGGCCGTCGCCTGCAAGACAGATTGCTTTTTGTTGGTCCCTATTTATGCGCCCGCCCTGGCCTCAACCGGTCAAGGACCTTCGTGGCGTGTCATATTTTGTTTTGAAATTGATTTTCAATGTGACAGAATGACCTTAAGTTTATACATATATATATATATATATATATATATATATATATATATATATAAATATATATATATATATATATATATATATATATATATATATATAAATTAATTGATTGAATACAGGAACGTAAACATAAAATAAAACCGATCTCGTATAGATTTTTAAAACTTTTTTTTAAATATACAATGTTATAAATTACAGAGAACTGTCAGAAGATTGGGTTGGATTTTTTCTCTCTCTGTGAAAAAGTTTCTGCAACAAGAAATATACTTTTATGATTGTTATTTATACCTTCATATATCTTGTAAACTTCTAAACGTATTTTCGTGTCATTTATATGACATTATCAATCGGTATATATTCAGATTAGTTTTGAATCAATTATTCCAACAGTTACCCAATATATATATATATATATATATATATATCCGTTTAGAAAATATTTTTAAATAACTTTATGTTACAGCTAAAATACTTGAAAGTAAGTTTGTTTCTTGAAGCAGACTTTCGTAAAATTTATGAGTACGTTTCATATTAAACAATCTCATTTTTTTCTGTGTCAATATTTATCGATCATATTTTGGCATGAATTCAATTTTCTCACGAATAAATACAATCAGATTTACTTCCTAAGAAAACCTATTTTAAAATTTTCCAATAAAGATCTTGCAACTGTACAGAATTTGAATCAGTCAGGTTATTATTTTTTTCTAAAAAAAAGAAATATTAGAACTGACAAATATGGGTCATAATCGAGAATAATAAATTAAATTTGAATGTTAATCACTGAGTAATTTATAATCCAGGTTTTTAATTGAACTTCAAGTTAAGTACGATATTAAACAGGAAATTATTTTATTTTTCATATTGCAGTAATATTTAATGTGATATTTGTTGTTTTGGAACTGTAACTGATTCTCTTTAACACAAATGAATTTCTACCCCAACACCACAATAGTTTTAAGGGGGTATTCTAGTCTAGAATTTCAAAAAATCGATTTTTTTGTATATTTTCAAAGTTTAGACCTTTAAGAATATGTCATTAAGAGGATTTTTCGAAATTCGAATTATTTTCGGAGTTATAGCTGTTTTTGTGATGCGCCAACCAATCCGGTCTGGCCGGAACGAATCAACTTTAAACGCGTTTTTCTCGAAACTACTTTTTTTGACACGGTTGACATGATATCTCAAGTTCTAATGGACCGATTTACTTGAAATTTGGTATAGAGCTTCTCAATATAACAGTGATTGTCCCCGTCTAGGATTTTTTGAAAATTTTGTTTTTTACTATTTTTAAAAAATTCCGAAAGTTGAAAAAATAGGGCAAAAAAATAACTGTTTTTTCACACTGCCGCCATTTTGCGAAAAAATTTTTTTTTTAATTTCCCTAGTCGGGGATACTACTACAACCTTCTTTTTCAATAATTTCAAAAATTTTTTTGTTGCAAATGACCGGAAGGATTGGAACCACGTCAACCAGGAGACACCTTTTTTTTCGAGCCCCCACTTTGCCAGCCTGTACCTTTTTCAATTTTGATTTTTTTGTTTTTAATAATACTTTTTTATACTCTTAAAATGTTAATAAATATAACTGATAAAAAATGGATAGCAAAATATTTGTTGTTTTTTTTATAGCGCCCGAAAAAACACCTAAAATTCGTGCGTCTAGACTAGAATACCCCCTTAAAGTGTTCAATAATCACTTACTGTTCTCTTTATTTATAAATATATCGGCTTAGTGAACAATAAGAGATTATTGAACACTTTAAAACTGTCATAGTGTTGGGGTAGAAATTCATTTGTGTTAATTTAATTTGATATTGTCAAATTGTAATGAAGTATTGGGTCATCTAAATGTGATGTCTAGATTTGTGTTTCATTAAAAAGAAATGAAAAAAACTGTACACATGTTTTCTTATACACCATCTTATACGCATTTTTCTTTTTAATAAATCATTAATCTAGGCGTCACATTTAGATACCCTATATATAAAAATATTAATAAAGGTGGTCCAGATAAGACTGAACATTTTAAAATACATTTACTTGCTCTTGCTATTATTTACTATCATTTATTATTCTTCAGTCCATTTGTTCTATTCTTTATATTTTTCAATTTGAAATTTGAATTTTTATTAAAATAAAAATAATAATTTTATTGAAAATATATAGTATTTTCGTTTATAAATTTATTTTTGTTCGCCTGTAGTAGAACAGTATTTTCTACTAAATATTATTTGAAAGAAGTACAAAAGTAGTTGAAGTTTCATTAGACAGAGAGAAAATATATTAGTGAGTTTATATTTGGATATATATATATATATATATATATAATGATAGAAAGACAGTAGAAATAATATAGCTATATCGCATATAGTACGATTTTCTTGAAAGGAAAAAATCTGTCTGAATATAATGAAATAAATTGTTTTCAGCGCGAAAGAAATCCAAATAGATATTATCAGTACGATATTTGTTCACACATCAAATAAAATACAATGGCCTGTAAAAAAAGCCACTAAGATCGTCTACATAACATCCCTTACGAGCAACCAATGCACACCCCCGAAACATTTTCGCACGGAGCAGCCAGAGAGAGAGTAGTATGTACACTACCACTCTACAAGCATCCATCGACTAGGTTCAGGCCATGTTACACATATAAATTCTCTGTTCGGTAAAAGTATTTTTAAACAAGTTTAAAAGAGGATTTATTACTAAAAATCTACAAACATTACAGCCTATGTAAAGTTCAGATCTCTTCGATAAAATCAGAGTCACGTGGTAGTTATATTTTTACCATGAGATTGTTAGCCTCATATCGAGCTTTCTAACTTTGGATTTTGAAGGACTCTCCTACTGAAAATCGAACGTAGTCTCCCGCATGACAAGTGAAGATACAATTAATTTAGGGTGGCCTAAATAAGACTAAAGGATAATGAAGAATAGTAAGCAAATAGAATTGTCTAAATCTTTCAGTCTCATTTGTACTACCTTGTACTCTTACTCATAATTGTATTACTGAAGATGTTACGAAGGTTAGTCAAATATTAATCTACATTTTTTTCTACTACTGAATGAGTGAATATTCATGACTGAGATCCAATGGAGATATTAGTAGTTAATGGTGTTTAGACTCCCTCCTAGCTGTGCACATGATTTCGCATTTATTTCTTTAATATTTAACACGATGAGTGAGCAAACAGTACTTAGTGCTGTTGCATAATGATTTACAATCAAGTTTTTAACGAATGAAAACTTGAAACCGACCGAAATGTTATGAAGATTACGTGGACAGTTGGAAAATGAAATGTTATCGTTTATATTGAATAAGGCATTTACTGGAAGATGTTATAATGTGCAAAATTTGATATATCTGCGTCGCCCCAAGATCAGCATCTCGCTAGAAAATATTCGAGCAGTTTGAGATTTTATTAAAGGAAATCAACAGTTCATAGTGGGCGAAATTTGTAAAGAAATTGGGATAAGACATGGTAATGTGTAGTCTATCATTCGAATAAGTTAGTTTCAAAAAAAAAAATTCTCATGGTGAGTTCCACGTCTATTGAATGCAAATCAGAAGATTGCTCGAGTTGAAATTTCTCAAAAATTGTTAAATCAGTATGAAACTGAGAGAAATACATTTTTGAATCATATTCTCATCTATGATGAGATATTGGTGCATTATTAAATTTCAGAATCAAAAAGGGCTAGTTTGGAGTAGATAAGAAGAGATGAAGCAGGTTGAATGAAGGGGAAAAAGTTTATCTGCGGATAAGATTCTTATCACTGTATTTTGAGATTACAAAGAGATTGTATACGTTGTTTTTTCCAGAAGTAAAGGACAATTAATGCTATTTACTATTGCTAACCGTTGAATAAGGTCTAAGTATTTTATCGGTCTAAAAGACGTGATGTCGTGTTACTCCTGTACAAAAATACTAGACCTCATACTGTCACCCTAACCTAAGATAAATTATTGTTAATGCACTGGAATATCGTTGAATATCATCCTTGTGTAATTACCATTTGTTTGGATCACTTAAAACTTTGGAAAGATAATGATTAGAAAATGATAAGGTGAAAAATTTGTATATAATTGCTTTTTAACACCTCACACTATTTTATATGATAAAGATATTAGAAAACTGTTAATTCATACCAAAAGTGTTTAAATTTTATCAGAAACTATATAGGAAAATGATTTAATAAAGAGTACATTTAAAAAATGTTAATTTAATAAAGAATACGGGAAAAAATCAGTTCATATATGACTGATTCTCGAAGTATCAAAAAGGAGATAGCTTTTATTTTATAAGATAAAATGATAAAAAAAATGTGAGTGTTAATACAAAGAATTTTTAGAAATGCTTAAAAAAGTGTTATCGTTTTAATATTAATTGCATTATTAAAAACAAGTATTATAACTCAAGTAGAGTTCATATCTCTCTGTGAAACTCAGAGTCTTATGGCAGTTATAACTCCATACCAAACCTTTAACTTTGTATATTGAAGAATTCTCCGACTGGAAATCAAACGCAATTTCTTACCTAACAAATGGAAATGCGAAAAATGTTATTATAGATGTTATTTCATTTATGTGAAATATTTATTTCACTTAATAAATTATAGAAAAAAATTATTTGAACATAAATATCTATTACTATTTGTTTAAGATTTGTAACTAATTTATTTTCACATAAATAGACTATCATCTTAACACCACAAAATATTAAAAAAGTGTCTAAATGAACTTGCCACAGTTCCAAAACAAATACTGACAAATAAACAGAGCTCTAATGTTGATGGAATTGCTATCGAAATGCACATCATCTTATAAACAAAGGATTTAAACAATAACTAATAAATATTTTTATTATGTTGTAATGTTGGGGCGAAAGATTATTTGTTTGAAAGATAAATGTCTGTTGTTTTTTAGAAAAAAAATTGTAAGAGTTAATTAATTTTATAATTGATTTTGGTTGTGTCAATATTTGTGTACTTGATTTTATTTAAACTCTGGGGTGAGATTGGACTTTACAATATGAGTTATAGAGGGTGGATCAAATGAGACTGAACGATAGTAATGAATAGTAAATAAGTGTAAACAAGTAAATGTACGTTTAAACCATTCATTCTTATGAGAGCTTCTTGTATAAGTAAAATAGTTAACAATAAATATTTCAACATTTTAATAAAAGAACTTATGGTTTGAGGGTTGTGAATACATTGTAGAAATTAATATTATTGTTTGTTTTGGAACTGTGACGAATTTACTTTGACACAAATTATTTTTTACCCCCAACATCATAATAGCATCATGCTCTGACGATGATGCTATTGCCATCGAAATGCGCATCAGTCGATTATTGTTATAAATAAAAAAGTGAATAATAATTGATTATTGAACATTTTATAACCTATTGTGGTGTTGGTGTTAAAAATTCATATGTGTTATAGTATTTATAAATTAAATAAGAGTAATATGTTTCAACTCTTCAGTTTTATTTAAGCCATCTATATTTATAATTTTTGTTGGTTATAATTTTATTGTTATTAAAAGTGTTATATTTCGTTATGACCAAATTCAATATTGATTTTATTGTCAGAATAAAAAAAATAAGTAAAATATTTGAATATCATTTTATAAATTTCATGACATTTACACAAGTTTCAAAATGATAATTTTTAAACAAACATAAAAGTTCCATCAAATACGATAAATGGTAATGACCTAAGCAGCTACGTTGCAAAGAGTTCATTTGATTCTTTTTATACTAAATTATTTTTACACAAAGTTTACTGTAATTGAATTATATTACATGTTCTTTCACAGTCAATAGGCGTGTGAAAAGGGGAGTTAGAGAAGGGACAGGTCGTCCCCTAATTGTTACCTTTTCTAACTAACACAATGTAGTAAATTCTGTGCAAAATATAAAAAGTTGTATATACGAACGAAAATGATTCTATAATAATACATATTTTATTTTGTTGTTGTTTTCAAATTTGATTGTAAAAAAATATTTTAAATTTCATTTCTTGATTATATATTTTATTGTTTTTCGTTGAGCTAGAAAAATTCTTTTTAAATTATTCTCAGATTATTTGTTTAAAAATTAATATCTGTATTAAATCGACATCGTTGTTACAAATTTCAAACCGTATTCATGTGAGGATATTGTTTATTTTTTTCAACGAAACTATTTAATATCAAACCACAAACTTTTTCACTGATATTTCCAAACGTGTTCGTACGAAAACAAACAATGAATGTTCACCTGACCTGTTGATTTTTAAAACGTCCTATACATAATTTATCATCTATAAATTGAACGAATCGATTATCAACAGGTTATGGATTCGAGAGTTTATTCGAATCATTTCATTCGATTTTTATTTACAGTTTGTTCGTTCTAAACGAACTGTAAAAATAAACTTATTAGTTCTGATCCGTAGAAAAAATAATTGTCTGGTAATAAACTGTTTGTAAATTCAATCGAGATTTTTAATTATGAATTTTTTCCCTGTTTCATTTTATTTACTTTATATATATATATATATATATATATATATATATATATATATATATATATATATATATATATTTGTGAGTAAATATTTTTATATGGTTGTTAGTAATTTATCTGTCAATAGTTTTATTATTTTTCAATTTTTTTAAAAAAATATATTATTAAATGATTTTCTTTTCTCTTACTTTCTCTCTTTACCTTCTCCCCCCATGTATAGATTTTTTTAGGTTAGATAGAACTTATGATATTGATTCAATTTAAAGTTCTATCTTTCTTAAAAAAACACCTATATATATATTTATTTGTTTGTATTAAATTTAGATAAATTTCCTATTTTTAATCGAAAATCAATAAAGTACGAGTTCGAATCTAAGCCCGTATAACATATGATCATTTATTGAAAAGATTTGGAATGCTCTTTGATTCAGATTCGATCTTTCGAACCCGTTTAAAAATAAAGACAAACCTAACGCGGCCTTCAGAATCAACCAGTATATAGTATAGGGTGTTAGCGACGAGTATATGGGGTTGTGCGGTGTTTTGCGGGGTACAGCACCGTCCGAGACACGGGGGTCGCCTCCGACAGTGGTATGGTGGACGGTTGGATGGCGGACTTGCTGGCTGGCTCACTGACTGGTTGGTTGGTTGACTGGCTGGCTGGCTAGCTAGCTAGGCTTTGGGGTGGCTCGCGATATTGGAAACCGGCAACGGCTGCGACGGTAATCGTACAACACGTGTGCCACCGACCAGCGGTCGTCAAAATTGTTTTTACAGAGAGATGTAATAAAAGGATATTTTATTTGACATTATGGCGCACATATATCCATCCAGACATTTATATATATATTTATATATATATATATATATATAAATTTATGTATATATATTGAAGCAGAGTAGAGATTTGCGTGGTAAATTGGAAAAATTTTGACGTGGCTTAAAATATATAGCGTTTTTATTTTTAAATCATACTCTTTTGATGGAAAAACTAGATTTTCATTTCCTTCTTATTTCTTTTTCAAAAACCAGTGTCTATTGTTTGATGTTTTAGAGGCATAGCCGGAATTAAAAACATAAAACTTGGAAATATTTATGTTTGTAATAGAATATTTATGTGATTTGAATCCTTTTTTAATTTGCCAGTATTGATCTGGTACTGTGGTTAATTTATTTCCATCAAATTATTTTTAGAATCACACAAATCAATTTAAGATTTTATACACTTGTTTAATTTTTTATGGTCGGTTTATTAATTAATGTTATTTTAGATGACTTTGTCATCATTAGCAAAATATAGGATTTTCCAATAACAATGTCAGAACTTTGATAGTTGTTGGTAGCCATGTTTGAATTTTTTTAAAGCTCATTTTGATATTTGAACTTAATATAGTTTGGTAAATTACAATGAAACGGTTTAACACTTTATCATTGCTTAGAAATTGTAGAAATTTCAATAGACTTATTGAAACAAAAAATATAATGAGTTTATCATTTCATGAAATGGACCCATCAATTTTGTGATCTAATTCCATTAGATTATTTTCTATGGGGTTATGTAAAATCATTGATTTATGTCGATAAACCACAAACAATAAATACATTAAAAATAAACATTGAACTTGTAATTCATAAAACGAGTGACTAAAAATTGGACTAACGAATGCACTGTGTCAAACGAAATCGTTGTAGTTATATGAGTGAAATTGTGTTCCATTATTAATGCCATACAATATTCTTGAGAATTAAAAAAATAAGTAACTAATTGATTAAATACTTTTTGTTTTAATTACATTTAAGCTTCTGAAGCGCTTATTGGAAAACCTTATACTTTATTATAAAATCTGGCTACATTTATGAAATCTTATCGTATTGGGAAGAGTGATTAATATGTATAAGAAATAAATTAGTATTTATGAATGTTTGTTTTTAAATCGAGGATTTTATAGAATGACAAATTGTCTCATTTTATAAATAAGTAAAGTAGAATAGAGAGAAATGCAAATTTATAACTAAATATGAGAAGAGACAAGAATAACTGATAAAAAGAACAAATAAAATCGAGGAACAAATGGGCATAAGTAGGACACATAGCAAGAAGAGGAGATAATAGATAGAAAAAATCATTATGAAATAACAGCAGAGACAAAAAGAGACCTTATCAAAGATGTAAGAATATAAAATTATGAAGTATAGTGGAGGTGATGGTTGGACAAGAAGCAATGGAAAAATCTTGGGAAAACATTTAAGAGTACTTAATGATATTCGATGGAAATTTTATCTAGCAGTGGGTTTATTTAGGCTTTTGTGATGAATAGGGTGACTCAAATGAGATTGAAGGGTTTAAACATATATTGACTTGTTTACTATTCTTCAATCTCATTTGAGCTACCCTATAAATATTTATATAATTGTGTGTGTATGTTTATGTATGTACGAGGGTCGTTTGATAAGTATGGTAAATGTATTTATTATTTATTTAATTGATTAATTAATTTAATTAAATTGTTCAATTTAGTTTTTCTTATTTTTTTATCATACTTATCAAACGACCCTCGTATGTATGTATGTATAAATATTTGTATGTATATATCAATAAATATTTAGAATATCAGTAGTTGATAGTTCAGTGCTCCAGAAATGGTAATTCTAATTGAAGTTTTTAGTAAGCTTGATGTTTCCTGCTAAATAATATTCGAGTGAGTTGACTTCCAGATAACTTACAACTATTAACCCTTATCGGTTGTATGTCACCTCTGACGTGACATTACAACTTTGCTCTATTAGTCGTATGTCACGTGCTAGGTGACAAAATTGAATAAGTAACAACGTCCTTATTGCTGAATGTACACACTGTTTGTTTTTACAGTTTAATTCTTACTCGATAGCAGATAACAAGTTCTGTCATATTTCAGCAATTATTTTACTTATATTATAATATTTTATTCCTCCAAAAATGAATAAAGAAAACTATAGCAATATGGAAAGTAACAGTGATAGTTGTAGTGCAATATGTGAAAATTTTGAATATTCGGCAAGTAATTTTAATTCTTGTTGTGAAGGAGACAGTGATACAAGTGTTATATTTCAGTCAAGGAAAAAAATGATCCCCATTCAATATTCAACTGAAGAGGAAAGTGAAGTGGAAAGAGAAATTGTTCCTGATTGTGATGAAGATTGGATTGAAATCGACAGTGATGATGAAGACAATTTAACTTCAAGTATTCCTTTTACAAATATAGGACGCTAAATCTTCGAAAATGTTCAGGAGTCGAAAAATTATTATTCACAAAACTATCTTTTTATATCAAGTATCTTTAGTTACTCTTCTCTTATAATAAGCACTCAAATATATCTTCGACCTAGCGGAAAGTTAAGTACAAAATGCTAACGTCCGATAAGGGTTAAAAAATAAATTATGTTTGAGTTTTGATTCAAAATGAATTCTTTTAATATACATATATATATATATATATGTATATATATATATATATATATATATATATATATAAAATATATATGAAATAAATTATCTCAAAATTAAAAATTTTTCGAACAGTGGAAAATAACGAATAATAGTGTTTATCAGTGTTTTGAAATAAATTGTTTCATACATTTTTTGGTGTCAAATTTATATAGATTTTGTAATTTAATCAGATTTGAATAAAATTGTTTTGGTGTAAAGTTTTTCTTAAAATTCTATAGTTGTACTTAGAATGTCGTTTTAGTTAACATCGAAAGTAAATATATTTTGATCAAAAATTACAATTTACAAAAAACATAAATATGCACGATCAGCTAAAGAAACCGATCCTTCTGATGTTTGAAGAGTCGCCGATCAACAAGCATCGTCCGCTCAGCTAAAAGAAACCGATACATTTCACGTCCGCTCGTTTTAATAAACGCCGTGTCCTGTTCCCGACGACGTTCTCGCACGGCCCGAAAAAATACACACACACATACTTGTATATTTAAATAATTTACGGAGTGAAAACAAAACACTTTATATGAAGTAAACGAGTTTCGAAAATTCCGACACACTCGACGGTTACCAGTACGACCAGCGAACGAACGCTGTCTTTGGCCAGAAACGCCGCTTTGAGGAGATACGCACTCTAACACTCTCATATAAGACCGGTGCTTTAGATAGGGTCCTTGATGAAAAAATAATAATGTTCGAGGGGAGAGTCCGAGGTTCGCAACCCGCCCCGTGTGTCCGTCCACACAACTGGCGCGCAGTAATAGAGAAAGTGGCGGGTTTATGTTTTCTGTTCTACACAGTGTGTGCGGGTGAAATTCTCTGTGACGCACTGGCGTCACAACGACAGTTTCAAATATCGACTTGTGATTTTTTTTAACTTACGTGTATATATATATATATATATATATATATATATATATATATATATATATAATTATTTTCCAATCAAAATTTACAAATCGATCTATAAATTTTATTGTCAATAACATTTCATTATCCAATAACCTCAAAAAAAAATCATTTTAATAAAACATTGAATTTCAGTTCCTGTATTTTTTACTATTGTACGAAAATAATATGCTAATGTGATAGAAAATAATAGATTTTATTAAAAAAAATAATAATAAAATAAATTGTCACTTTTAAAAATTATAATTGTTTTTAATTATGCTTAATTTTCCATCTTATTTGTATTTTGTGATGTTTGAGAGCTTAAAAATTGTTGTGATAAATCGGTGGTATATATGGTAACATATCCATCAAATCTTTGTATTTTTCCTTCGTATGAAATCTTCATATAATGGCAATAATTCAATATTTCCATATATTTTTAGTCTTCTTATTTTGTGTATAAGAACTAAAATATGAAATTCCAATTCATCATCTAATGATGTATTATAAAACATTTTATTGGGGGTTTTTGAAAACCTTATCCATTGTATCGAGTTTTCCAATAAAAATGTCAGAACTTTGACAGCTGGTTGCAGCCATGTTTGATTTTTTCAAACTATTTTGACAATTCAATTTTAAAAGTTTAAAAAACTTCAATAGACTTATTGAAAAAAGAGTAAATTTCATCCATTATTTCATGAAATGGGCCCATCAATTGGCTACTAAGATCATGTGATCTAACCCCATTGGATTATTTTCTGTGGGGTTATGTGAAATCATTAATTTATGTTGATAAACTACAAACAACAGAAGCATTAAAAATAAACATTGAACGTGTAATTCATGAAATTAGATCACAATTATGTGAAAGAGTGACTAAAAATTGGATTAATCGAATGCACTATGTCAAGTGAAGTCGTGGTCATAAGAGTGAAATTGTGTTCCATAATTAATGCCATAGAATGTGCTTAAAATAAAAGGAAAACCCGATATTTGTAATCAGTTAATACGATTTTTATCAATATTCATTATTCGTATTGCAATTATTTTTCTAGTTCATAGGTAGAAAAAAAATCTTGTTGCTCCATCCTATGTACTATAAATGGATTTTTACGACACTGAGATATTAACTTATAATAATCTTCAAGAACATACAAGTAATTTGCTTTTCTTAGTTACATCTCGACCACTCCAAATTGACCTAACAGTACTTTATTATAAAATTGAAATTTCTAGTAAAATAAAAAACTTACACCATCATCAGTAAAAAAATAAACTGTATTTCATTAAATAAGAAAAATCTTTCAAATAAAACCGTTATTTTTTAATTTTTTTTCAAAAAAATTTTTTCGCTTATTGTAACTTAAATTATTACCATATAAATTT